>CATIXX010000077.1:0-522766 GCA_949716465.1 Chalcosyrphus nemorum
AATCGTAATTTTTCTTATATCGCGACAGGATGCTCCAATCACCAAAAGGTAATGTTATCGGAAAGAAAATTTCATGAGGATTCTAAATCTGCAATCCGTTTTGCGATGCGACGGAACTTTTTTAAAAAATGATATTTTTGAGCAGCCTTCAAAAACTTAAAATCTCTTTAAAAAAAAATTCAATGCGTGAATCGTAATTTTTCTTATATCGCGCCAGGATGCTCCAATCAACAAAAAGGAATGTTATCGGAAAGAAAATTTCATGAGGATTCTAAATCTGCAATCCGTTTTGCGATGCGACGGATAAATTTTGAGAAAATGATATTTTTGAGCAGCCTTCAAAAACTTAAAATTTCTTTAAAAAAAATTCAATGCGTGGAACGTAATTTTTCTTATAGCGCGCCAAGATGTTCCAATCGACAAATGGTAATGTTATCGGTATAAAAATTTCATCAAGATTCCAAATCTGCAATCCGTTTTGCGATGCGACGGATACATTTTGAGAAAATGATATTTTTGAGCAGCCTTCAAAAACTTAAAATTTCTTTAAAAAAAATTCAATGCGTGGAACGTAATTTTTCTTATAGCGCGCCAAGATGTTCCAATCGACAAATGGTAATGTTGTCGGAATGAAAGTTTCATCAAGATTCCAAATCTGCAATCTGTTTTGCGATGCGATGGATAGATTTTGAGAAAATTATATTTTTGAGCAGCCTTCAAAAACTTAAAATTTCTTTAAAAAAAATTCAATGCGTGAATCGTAATTTTTCTTATATCGCGCCAGGATGCTCCAATCAACAGAAAGGAATGTTATCGGAAAGAAAATTTCATGAGGATACTAAATCTGCAATCCGTTTTGCGATGCGACGGATACTTTTTGAGGAAATGATATTTTTGAGCAGCCTTCAAAACTCTAAAAATTTCTTTAAAAAAAATTCAATGCGTGGAACGTAATTTTTCTTATAGCGCGCCAAGATGTTCCAATCGACAAATGGTAATGTTATCGGTATAAAAATTTCATCAAGATTCCAAATCTGCAATCCGTTTTGCGATGCGACGGATACATTTTGAGAAAATGATATTTTTGAGCAGCCTTCAAAAACTTAAAATTTCTTTAAAAAAAATTCAATGCGTGGAACGTAATTTTTCTTATAGCGCGCCAAGATGTTCCAATCGACAAATGGTAATGTTGTCGGAATGAAAATTTCATCAAGATTCCAAATCTGCAATCCGTTTTGCGATGCGACGGATACTTTTTGAGAAAATGATATTTTTGAGCAGCCTTCAAAAACTTAAAATTTCTTAAAAAAAAATTCAATGCGTGAATCGTAATTTTTCTTATATCGCGCCAGGATGCTCCAATCACCAAAAGGTAATGTTAACGGAAAGAAAATTTCATGAGGATTCTAAATCTGCAATCCGTTTTGCGATGCGACGGAACTTTTTGAGAAAATGATATTTTTGAGCAGCCTTCAAAAACTTAAAATCTCTTTAAAAAAAAATTCAATGCGTGGAACCTAATTTTTCTTATAGCGCGCCAAGATGTTGCAATGGACAAATGGTAATGTTATCGGAATGAAAATTTCATCAAGATTCCAAATCTTCAATCTGTTTTGCGATGCGACGGATAGATTTTGAGAAAATGATATTTTTGAGCAGGCTTCAAAAACTTAACATCTCTTTAAAAAAAAAATCAATGCGTGGAACCTAATTTTTCTTATAGCGCGCCAAGATGTTCCAATCGACAAATGGTAATGTTATCGGAATGAAAATTTTATCAAGATTCCAAATCTGCAATCTGTTTTGCGATGCGATGGATAGATTTTGAGAAAATGATATTTTTGAGCAGCCTTCAAAAACTTAAAATTTCTTTAAAAAAAATTCAATGCGTGAATCTTAATTTTTCTTATATCGCGCCAAGATGCTCCAATCAACAAAAAGGAATGTTATCGGAAAGAAAATTTCATGAGTATTCTAAATCTGCAATCCGTTTTGCGATGCGACGGATACTTTTTGAGAAAATGATATTTTTGAGCAGCCTTCAAAAACTTAAAATTTATTTAAAAAAAATTCAATGCGTGGAACGTAATTTTTCTTATAGCCCGCCAAGATGTTCCAATCGACAAATGGTAATGTTCTCGGAATGAAAATTTCATCAAGACTCCAAATCTGTAATCCGTTTTGCGATGCGACGGATACATTTTGAGAAATTGATATTTTTGAGCAGCCTTCAAAAACTTAACATCTCTTTAAAAAAAAATTCAATGCGTGGAACCTAATTTTTCTTATAGCGCGCCAAGATGTTCCAATGGACAAATGGTAATGTTATCGGAATGAAAATTTCATCAAGATTCTAAATCTGCAATCCGTTTTGCGATGCGACGGATACTTTTTGAGAAAATGATATTTTTGAGCAGCCTTCAAAAACTTAAAATTTCTTTAAAAAAAATTCAATGCGTGGAACCTAATTTTTCTTATAGCGCGCCAAGATGTTCCAATGGACAAATGGTAATGTTATCGGAATGAAAATTTCATCAAGATTCTAAATCTGCAATTCGTTTTGCGATGCGACGGACACTTTTTGAGAAAATGATATTTTTGAGCAGCCTTCAAAAACTTAAAATTTCTTTAAAAAAAATTCAATGCGTGGAACGTAATTTTTCTTATAGCGCGCCAAGATGTTCCAATCGACAAATGGTAATGTTATCAGAAAGAAAATTTCATGAGGATTCTAAATCTGCAATCCGTTTTGCGATGCGACGGATACTTTTTGAGAAAATGATATTTTTGAGCAGCCTTCAAAAACTTAAAATTTCTTTAAAAAAAATTCAATGCGTGGAACGTAATTTTTCTTATAGCGCGCCAAGATGTTCCAATCGACAAATGGTAATGTTATCGGAATGAAAATTTCATCAAGATTCTAAATCTGCAATCCGTTTTGCGATGCGACGGATACTTTTTGAGAAAATGATATTTTTGAGCAGCCTTCAAAAACTTAAAATTTCTTTAAAAAAAATTCAATGCGTGGAACCTAATTTTTCTTATAGCGCGCCAAGATGTTCCAATGGACAAATGGTAATGTTATCGGAATGAAAATTTCATCAAGATTCTAAATCTGCAATCCGTTTTGCGATGCGACGGACACTTTTTGAGAAAATGATATTTTTGAGCAGCCTTCAAAAACTTAAAATTTCTTTAAAAAAAATTCAATGCGTGGAACGTAATTTTTCTTATAGCGCGCCAAGATGTTCCAATCGACAAATGGTAATGTTATCAGAAAGAAAATTTCATGAGGATTCTAAATCTGCAATCCGTTTTGCGATGCGACGGATACTTTTTGAGAAAATGATATTTTTGAGCAGCCTTCAAAAACTTAAAATTTCTTTAAAAAAAATTCAATGCGTGGAACGTAATTTTTCTTATAGCGCGCCAAGATGTTCCAATCGACAAATGGTAATGTTATCAGAAAGAAAATTTCATGAGGATTCTAAATCTGCAATCCGTTTTGCGATGCGACGGATACTTTTTGAGAAAATGATATTTTTGAGCAGCCTTCAAAAACTTAAAATTTCTTTAAAAAAAATTTAATGCGTGGAACGTAATTTTTCTTATAGCGCGCCAAGATGTTCCAATCGACAAATGGTAATGTTGTCGGAATGAAAATTTCATCAAGATTCCAAATCTGCAATCCGTTTTGCGATACGACGGATAAATTTTGAGAAAATGATATTTTTGAGCAGCCTTCAAAAACTTAAAATTTCTTTAAAAAAAATTCAATGCGTGAATCGTAATTTTTCTTATATCGCGCCAGGATGCTCCAATTACCAAAAGGTAATGTTATCGGAAAGAAAATTTCATGAGGATTCTAAATCTGCAATCCGTTTTGCGATGCGACGGAACTTTTTGAGAAAATGATATTTTTGAGCAGCCTTCAAAAACTTAAAATCTCTTTAAAAAAAAATTCAATGCGTGGAACCTAATTTTTCTTATAGCGCGCCAAGATGTTGCAATGGACAAATGGTAATGTTATCGGAATGAAAATTTCATCAAGATTCCAAATCTTCAATCTGTTTTGCGATGCGACGGATAGATTTTGAGAAAATGATATTTTTGAGCAGCCTTCAAAAACTTAAAATCTCTTTAAAAAAAAATTCAATGCGTGGAACCTAATTTTTCTTATAGAGCGCCAAGATGTTCCAATCGACAAATGGTAATGTTATCGGAATGAAAATTTCATCAAGATTCCAAATCTGCAATCTGTTTTGCGATGCGATGGATAGATTTTGAGAAAATGATATTTTTGAGCAGCCTTCAAAAACTTAAAATCTCTTTAAAAAAAATTCAATGCGTGAATCGTAATTTTCCTTATATCGCGCCAGAATGCTCTAATCAACAAAAAGGAATGTTATCGGAAAGAAAATTTCATGAGGATTCTAAATCTGCAATTCGTTTTGCGATGCGATGGATACTTTTTAAGAAAATGATATTCTTGAGCAGCCTTAAAAAACTTAAAATTTCTTTAAAAAAATTCAATGCGTGGAACGTAATTTTTCTTATAGCGCGCCAAGATGTTCCAATCGACAAATGGTAATGTTATCGGAATGAAAATTTCATGACGATTCCAAATCTGTAATCCGTTTTGCGATGCGACGGATACATTTTGAGAAAATGATATTTTTGAGCAGCCTTCAAAAACTTAACATCTCTTTAAAAAAAAATTCAATGCGTGGAACCTAATTTTTCTTATAGCGCGCCAAGATGTTGCAATGGACAAATGGTAATGTTATCGGAATGAAAATTTCATCAAGATTCCAAATCTGCAATCCGTTTTGCGATGCGACGGATACTTTTTGAGAAAATGATATTTTTGAGCAGCCTTCAAAAACTTAAAATTTCTTTAAGAAAAATTCAATGCGTGGAACGTAATTTTTCTTATAGCCCGCCAAGATGATCCAATCGACAAATGGTAATGTTATCGGAATGAAAATTTCATCAAGATTCTAAATCTGCAATCCGTTTTGCGATGCGACGGATACTTTTTGAGAAAATGATATTTTTGAGCAGCCTTCAAAAACTTAAAATTTCTTTAAAAAAATTCAATGCGTGGAACGTAATTTTTCTTATATCGCGCCAAGATGTTCCAATCGACAAATGGTAATGTTATCGGAATGAAAATTTCATCAAGATTCCAAATCTGCAATCCGTTTTGCGATGCGACGGATACATTTTGAGAAAATGATATTTTTGAGCAGCCTTCAAAAACTTAAAATTTCTTTAAAAAAAATTCAATGCGTGGAACGTAATTTTTCTTATAGCGCGCCAGGATGCTCCAATCACCAAAAGGTAATGTTATCAGAAAGAAAATTTCATGAGGATTCTAAATCTGCAATCCGTTTCGCGATGCGACGGATACTTTTTGAGAAAATGATATTTTTGAGCAGCCTTCAAAAACTTAAAATTTCTTTAAAAAAAATTCAATGCGTGAATCGTAATTTTTCTTATATCGCGCCAGGATGCTCCAATCAACAAAGGGTAATGTTATCGGAAAGAAAATTTCATGAGGATTCCAAATCTGCAATCCGTTCTGCGATGCGACGGATACTTTTGAGAAAATGATATTTTTGAGCAGCCTTCAAAAACTTAAAATTTCTTTAAAAAAATTCAATGCGTGGAACGTAATTTTTCTTATAGCGCGCCAAGATGTTCCAATCGACAAATGGTAATGTTATCGGAATGAAAATTTCATGACGATTCCAAATCTGTAATCCGTTTTGCGATGCGACGGATACATTTTGAGAAAATGATATTTTTGAGCAGCCTTCAAAAACTTAACATCTCTTTAAAAAAAAATTCAATGCGTGGAACCTAATTTTTCTTATAGCGCGCCAAGATGTTGCAATGGACAAATGGTAATGTTATCGGAATGAAAATTTCATCAAGATTCCAAATCTGCAATCTGTTTTGCGATGCGATGGATAGATTTTGAGAAAATGATATTTTTGAGCAGCCTTTAAAAACTTAAAATTTCTTTAAAAAAAATTCAATGCGTGAATCTTAATTTTTTTTATATCGCGCCAGGATGCTCCAATCGACAAAAGGGAATGTTATCGGAAAGAAAATTTCATGAGGATTCTAAATCTGCAATCCGTTTTGCGATGCGACGGATACTTTTTGAGAAAATGATATTTTTGAGCAGCCTTCAAAAACTTAAAATTTCTTTAAGAAAAATTCAATGCGTGGAACGTAATTTTTCTTATATCGCGCCAAGGTGTTCCAATCGACAAATGGTAATGTTATCGGAATGAAAATTTCATCAAGATTCCAAATCTTCAATCTGTTTTGCGATGCGACGGATAGATTTTGAGAAAATGATATTTTTGAGCAGCCTTCAAAAACTTAAAATTTCTTTAAAAAAAATTCAATGCGTGGAACGTAATTTTTCTTATAGCCCGCCAAGATGTTCGAATCGACAAATGGTAATGTTATCGGAATGAAAATTTTATCAAGATTCTAAATCTGCAATCCGTTTTGCGATGCGACGGATACTTTTTGAGAAAATGATATTTTTGAGCAGCCTTCAAAAACTTAAAATTTCTTTAAAAAAATTCAATGCGTGGAACGTAATTTTTCTTATATCGCGCCAAGATGTTCCAATCGACAAATGGTAATGTTATCGGAATGAAAATTTCATCAAGATTCCAAATCTGCAATCCGTTTTGCGATGCGACGGATACATTTTGAGAAAATGATATTTTTGAGCAGCCTTCAAAAACTTAAAATTTCTTTAAAAAAAATTCAATGCGTGGAACGTAATTTTTCTTATAGCGCGCCAGGATGCTCCAATCACCAAAAGGTAATGTTATCAGAAAGAAAATTTCATGAGGATTCTAAATCTGCAATCCGTTTCGCGATGCGACGGATACTTTTTGAGAAAATGATATTTTTGAGCAGCCTTCAAAAACTTAAAATTTCTTTAAAAAAAATTCAATGTGTGAATCGTAATTTTTCTTATATCGCGCCAGGATGCTCCAATCAACAAAGGGTAATGTTATCGGAAAGAAAATTTCATGAGGATTCCAAATCTGCAATCCGTTCTGCGATGCGACGGATACTTTTGAGAAAATGATATTTTTGAGCAGCCTTCAAAAACTTAAAATTTCTTTAAAAAAATTCAATGCGTGGAACGTAATTTTTCTTATAGCGCGCCAAGATGTTCCAATCGACAAATGGTAATGTTATCGGAATGAAAATTTCATGACGATTCCAAATCTGCAATCCGTTTTGCGATGCGACGGATACTTTTTGAGAAAATGATATTTTTGAGCAGCCTTCAAAAACTTAAAATTTCTTTAAAAAAATTCAATGCGTGGAACGTAATTTTTCTTATATCGCGCCAAGATGTTCCAATCGAGAAATGGTAATGTTGTCGGAATGAAAATTTCATCAAGATTCTAAATCTGCAATCCGTTTTGCGATGCGACGGATACTGTTTGAGAAAATGATATTTTTGAGCAGCCTTCAAAAACTTAAAATTTCTTTAAAAAAATTCAATGCGTGGAACGTAATTTTTCTTATATCGCGCCAAGATGTTCCAATCGACAAATGGTAATGTTATCGGAATGAAAATTTCATCAAGATTCCAAATCTGCAATCCGTTTTGCGATGCGACGGATACATTTTGAGAAAATGATATTTTTGAGCAGCCTTCAAAAACTTAAAATTTCTTTAAAAAAAATTCAATGCGTGGAACGTAATTTTTCTTATAGCGCGCCAGGATGCTCCAATCACCAAAAGGTAATGTTATCAGAAAGAAAATTTCATGAGGATTCTAAATCTGCAATCCGTTTTGCGATGCGACGGATACTTTTTGAGAAAATGATATTTTTGAGCAGCCTTCAAAAACTTAAAATTTCTTTAAAAAAAATTCAATGCGTGAATCGTAATTTTTCTTATATCGCGCCAGGATGCTCCAATCAACAAAGGGTAATGTTATCGGAAAGAAAATTTCATGAGGATTCCAAATCTGCAATCCGTTCTGCGATGCGACGGATACTTTTGAGAAAATGATATTTTTGAGCAGCCTTCAAAAACTTAAAATTTCTTTAAAAAAAATTCAATGCGTGAATCGTAATTTTTCTTATATCGCGCCAGGATGCTCCAATCAACAAAGGGTAATGTTATCGGAAAGAAAATTTCATCAAGATTCCAAATCTGCAATCCGTTTTGCGATGCGACGGATACTTTTTGAGAAAATGATATTTTTGAGCAGCCTTCAAAAACTTAAAATTTCTTTAAAAAATATTCAATGCGTGGAACGTAATTTTTGTTATAGAGCGCCAAGATGTTCCAATCGACAAAAAGTAATGTTATCGGAATGAAAATTTCATCAAGATTCCAAATCTGCAATCCGTTTTCCGATGCGACGGATACTTTTTGAGAAAATGATATTTTTGAGCAGCCTTCAAAAACCTAAAATCTCTTTAAAAAAAAAATCAATGCGTGGAACCTAATTTTTCTTATAGCGCGCCAAGATGTTCCAATCGACAAATGGTAACGTTATCGGAATGAAAATTTCATCAAGATTCCAAATCTGCAATCTGTTTTGCCATGCGATGGATAGATTTTGAGAAAATGATATTTTTGAGCAGCCTTCAAAAACTTAAAATTTCTTTAAAAAAAATTCAATGCGTGAATCGTAATTTTTCTTATATCGCGCCAAGATGCTCCAATCAACAAAAAGGAATGTTATCGGAAAGAAAATTTCATGAGGATTCTAAATCTGCAATCCGTTTTGCGATGCGACGGATACATTTTGAGAAAATGATATTTTTGAGCAGCCTTCAAAAACTTAAAATTTCTTTAAAAAAAATGCAATGCGTGGAACGTAATTTTTCTTATAGCGCGCCAAGATGTTCCAATCGACAAATGGTAATGTTATTGGAATGAAAATTTCATCAAGATTCCAAACCTGTAATCCGTTTTGCGATGCGACGGATACATTTTGAGAAAATGATATTTTTGAGCAGCCTTCAAAAACTTAACATCTCTTTAAAAAAAAATTCAATGCGTGGAACCTAATTTTTCTTATAGCGCGCCAAGATGTTCCAATCGACAAATGGTAATGTTATCGGAATGAAAATTTCATCAAGATTCTAAATCTGCAATCCGTTTTGCGATGCGACGGATACTTTTTGAGAAAATGATATTTTTGAGCAGCCTTCAAAAACTTAAAATTTCTTTAAAAAAAATTCAATGCGTGGAACGTAATTTTTCTTATAGCGCGCCAAGATGTTCCAATCGACAAATGGTAATGTTATCGGTATAAAAATTTCATCAAGATTCCAAATCTGCAATCCGTTTTGCGATGCGACGGATACTTTTTGAGAAAATGATATTTTTGAGCACCCTTCAAAAACTTAAAATTTCTTTAAAAAAAAATCAATGCGTGGAACGTAATTTTTCTTATAGCGCGCCAGGATGCTCCAATGACCAAAAGGTAATGTTATCAGAAAGAAAATTTCATGAGGATTCTAAATCTGCAATCCGTTTTGCGATGCGACGGATACTTTTTGAGAAAATGATATTTTTGAGCAGCCTTCAAAAACTTAAAATTTCTTTAAAAAAAATTCAATGCGTGGAACGTAATTTTTCTTATAGCGCGCCAAGATGTTCCAATCGACAAATGGTAATGTAATCAGAAAGAAAATTTCATGAGGATTCTAAATCTGCAATCCGTTTTGCGATGCGATGGATACTTTTTGAGAAAATGATATTTTTGAGCACCCTTCAAAAACTTAAAATTTCTTTAAAAAATATTCAATGCGTGGAACGTAATTTTTGTTATAGAGCGCCAAGATGTTCCAATCGACAAAAGGTAATGTTATCGGAATGAAAATTTCATCAAGATTCCAAATCTGCAATCCGTTTTGCGATGCGACGGATACTTTTTGAGAAAATGATATTTTTGAGCAGCCTTCAAAAACTTAAAATTTCTTTAAAAAAAATTCAATGCGTGGAACGTAATCTTTCTTATAGCACGCCAAGATGTTCCAATCGACAAATGGTAATGTTATCGGTATAAAAATTTCATCAAGATTCCAAATCTGCAATCCGTTTTGCGATGCGACGGATAAATTTTGAGAAAATGATATTTTTGAGTGGCCTTCAAAAACTTAAAATTTCTTTAACAAAAATTCAATGCGTGAATCTTAATTTTTTTTATATCGCGCCAGGATGTTCCAATCGATAAATGGTAATGTTATCGGTATAAAAATTTCATCAAGATTCCAAATCTGCAATCCGTTTTGCCATGCGACGGATAAATTTTGAGAAAATGATATTTTTGAGTGGCCTTCAAAAACTTAAAATTTCTTTAAAAAAAATTTAATGCGTGGAACGTAATTTTTCTTATAGCGCGCCAAGATGTTCCAATCGACAAATGGTAATGTTGTCGGAATGAAAATTTCATCAAGATTCCAAACCTTCAATCTGTTTTGCGATGCGACGGATAGATTTTGAGAAAATGATATTTTTGAGCAGCCTTCAAAAACTTAAAATTTCTTTAAAAAAAATTCAATGCGTGAATCGTAATTTTTCTTATATCGCGCCAAGATGCTCCAATCAACAAAAAGGAATGTTATCGGAAAGAAAATTTCATGAGGATTCTAAATCTGCAATCCGTTTTGCGATGCGACGGATACATTTTGAGAAAATGATATTTTTGAGCAGCCAAAAAAAAACTTAAAATTTCTTTAAAAAAAATGCAATGCGTGGAACGTAATTTTTCTTATAGCGCGCCAAGATGTTCCAATCGACAAATGGTAATGTTATCGGAATGAAAATTTCATCAAGATTCCAAATCTGTAATCCGTTTTGCGATGCGACGGATACATTTTGAGAAAATGATATTTTTGAGCAGCCTTCAAAAACTTAACATCTCTTTAAAAAAAAATTCAATGCGTGGAACCTAATTTTTCTTATAGCGCGCCAAGATGTTCCAATCGACAAATGGTAATGTTATCGGAATGAAAATTTCATCAAGATTCTAAATCTGCAATCCGTTTTGCGATGCGACGGATACTTTTTGAGAAAATGATATTTTTGAGCAGCCTTCAAAAACTTAAAATTTCTTTAAAAAAAATTCAATGCGTGGAACGTAATTTTTCTTATAGCGCGCCAAGATGTTCCAATCGACAAATGGTAATGTTATCGGTATAAAAATTTCATCAAGATTCCAAATCTGCAATCCGTTTTGCGATGCGACGGATACTTTTTGAGAAAATGATATTTTTGAGCACCCTTCAAAAACTTAAAATTTCTTTAAAAAAAAATCAATGCGTGGAACGTAATTTTTCTTATAGCGCGCCAGGATGCTCCAATCACCAAAAGGTAATGTTATCGGAATGAAAATTTCATCAAGATTCCAAATCTGCAATCCGTTTTGCGATGCGACGGATACTTTTTGAGAAAATGATATTTTTGAGCAGCCTTCAAAAACTTAAAATTTCTTTAAAAAAAATTCAATGCGTGGAACGTAATTTTTCTTATAGCACGCCAAGATGTTCCAATCGACAAATGGTAATGTTATCGGTATAAAAATTTCATCAAGATTCCAAATCTGCAATCCGTTTTGCGATGCGACCGATAAATTTTGAGAAAATGATATTTTTGAGTGGCCTTCAAAAACTTAAAATTTCTTTAACAAAAATTCAATGCGTGAATCTTAATTTTTTTTATATCGCGCCAGGATGTTCCAATCGATAAATGGTAATGTTATCGGTATAAAAATTTCATCAAGATTCCAAATCTGCAATCCGTTTTGCCATGCGACGGATAAATTTTGAGAAAATGATATTTTTGAGTGGCCTTCAAAAACTTAAAATTTCTTTAAAAAAAATTTAATGCGTGGAACGTAATTTTTCTTATAGCGCGCCAAGATGTTCCAATCGACAAATGGTAATGTTGTCGGAATGAAAATTTCATCAAGATTCCAAATCTGCAATCCGTTTTGCGATGCGACGGATAAATTTTGAGAAAATGATATTTTTGAGCAGCCTTCAAAAACTTAAAATTTCTTAAAAAAAAATTCAATGCGTGAATCGTAATTTTTCTTATATCGCGCCAGGATGCTCCAATTACCAAAAGGTAATGTTATCGGAAAGAAAATTTCATGAGGATTTTAAATCTGCAATCCGTTTTGCGATGCGACGGATACTTTTTGAGAAAATGATATTTTTGAGCAGCCTTCAAAAACTTAAAATTTCTTTAAAAAAAATTCAATGCGTGAATCGTAATTTTTCTTATATCGCGCCAGGATGCTCCAATCAACAAAGGGTAATGTTATCGGAAAGAAAATTTCATGAGGATTCCAAATCTGCAATCCGTTCTGCGATGCGACGGATACTTTTGAGAAAATGATATTTTTGAGCAGCCTTCAAAAACTTAAAATTTCTTTAAAAAATATTCAATGCGTGGAACGTAATTTTTGTTATAGAGCGCCAAGATGTTCCAATCCACAAATGGTAATGTTGTCGGAATGAAAATTTCATCAAGATTCCAAATCTGCAATCCGTTTTGCGATGCGACGGATACTTTTTGAGAAAATGATATTTTTGAGCAGCCTTCAAAAACTTAAAATTTCTTAAAAAAAAATTCAATGCGTGAATCGTAATTTTTCTTATATCGCGCCAGGATGCTCCAATCACCAAAAGGTAATGTTATCGGAAAGAAAATTTCATGAGGATTCTAAATCTGCAATCCGTTTTGCGATGCGACGGAACTTTTTGAGAAAATGATATTTTTGAGCAGCCTTCAAAAACTTAAAATCTCTTTAAAAAAAAATTCAATGCGTGGAACCTAATTTTTCTTATAGCGCGCCAAGATGTTGCAATGGACAAATGGTAATGTTATCGGAATGAAAATTTCATCAAGATTCCAAACCTTCAATCTGTTTTGCGATGCGACGGATAGATTTTGAGAAAATGATATTTTTGAGCAGCCTTCAAAAACTTAAAATTTCTTTAAAAAAAATTCAATGCGTGAATCGTAATTTTTCTTATATCGCGCCAAGATGCTCCAATCAACAAAAAGGAATGTTATCGGAAAGAAAATTTCATGAGGATTCTAAATCTGCAATCCGTTTTGCGATGCGACGGATACATTTTGAGAAAATGATATTTTTGAGCAGCCTTCAAAAACTTAAAATTTCTTTAAAAAAAATGCAATGCGTGGAACGTAATTTTTCTTATAGCGCGCCAAGATGTTCCAATCGACAAATGGTAATGTTATCGGAATGAAAATTTCATCAAGATTCCAAATCTGTAATCCGTTTTGCGATGCGACGGATACATTTTGAGAAAATGATATTTTTGAGCAGCCTTCAAAAACTTAACATCTCTTTAAAAAAAAATTCAATGCGTGGAACCTAATTTTTCTTATAGCGCGCCAAGATGTTCCAATCGACAAATGGTAATGTTATCGGAATGAAAATTTCATCAAGATTCTAAATCTGCAATCCGTTTTGCGATGCGACGGATACTTTTTGAGAAAATGATATTTTTGAGCAGCCTTCAAAAACTTAAAATTTCTTTAAAAAAAATTCAATGCGTGGAACCTAATTTTTCTTATAGCGCGCCAAGATGTTCCAATCGACAAATGGTAATGTTATCGGAATGAAAATTTCATCAAGATTCCAAATCTGTAATCCGTTTTGCGATGCGACGGATACTTTTTGAGAAAATGATATTTTTGAGCAGCCTTCAAAAACTTAAAATTTCTTTAAAAAAAATTCAATGCGTGGAACGTAATTTTTCTTATAGCGCGCCAAGATGTTCCAATCGACAAATGGTAATGTTATCGGTATAAAAATTTCATCAAGATTCCAAATCTGCAATCCGTTTTGCGATGCGACGGATACTTTTTGAGAAAATGATATTTTTGAGCACCCTTCAAAAACTTAAAATTTCTTTAAAAAAAAATCAATGCGTGGAACGTAATTTTTCTTATAGCGCGCCAGGATGCTCCAATCACCAAAAGGTAATGTTATCGGAATGAAAATTTCATCAAGATTCCAAATCTGTAATCCGTTTTGCGATGCGACGGATACATTTTGAGAAAATGATATTTTTGAGCAGCCTTCAAAAACTTAACATCTCTTTAAAAAAAAATTCAATGCGTGGAACCTAATTTTTCTTATAGCGCGCCAAGATGTTCCAATGGACAAATGGTAATGTTATCGGAATGAAAATTTCATCAAGATTCTAAATCTGCAATCCGTTTTGCGATGTGACGGATACTTTTTGAGAAAATGATATTTTTGAGCAGCCTTCAAAAACTTAAAATTTCTTTAAAAAAAATTCAATGCGTGGAACGTAATTTTTCTTATAGCGCGCCAAGATGTTCCAATCGACAAATGGTAATGTTATCGGTATAAAAATTTCATCAAGATTCCAAATCTGCAATCCGTTTTGCGATGCGACGGATACTTTTTGAGAAAATGATATTTTTGAGCACCCTTCAAAAACTTAAAATTTCTTTAAAAAAAAATCAATGCGTGGAACGTAATTTTTCTTATAGCGCGCCAGGATGCTCCAATGACCAAAAGGTAATGTTATCAGAAAGAAAATTTCATGAGGATTCTAAATCTGCAATCCGTTTTGCGATGCGACGGATACTTTTTGAGAAAATGATATTTTTGAGCAGCCTTCAAAAACTTAAAATTTCTTTAAAAAAAATTCAATGCGTGGAACGTAATTTTTCTTATAGCGCGCCAAGATGTTCCAATCGACAAATGGTAATGTAATCAGAAAGAAAATTTCATGAGGATTCTAAATCTGCAATCCGTTTTGCGATGCGACGGATACTTTTTGAGAAAATGATATTTTTGAGCACCCTTCAAAAACTTAAAATTTCTTTAAAAAATATTCAATGCGTGAATCGTAATTTTTCTTATATCGCGCCAAGATGCTCCAATCAACAAAAAGGAATGTTATCGGAAAGAAAATTTCATGAGGATTCTAAATCTGCAATCCGTTTTGCGATGCGACGGATACATTTTGAGAAAATGATATTTTTGAGCAGCCTTCAAAAACTTAAAATTTCTTTAAAAAAAATTCAATGCGTGGAACCTAATTTTTCTTATAGCGCGCCAAGATGTTCCAATGGACAAATGGTAATGTTATCGGAATGAAAATTTCATCAAGATTCTAAATCTGCAATCCGTTTTGCGATGCGACGGATACTTTTTGAGAAAATGATATTTTTGAGCAGCCTTCAAAAACTTAAAATTTCTTTAAAAAAAATTCAATGCGTGGAACGTAATTTTTCTTATAGCGCGCCAAGATGTTCCAATCGACAAATGGTAATGTTATCGGTATAAAAATTTCATCAAGATTCCAAATCTGCAATCCGTTTTGCGATGCGATGGATACTTTTTGAGAAAATGATATTTTTGAGCACCCTTCAAAAACTTAAAATTTCTTTAAAAAAAAATCAATGCGTGGAACGTAATTTTTCTTATAGCGCGCCAGGATGCTCCAATCACCAAAGGGTAATGTTATCGGAATGAAAATTTCATCAAGATTCCAAATCTGTAATCCGTTTTGCGATGCGACGGATACATTTTGAGAAAATGATATTTTTGAGCAGCCTTCAAAAACTTAACATCTCTTTAAAAAAAAATTCAATGCGTGGAACCTAATTTTTCTTATAGCGCGCCAAGATGTTCCAATGGACAAATGGTAATGTTATCGGAATGAAAATTTCATCAAGATTCTAAATCTGCAATCCGTTTTGCGATGTGACGGATACTTTTTGAGAAAATGATATTTTTGAGCAGCCTTCAAAAACTTAAAATTTCTTTAAAAAAAATTCAATGCGTGGAACGTAATTTTTCTTATAGCGCGCCAAGATGTTCCAATCGACAAATGGTAATGTTATCGGTATAAAAATTTCATCAAGATTCCAAATCTGCAATCCGTTTTGCGATGCGACGGATACTTTTTGAGAAAATGATATTTTTGAGCACCCTTCAAAAACTTAAAATTTCTTTAAAAAAAAATCAATGCGTGGAACGTAATTTTTCTTATAGCGCGCCAGGATGCTCCAATGACCAAAAGGTAATGTTATCAGAAAGAAAATTTCATGAGGATTCTAAATCTGCAATCCGTTTTGCGATGCGACGGATACTTTTTGAGAAAATGATATTTTTGAGCAGCCTTCAAAAACTTAAAATTTCTTTAAAAAATATTCAATGCGTGGAACGTAATTTTTGTTATAGAGCGCTAAGATGTTCCAATCGACAAAAGGTAATGTTATCGGAAAGAAAATTTCATGAGGATTCTAAATCTGCAATCCGTTTTGCGATGCGACGGAACTTTTTGAGAAAATGATATTTTTGAGCAGCCTTCAAAAACTTAAAATCTCTTTAAAAAAAAATTCAATGCGTGGAACCTAATTTTTCTTATAGCGCGCCAAGATGTTGCAATGGACAAATGGTAATGTTATCGGAATGAAAATTTCATCAAGATTCCAAACCTTCAATCTGTTTTGCGATGCGACGGATAGATTTTGAGAAAATGATATTTTTGAGCAGCCTTCAAAAACTTAAAATTTCTTTAAAAAAAATTCAATGCGTGAATCGTAATTTTTCTTATATCGCGCCAAGATGCTCCAATCAACAAAAAGGAATGTTATCGGAAAGAAAATTTCATGAGGATTCTAAATCTGCAATCCGTTTTGCGATGCGACGGATACATTTTGAGAAAATTATATTTTTGAGCAGCCTTCAAAAACTTAAAATTTCTTTAAAAAAAATGCAATGCGTGGAACGTAATTTTTCTTATAGCGCGCCAAGATGTTCCAATCGACAAATGGTAATGTTATCGGAATGAAAATTTCATCAAGATTCCAAATCTGTAATCCGTTTTGCGATGCGACGGATACATTTTGAGAAAATGATATTTTTGAGCAGCCTTCAAAAACTTAACATCTCTTTAAAAAAAAATTCAATGCGTGGAACCTAATTTTTCTTATAGCGCGCCAAGATGTTCCAATCGACAAATGGTAATGTTATCGGAATGAAAATTTCATCAAGATTCTAAATCTGCAATCCGTTTTGCGATGCGACGGATACTTTTTGAGAAAATGATATTTTTGAGCAGCCTTCAAAAACTTAAAATTTCTTTAAAAAAAATTCAATGCGTGGAACCTAATTTTTCTTATAGCGCGCCAAGATGTTCCAATGGACAAATGGTAATGTTATCGGAATGAAAATTTCATCAAGATTCTAAATCTGCAATCCGTTTTGCGATGCGATGGATACTTTTTGAGAAAATGATATTTTTGAGCAGCCTTCAAAAACTTAAAATTTCTTTAAAAAAAATTCAATGCGTGGAACGTAATTTTTCTTATAGCGCGCCAAGATGTTCCAATCGACAAATGGTAATGTTATCGGTATAAAAATTTCATCAAGATTCCAAATCTGCAATCCGTTTTGCGATGCGACGGATACTTTTTGAGAAAATGATATTTTTGAGCACCCTTCAAAAACTTAAAATTTCTTTAAAAAAAAATCAATGCGTGGAACGTAATTTTTCTTATAGCGCGCCAGGATGCTCCAATCACCAAAAGGTAATGTTATCGGAATGAAAATTTCATCAAGATTCCAAATCTGTAATCCGTTTTGCGATGCGACGGATACATTTTGAGAAAATGATATTTTTGAGCAGCCTTCAAAAACTTAACATCTCTTTAAAAAAAAATTCAATGCGTGGAACCTAATTTTTCTTATAGCGCGCCAAGATGTTCCAATGGACAAATGGTAATGTTATCGGAATGAAAATTTCATCAAGATTCTAAATCTGCAATCCGTTTTGCGATGTGACGGATACTTTTTGAGAAAATGATATTTTTGAGCAGCCTTCAAAAACTTAAAATTTCTTTAAAAAAAATTCAATGCGTGGAACGTAATTTTTCTTATAGCGCGCCAAGATGTTCCAATCGACAAATGGTAATGTTATCGGTATAAAAATTTCATCAAGATTCCAAATCTGCAATCCGTTTTGCGATGCGACGGATACTTTTTGAGAAAATGATATTTTTGAGCAGCCTTCAAAAACTTAAAATTTCTTTAAAAAAAAATCAATGCGTGGAACGTAATTTTTCTTATAGCGCGCCAGGATGCTCCAATGACCAAAAGGTAATGTTATCAGAAAGAAAATTTCATGAGGATTCTAAATCTGCAATCCGTTTTGCGATGCGACGGATACTTTTTGAGAAAATGATATTTTTGAGCAGCCTTCAAAAACTTAAAATTTCTTTAAAAAAAATTCAATGCGTGGAACGTAATTTTTCTTATAGCGCGCCAAGATGTTCCAATCGACAAATGGTAATGTAATCAGAAAGAAAATTTCATGAGGATTCTAAATCTGCAATCCGTTTTGCGATGCGACGGATACTTTTTGAGAAAATGATATTTTTGAGCACCCTTCAAAAACTTAAAATTTCTTTAAAAAATATTCAATGCGTGGAACGTAATTTTTGTTATAGAGCGCCAAGATGTTCCAATCGACAAAAGGTAATGTTATCGGAATGAAAATTTCATCAAGATTCCAAATCTGCAATCGGTTTTGCGATGCGACGGATACTTTTTGAGAAAATGATATTTTTGAGCAGCCTTCAAAAACTTAAAATTTCTTTAAAAAAAATTCAATGCGTGGAACGTAATTTTTTTTATAGCGCGCCAAGATGTTCCAATCGACAAATGGTAATGTTATCGGTATAAAAATTTCATCAAGATTCCAAATCTGCAATCCGTTTTGCGATGCGACGGATAAATTTTGAGAAAATGATATTTTTGAGTGGCCTTCAAAAACTTAAAATTTCTTTAACAAAAATTCAATGCGTGAATCTTAATTTTTTTTACATCGCGCCAGGATGTTCCAATCGATAAATGGTAATGTTATCGGTATAAAAATTTCATCAAGATTCCAAATCTGCAATCCGTTTTGCGATGCGACGGATAAATTTTGAGAAAATGATATTTTTGAGTGGCCTTCAAAAACTTAAAATTTCTTTAAAAAAAATTTAATGCGTGGAACGTAATTTTTCTTATAGCGCGCCAAGATGTTCCAATCGACAAATGGTAATGTTGTCGGAATGAAAATTTCATCAAGATTCCAAATCTGCAATCCGTTTTGCGATGCGACGGATAAATTTTGAGAAAATGATATTTTTGAGCAGCCTTCAAAAACTTAAAATTTCTTAAAAAAAAATTCAATGCGTGAATCGTAAGTTTTCTTATATCGCGCCAGGATGCTCCAATTACCAAAAGGTAATGTTATCGGAAAGAAAATTTCATGAGGATTCTAAATCTGCAATCCGTTTTGCGATGCGACGGATACTTTTTGAGAAAATGATATTTTTGAGCAGCCTTCAAAAACTTAAAATTTCTTTAAAAAAAATTCAATGCGTGAATCGTAATTTTTCTTATATCGCGCCAGGATGCTCCAATCAACAAAGGGTAATGTTATCGGAAAGAAAATTTCATGAGGATTCCAAATCTGCAATCCGTTCTGCGATGCGACGGATACTTTTGAGAAAATGATATTTTTGAGCAGCCTTCAAAAACTTAAAATTTCTTTAAAAAATATTCAATGCGTGGAACGTAATTTTTGTTATAGAGCGCCAAGATGTTCCAATCGACAAATGGTAATGTTGTCGGAATGAAAATTTCATCAAGATTCCAAATCTGCAATCCGTCTTGCGATGCGACGGATACTTTTTGAGAAAATTATATTTTTGAGCAGCCTTCAAAAACTTAAAATTTCTTTAACAAAAATTCAATGCGTGAATCGTAATTTTTCTTATATCGCGCCAGGATGCTCCAATCACCAAAAGGTAATGTTATCGGAAAGAAAATTTCATCAAGATTCCAAATCTGCAATCCGTTTTGCGATGCGACGGATAAATTTTGAGAAAATGATATTTTTGAGTGGCCTTCAAAAACTTAAAATTTCTTTAAAAAAAATTTAATGCGTGGAACGTAATTTTTCTTATAGCGCGCCAAGATGTTCCAATCGACAAATGGTAATGTTGTCGGAATGAAAATTTCATCAAGATTCCAAATCTGCAATCCGTTTTGCGATGCGACGGATAAATTTTGAGAAAATGATATTTTTGAGCAGCCTTCAAAAACTTAAAATTTCTTAAAAAAAAATTCAATGCGTGAATCGTAAGTTTTCTTATATCGCGCCAGGATGCTCCAATTACCAAAAGGTAATGTTATCGGAAAGAAAATTTCATGAGGATTCTAAATCTGCAATCCGTTTTGCGATGCGACGGATACTTTTTGAGAAAATGATATTTTTGAGCAGCCTTCAAAAACTTAAAATTTCTTTAAAAAAAATTCAATGCGTGAATCGTAATTTTTCTTATATCGCGCCAGGATGCTCCAATCAACAAAGGGTAATGTTATCGGAAAGAAAATTTCATGAGGATTCCAAATCTGCAATCCGTTCTGCGATGCGACGGATACTTTTGAGAAAATGATATTTTTGAGCAGCCTTCAAAAACTTAAAATTTCTTTAAAAAATATTCAATGCGTGGAACGTAATTTTTGTTATAGAGCGCCAAGATGTTCCAATCGACAAATGGTAATGTTGTCGGAATGAAAATTTCATCAAGATTCCAAATCTGCAATCCGTCTTGCGATGCGACGGATACTTTTTGAGAAAATTATATTTTTGAGCAGCCTTCAAAAACTTAAAATTTCTTTAACAAAAATTCAATGCGTGAATCGTAATTTTTCTTATATCGCGCCAGGATGCTCCAATCACCAAAAGGTAATGTTATCGGAAAGAAAATTTCATGAGGATTCTAAATCTGCAATCCGTTTTGCGATGCGACGGAACTTTTTGAGAAAATGATATTTTTGAGCAGCCTTCAAAAACTTAAAATCTCTTTAAAAAAAAATTCAATGCGTGGAACCTAATTTTTCTTATAGCGCGCCAAGATGTTGCAATGGACAAATGGTAATGTTATCGGAATGAAAATTTCATCAAGATTCCAAATCTTCAATCTGTTTTGCGATGCGACGGATAGATTTTGAGAAAATGATATTTTTGAGCAGGCTTCAAAAACCTAAAATCTCTTAAAAAAAAAATCAATGCGTGGAACCTAATTTTTCTTATAGCGCGCCAAGATGTTCCAATCGACAAATGGTAATGTTATCGGAATGAAAATTTCATCAAGATTCCAAATTTGCAATCTGTTTTGCGATGCGATGGATAGATTTTGAGAAAATGATATTTTTGAGCAGCCTTCAAAAACTTAAAATTTCTTAAAAAAAAATTCAATTCGTGAATCGTAATTTTTCTTATATCGCGCCAAGATGCTCCAATCAACAAAAAGGAATGTTATCGGAAAGAAAATTTCATGAGGATTCTAAATCTGCAATCCGTTTTGCGATGCGACGGATACATTTTGAGAAAATGATATTTTTGAGCAGCCTTCAAAAACTTAAAATTTCTTTAAAAAAAATTCAATGCGTGGAACCTAATTTTTCTTATAGCGCGCCAAGATGTTCCAATGGACAAATGGTAATGTTATCGGAATGAAAATTTCATCAAGATTCTAAATCTGCAATCCGTTTTGCGATGCGACGGATACTTTTTGAGAAAATGATATTTTTGAGCAGCCTTCAAAAACTTAAAATTTCTTTAAAAAAAATTCAATGCGTGGAACGTAATTTTTCTTATAGCGCGCCAAGATGTTCCAATCGACAAATGGTAATGTTATCGGTATAAAAATTTCATCAAGATTCCAAATCTGCAATCCGTTTTGCGATGCGACGGATACTTTTTGAGAAAATGATATTTTTGAGCACCCTTCAAAAACTTAAAATTTCTTTAAAAAAAAATCAATGCGTGGAACGTAATTTTTCTTATAGCGCGCCAGGATGCTCCAATCACCAAAAGGTAATGTTATCAGAAAGAAAATTTCATGAGGATTCTAAATCTGCAATCCGTTTTGCGATGCGACGGATACTTTTTGAGAAAATGATATTTTTGAGCAGCCTTCAAAAACTTAAAATTTCTTTAAAAAAAATTCAATGCGTGGAACGTAATTTTTCTTATAGCGCGCCAAGATGTTCCAATCGACAAATGGTAATGTAATCAGAAAGAAAATTTCATGAGGATTCTAAATCTGCAATCCGTTTTGCGATGCGACGGATACTTTTTGAGAAAATGATATTTTTGAGCACCCTTCAAAAACTTAAAATTTCTTTAAAAAATATTCAATGCGTGGAACGTAATTTTTGTTATAGAGCGCCAAGATGTTCCAATCGACAAAAGGTAATGTTACCGGAATGAAAATTTCATCAAGATTCCAAATCTGCAATCCGTTTTGCGATGCGACGGATACTTTTTGAGAAAATGATATTTTTGAGCAGCCTTCAAAAACTTAAAATTTCTTTAAAAAAAATTCAATGCGTGGAACGTAATTTTTCTTATAGCGCGCCAAGATGTTCCAATCGACAAATGGTAATGTTATCGGTATAAAAATTTCATCAAGATTCCAAATCTGCAATCCGTTTTGCGATGCGACGGATAAATTTTGAGAAAATGATATTTTTGAGTGGCCTTCAAAAACTTAAAATTTCTTTAACAAAAATTCAATGCGTGGAACGTAATTTTTCTTATAGCGCGCCAAGATGTTCCAATCGACAAATGGTAATGTTGTCGGAATGAAAATTTCATCAAGATTCCAAATCTGCAATCCGTTTTGCGATGCGACGGATAAATTTTGAGAAAATGATATTTTTGAGCAGCCTTCAAAAACTTAAAATTTCTTAAAAAAAAATTCAATGCGTGAATCGTAATTTTTCTTATATCGCGCCAGGATGCTCCAATTACCAAAAGGTAATGTTGTCGGAATGAAAATTTCATCAAGATTCCAAATCTGCAATCCGTTTTGCGATGCGACGGATACTTTTTGAGAAAATGATATTTTTGAGCAGCCTTCAAAAACTTAAAATTTCTTAAAAAAAAATTCAATGCGTGAATCGTAATTTTTCTTATATCGCGCCAGGATGCTCCAATCACCAAAAGGTAATGTTATCGGAATGAAAATTTCATCAAGATTCTAAATCTGCAATCCGTTTTGCGATGCGACGGATACTTTTTGAGAAAATGATATTTTTGAGCAGCCTTCAAAAACTTAAAATTTCTTTAAAAAAAATTCAATGCGTGGAACCTAATTTTTCTTATAGAGCGCCAAGATGTTCCAATGGACAAATGGTAATGTTATCGGAATGAAAATTTCATCAAGATTCTAAATCTGCAATCCGTTTTGCGATGCGACGGATAGATTTTGAGAAAATGATATTTTTGACCAGGCTTCAAAAACTTAAAATTTCTTTAAAAAAAATTCAATGCGTGGAACGTAATTTTTCTTATAGCGCGCCAAGATGTTCCAATCGACAAATGGTAATGTTATCGGTATAAAAATTTCATCAAGATTCCAAATTTGCAATCTGTTTTGCGATGCGATGGATAGATTTTGAGAAAATGATATTTTTGAGCAGCCTTCAAAAACTTAAAATTTCTTTAAAAAAAATTCAATGCGTGAATCGTAATTTTTCTTATATCGCGCCAAGATGCTCCAATCACCAAAAGGTAATGTTATCAGAAAGAAAATTTCATGAGGATTCTAAATCTGCAATCCGTTTTGCGATGCGATGGATACTTTTTGAGAAAATGATATTTTTGAGCAGCCTTCAAAAACTTAAAATTTCTTTAAAAAAAATTCAATGCGTGGAACGTAATTTTTCTTATAGCGCGCCAAGATGTTCCAATCGACAAATGGTAATGTAATCAGAAAGAAAATTTCATGAGGATTCTAAATCTGCAATCCGTTTTGCGATGCGATGGATACTTTTTGAGAAAATGATATTTTTGAGCAGCCTTCAAAAACTTAAAATTTCTTTAAAAAAAATTCAATGCGTGGAACGTAATTTTTCTTATAGCGCGCCAAGATGTTCCAATCGACAAATGGTAATGTAATCAGAAAGAAAATTTCATGAGGATTCTAAATCTGCAATCCGTTTTGCGATGCGACGGGATACTTTTTGAGAAAATTATATTTTTGAGCACCCTTCAAAAACTTAAAATTTCTTTAAAAAATATTCAATGCGTGGAACGTAATTTTTGTTATAGCGCGCCAAGATGTTGCAATGGACAAATGGTAATGTTATCGGAATGAAAATTTCATCAAGATTCCAAATCTTCAATCTGTTTTGCGATGCGACGGATAGATTTTGAGAAAATGATATTTTTGAGCAGGCTTCAAAAACCTAAAATCTCTTAAAAAAAAAATCAATGCGTGGAACCTAATTTTTCTTATAGCGCGCCAAGATGTTCCAATCGACAAATGGTAATGTTATCGGAATGAAAATTTCATCAAGATTCCAAATTTGCAATCTGTTTTGCGATGCGATGGATAGATTTTGAGAAAATGATATTTTTGAGCAGCCTTCAAAAACTTAAAATTTCTTAAAAAAAAATTCAATGCGTGAATCGTAATTTTTCTTATATCGCGCCAAGATGCTCCAATCAACAAAAAGGAATGTTATCGGAAAGAAAATTTCATGAGGATTCTAAATCTGCAATCCGTTTTGCGATGCGATGGATACTTTTTGAGAAAATGATATTTTTGAGCAGCCTTCAAAAACTTAAAATTTCTTTAAAAAAAATTCAATGCGTGGAACGTAATTTTTCTTATAGCGCGCCAAGATGTTCCAATCGACAAATGGTAATGTAATCAGAAAGAAAATTTCATGAGGATTCTAAATCTGCAATCCGTTTTGCGATGCGATGGATACTTTTTGAGAAAATGATATTTTTGAGCAGCCTTCAAAAACTTAAAATTTCTTTAAAAAAAATTCAATGCGTGGAACGTAATTTTTCTTATAGCGCGCCAAGATGTTCCAATCGACAAATGGTAATGTAATCAGAAAGAAAATTTCATGAGGATTCTAAATCTGCAATCCGTTTTGCGATGCGACGGGATACTTTTTGAGAAAATTATATTTTTGAGCACCCTTCAAAAACTTAAAATTTCTTTAAAAAATATTCAATGCGTGGAACGTAATTTTTGTTATAGCGCGCCAAGATGTTGCAATGGACAAATGGTAATGTTATCGGAATGAAAATTTCATCAAGATTCCAAATCTTCAATCTGTTTTGCGATGCGACGGATAGATTTTGAGAAAATGATATTTTTGAGCAGGCTTCAAAAACCTAAAATCTCTTAAAAAAAAAATCAATGCGTGGAACCTAATTTTTCTTATAGCGCGCCAAGATGTTCCAATCGACAAATGGTAATGTTATCGGAATGAAAATTTCATCAAGATTCCAAATCTTCAATCTGTTTTGCGATGCGACGGATAGATTTTGAGAAAATGATATTTTTGAGCAGGCTTCAAAAACCTAAAATCTCTTAAAAAAAAAATCAATGCGTGGAACCTAATTTTTCTTATAGCGCGCCAAGATGTTCCAATCGACAAATGGTAATGTTATCGGAATGAAAATTTCATCAAGATTCCAAATTTGCAATCTGTTTTGCGATGCGATGGATAGATTTTGAGAAAATGATATTTTTGAGCAGCCTTCAAAAACTTAAAATTTCTTTAAAAAAAATTCAATGCGTGAATCGTAATTTTTCTTATATCGCGCCAAGATGCTCCAATCACCAAAAGGTAATGTTATCAGAAAGAAAATTTCATGAGGATTCTAAATCTGCAATCCGTTTTGCGATGCGATGGATACTTTTTGAGAAAATGATATTTTTGAGCAGCCTTCAAAAACTTAAAATTTCTTTAAAAAAAATTCAATGCGTGGAACGTAATTTTTCTTATAGCGCGCCAAGATGTTCCAATCGACAAATGGTAATGTAATCAGAAAGAAAATTTCATGAGGATTCTAAATCTGCAATCCGTTTTGCGATGCGATGGATACTTTTTGAGAAAATGATATTTTTGAGCAGCCTTCAAAAACTTAAAATTTCTTTAAAAAAAATTCAATGCGTGGAACGTAATTTTTCTTATAGCGCGCCAAGATGTTCCAATCGACAAATGGTAATGTAATCAGAAAGAAAATTTCATGAGGATTCTAAATCTGCAATCCGTTTTGCGATGCGACGGGATACTTTTTGAGAAAATTATATTTTTGAGCACCCTTCAAAAACTTAAAATTTCTTTAAAAAATATTCAATGCGTGGAACGTAATTTTTGTTATAGCGCGCCAAGATGTTGCAATGGACAAATGGTAATGTTATCGGAATGAAAATTTCATCAAGATTCCAAATCTTCAATCTGTTTTGCGATGCGACGGATAGATTTTGAGAAAATGATATTTTTGAGCAGCCTTCAAAAACTTAAAATTTCTTTAAAAAAAATTCAATGCGTGGAACCTAATTTTTCTTATAGCGCGCCAAGATGTTCCAATGGACAAATGGTAATGTTATCGGAATGAAAATTTCATCAAGATTCTAAATCTGCAATCCGTTTTGCGATGCGACGGATACTTTTTGAGAAAATGATATTTTTGAGCAGCCTTCAAAAACTTAAAATTTCTTTAAAAAAAATTCAATGCGTGGAACGTAATTTTTCTTATAGCGCGCCAAGATGTTCCAATCGACAAATGGTAATGTTATCGGTATAAAAATTTCATCAAGATTCCAAATCTGCAATCCGTTTTGCGATGCGACGGATACTTTTTGAGAAAATGATATTTTTGAGCACCCTTCAAAAACTTAAAATTTCTTTAAAAAAAAATCAATGCGTGGAACGTAATTTTTCTTATAGCGCGCCAGGATGCTCCAATCACCAAAAGGTAATGTTATCAGAAAGAAAATTTCATGAGGATTCTAAATCTGCAATCCGTTTTGCGATGCGACGGATACTTTTTGAGAAAATGATATTTTTGAGCAGCCTTCAAAAACTTAAAATTTCTTTAAAAAAAATTCAATGCGTGGAACGTAATTTTTCTTATAGCGCGCCAAGATGTTCCAATCGACAAATGGTAATGTAATCAGAAAGAAAATTTCATGAGGATTCTAAATCTGCAATCCGTTTTGCGATGCGACGGATACTTTTTGAGAAAATGATATTTTTGAGCACCCTTCAAAAACTTAAAATTTCTTTAAAAAATATTCAATGCGTGGAACGTAATTTTTGTTATAGAGCGCCAAGATGTTGCAATGGACAAATGGTAATGTTATCGGAATGAAAATTTCATCAAGATTCCAAATCTTCAATCTGTTTTGCGATGCGACGGATAGATTTTGAGAAAATGATATTTTTGAGCAGGCTTCAAAAACCGAAAATCTCTTAAAAAAAAAATCAATGCGTGGAACCTAATTTTTCTTATAGCGCGAAAAGATGTTCCAATCGACAAATGGTAATGTTATCGGAATGAAAATTTCATCAAGATTCCAAATTTGCAATCTGTTTTGCGATGCGATGGATAGATTTTGAGAAAATGATATTTTTGAGCAGCCTTCAAAAACTTAAAATTTCTTAAAAAAAAATTCAATGCGTGAATCGTAATTTTTCTTATATCGCGCCAAGATGCTCCAATCAACAAAAAGGAATGTTATCGGAAAGAAAATTTCATGAGGATTCTAAATCTGCAATCCGTTTTGCGATGCGACGGATACATTTTGAGAAAATGATATTTTTGAGCAGCCTTCAAAAACTTAAAATTTCTTTAAAAAAAATTCAATGCGTGGAACCTAATTTTTCTTATAGCGCGCCAAGATGTTCCAATGGACAAATGGTAATGTTATCGGAATGAAAATTTCATCAAGATTCTAAATCTGCAATCCGTTTTGCGATGCGACGGATACTTTTTGAGAAAATGATATTTTTGAGCAGCCTTCAAAAACTTAAAATTTCTTTAAAAAAAATTCAATGCGTGGAACGTAATTTTTCTTATAGCGCGCCAAGATGTTCCAATCGACAAATGGTAATGTTATCGGTATAAAAATTTCATCAAGATTCCAAATCTGCAATCCGTTTTGCGATGCGACGGATACTTTTTGAGAAAATGATATTTTTGAGCACCCTTCAAAAACTTAAAATTTCTTTAAAAAAAAATCAATGCGTGGAACGTAATTTTTCTTATAGCGCGCCAGGATGCTCCAATCACCAAAAGGTAATGTTATCAGAAAGAAAATTTCATGAGGATTCTAAATCTGCAATCCGTTTTGCGATGCGACGGATACTTTTTGAGAAAATGATATTTTTGAGCAGCCTTCAAAAACTTAAAATTTCTTTAAAAAAAATTCAATGCGTGGAACGTAATTTTTCTTATAGCGCGCCAAGATGTTCCAATCGACAAATGGTAATGTAATCAGAAAGAAAATTTCATGAGGATTCTAAATCTGCAATCCGTTTTGCGATGCGACGGATACTTTTTGAGAAAATGATATTTTTGAGCACCCTTCAAAAACTTAAAATTTCTTTAAAAAATATTCAATGCGTGGAACGTAATTTTTGTTATAGAGCGCCAAGATGTTCCAATCGACAAAAGGTAATGTTACCGGAATGAAAATTTCATCAAGATTCCAAATCTGCAATCCGTTTTGCGATGCGACGGATACTTTTTGAGAAAATGATATTTTTGAGCAGCCTTCAAAAACTTAAAATTTCTTTAAAAAAAATTCAATGCGTGGAACGTAATTTTTCTTATAGCGCGCCAAGATGTTCCAATCGACAAATGGTAATGTTATCGGTATAAAAATTTCATCAAGATTCCAAATCTGCAATCCGTTTTGCGATGCGACGGATAAATTTTGAGAAAATGATATTTTTGAGTGGCCTTCAAAAACTTAAAATTTCTTTAACAAAAATTCAATGCGTGGAACGTAATTTTTCTTATAGCGCGCCAAGATGTTCCAATCGACAAATGGTAATGTTGTCGGAATGAAAATTTCATCAAGATTCCAAATCTGCAATCCGTTTTGCGATGCGACGGATAAATTTTGAGAAAATGATATTTTTGAGCAGCCTTCAAAAACTTAAAATTTCTTAAAAAAAAATTCAATGCGTGAATCGTAATTTTTCTTATATCGCGCCAGGATGCTCCAATTACCAAAAGGTAATGTTGTCGGAATGAAAATTTCATCAAGATTCCAAATCTGCAATCCGTTTTGCGATGCGACGGATACTTTTTGAGAAAATGATATTTTTGAGCAGCCTTCAAAAACTTAAAATTTCTTAAAAAAAAATTCAATGCGTGAATCGTAATTTTTCTTATATCGCGCCAGGATGCTCCAATCACCAAAAGGTAATGTTATCGGAATGAAAATTTCATCAAGATTCTAAATCTGCAATCCGTTTTGCGATGCGACGGATACTTTTTGAGAAAATGATATTTTTGAGCAGCCTTCAAAAACTTAAAATTTCTTTAAAAAAAATTCAATGCGTGGAACCTAATTTTTCTTATAGAGCGCCAAGATGTTCCAATGGACAAATGGTAATGTTATCGGAATGAAAATTTCATCAAGATTCTAAATCTGCAATCCGTTTTGCGATGCGACGGATAGATTTTGAGAAAATGATATTTTTGAGCAGGCTTCAAAAACTTAAAATTTCTTTAAAAAAAATTCAATGCGTGGAACGTAATTTTTCTTATAGCGCGCCAAGATGTTCCAATCGACAAATGGTAATGTTATCGGTATAAAAATTTCATCAAGATTCCAAATTTGCAATCTGTTTTGCGATGCGATGGATAGATTTTGAGAAAATGATATTTTTGAGCAGCCTTCAAAAACTTAAAATTTCTTTAAAAAAAATTCAATGCGTGAATCGTAATTTTTCTTATATCGCGCCAAGATGCTCCAATCACCAAAAGGTAATGTTATCAGAAAGAAAATTTCATGAGGATTCTAAATCTGCAATCCGTTTTGCGATGCGACGGATACTTTTTGAGAAAATGATATTTTTGAGCAGCCTTCAAAAACTTAAAATTTCTTTAAAAAAAATTCAATGCGTGGAACCTAATTTTTCTTATAGAGCGCCAAGATGTTCCAATGGACAAATGGTAATGTTATCGGAATGAAAATTTCATCAAGATTCTAAATCTGCAATCCGTTTTGCGATGCGACGGATAGATTTTGAGAAAATGATATTTTTGAGCAGGCTTCAAAAACTTAAAATTTCTTTAAAAAAAATTCAATGCGTGGAACGTAATTTTTCTTATAGCGCGCCAAGATGTTCCAATCGACAAATGGTAATGTTATCGGTATAAAAATTTCATCAAGATTCCAAATTTGCAATCTGTTTTGCGATGCGATGGATAGATTTTGAGAAAATGATATTTTTGAGCAGCCTTCAAAAACTTAAAATTTCTTTAAAAAAAATTCAATGCGTGAATCGTAATTTTTCTTATATCGCGCCAAGATGCTCCAATCACCAAAAGGTAATGTTATCAGAAAGAAAATTTCATGAGGATTCTAAATCTGCAATCCGTTTTGCGATGCGATGGATACTTTTTGAGAAAATGATATTTTTGAGCAGCCTTCAAAAACTTAAAATTTCTTTAAAAAAAATTCAATGCGTGGAACGTAATTTTTCTTATAGCGCGCCAAGATGTTCCAATCGACAAATGGTAATGTAATCAGAAAGAAAATTTCATGAGGATTCTAAATCTGCAATCCGTTTTGCGATGCGACGGATACTTTTTGAGAAAATTATATTTTTGAGCACCCTTCAAAAACTTAAAATTTCTTTAAAAAATATTCAATGCGTGGAACGTAATTTTTGTTATAGAGCGCCAAGATGTTCCAATCGACAAAAGGTAATGTTATCGGAATGAAAATTTCATCAAGATTCCAAATCTGCAATCCGTTTTGCGATGCGACGGATACTTTTTGAGAAAATGATATTTTTGAGCAGCCTTCAAAAACTTAAAATTTCTTTAAAAAAAATTCAATGCGTGGAACGTAATTTTTCTTATAGCGCGCCAAGATGTTCCAATCGACAAATGGTAATGTTATCGGTATAAAAATTTCATCAAGATTCCAAATCTGCAATCCGTTTTGCGATGCGACGGATAAATTTTGAGAAAATGATATTTTTGAGTGGCCTTCAAAAACTTAAAATTTCTTTAACAAAAATTCAATGCGTGAATCTTAATTTTTTTTATATCGCGCCAGGATGTTCCAATCGATAAATGGTAATGTTATCGGTATAAAAATTTCATCAAGATTCCAAATCTGCAATCCGTTTTGCGATGCGACGGATAAATTTTGAGAAAATGATATTTTTGAGCAGCCTTCAAAAACTTAAAATTTCTTAAAAAAAAATTCAATGCGTGAATCGTAATTTTTCTTATATCGCGCCAGGATGCTCCAATTACCAAAAGGTAATGTTATCGGAAAGAAAATTTCATGAGGATTCTAAATCTGCAATCCGTTTTGCGATGCGACGGAACTTTTTGAGAAAATGATATTTTTGAGCAGCCTTCAAAAACTTAAAATCTCTTTAAAAAAAAATTCAATGCGTGGAACCTAATTTTTCTTATAGCGCGCCAAGATGTTGCAATGGACAAATGGTAATGTTATCGGAATGAAAATTTCATCAAGATTCCAAATCTGCAATCCGTTTTGCGATGCGACGGATAAATTTTGAGAAAATGATATTTTTGAGTGGCCTTCAAAAACTTAAAATTTCTTTAACAAAAATTCAATGCGTGAATCTTAATTTTTTTTATATCGCGCCAGGATGTTCCAATCGATAAATGGTAATGTTATCGGTATAAAAATTTCATCAAGATTCCAAATCTGCAATCCGTTTTGCGATGCGACGGATAAATTTTGAGAAAATGATATTTTTGTGTGGCCTTCAAAAACTTAAAATTTCTTTAACAAAAATTCAATGCGTGAATCTTAATTTTTTTTATATCGCGCCAGGATGTTCCAATCGATAAATGGTAATGTTATCGGTATAAAAATTTCATCAAGATTCCAAATCTGCAATCCGTTTTGCGATGCGACGGATACATTTTGAGAAAATGATATTTTTGAGTGGCCTTCAAAAACTTAAAATTTCTTTAAAAAAAATTTAATGCGTGGAACGTAATTTTTCTTATAGCGCGCCAAGATGTTCCAATCGACAAATGGTAATGTTGTCGGAATGAAAATTTCATCAAGATTCCAAATCTGCAATCCGTTTTGCGATACGACGGATAAATTTTGAGAAAATGATATTTTTGAGCAGCCTTCAAAAACTTAAAATTTCTTAAAAAAAAATTCAATGCGTGAATCGTAATTTTTCTTATATCGCGCCAGGATGCTCCAATCACCAAAAGGTAATGTTATCAGAAAGAAAATTTCATGAGGATTCTAAATCTGCAATCCGTTTTGCGATGCGACGGATACTTTTTGAGAAAACGATATTTTTGAGCAGCCTTCAAAAACTTAAAATTTCTTTAAAAAAAATTCAATGCGTGGAACGTAATTTTTCTTATAGCGCGCCAAGATGTTCCAATCGACAAATGGTAATGTTATCGGTATAAAAATTTCATCAAGATTCCAAATCTGCAATCCGTTTTGCGATGCGACGGATAAATTTTGAGAAAATGATATTTTTGAGTGGCCTTCAAAAACTTAAAATTTCTTTAACAAAAATTCAATGCGTGAATCTTAATTTTTTTTAAATCGCGCCAGGATGTTCCAATCGATAAATGGTAATGTTATCGGTATAAAAATTTCATCAAGATTCCAAATCTGCAATCCGTTTTGCGATGCGACGGATAAATTTTGAGAAAATGATATTTTTGAATGGCCTTCAAAAACTTAAAATTTCTTTAAAAAAAATTTAATGCGTGGAACGTAATTTTTCTTATAGCGCGCCAAGATGTTCCAATCGACAAATGGTAATGTTGTCGGAATGAAAATTTCATCAAGATTCCAAACCTGCAATCCGTTTTGCGATGCGACGGATAAATTTTGAGAAAATGATATTTTTGAGCAGCCTTCAAAAACTTAAAATTTCTTAAAAAAAAATTCAATGCGTGAATCGTAATTTTTCTTATATCGCGCCAGGATGCTCCAATTACCACAAGGTAATGTTATCGGAAAGAAAATTTCATGAGGATTCTAAATCTGCAATCCGTTTTGCGATGCGACGGAACTTTTTGAGAAAATGATATTTTTGAGCAGCCTTCAAAAACTTAAAATCTCTTTAAAAAAAAAATTCAATGCGTGGAACCTAATTTTTCTTATAGCGCGCCAAGATGTTGCAATGGACAAATGGTAATGTTATCGGAATGAAAATTTCATCAAGATTCCAAATCTTCGATCTGTTTTGCGATGCGACGGATAGATTTTGAGAAAATGATATTTTTGAGCAGCCTTCAAAAACTTAAAATCTCTTTAAAAAAAAATTCAATGCGTGGAACCTAATTTTTCTTATAGCGCGCCAAGATGTTCCAATCGACAAATGGTAATGTTATCGGAAAGAAAATTTCATCAAGATTCCAAATCTGCAATCCGTTTTGCGATGCTACGGATACATTTTGAGAAAATGATATTTTTGAGCAGCCTTCAAAAACTTAACATCTCTTTAAAAAAAAATTCAATGCGTGGAACCTAATTTTTTTTATAGCGCGCCAAGATGTTCCAATGGACAAATGGGAATGTTATCGGAATGAAAATTTCATCAAGATTCCAAATCTGCAATCTGTTTTGCGATGCGATGGATAGATTTTGAGAAAATGATATTTTTGAGCAGCCTTTAAAAACTTAAAATTTCTTTAAAAAAAATTCAATGCGTGAATCTTAATTTTTTTTTATCGCGCCAGGATGCTCCAATCGACAAAAGGGAATGTTATCGGAAAGAAAATTTCATGAGGATTCTAAATCTGTAATCTGTTTTGCGATGCGACGGATACTTTTTGAGAAAATGATATTTTTGAGCAGCCTTCAAAAACTTAAAATTTCTTTAAAAAAAATTCAATGCGTGGAACGTAATTTTTCTTATATCGCGCCAAGATGTTCCAATCGACAAATGGTAATGTTATCGGAATGAAAATTTCATCAAGATTCCAAATCTTCAATCTGTTTTGCGATGCGATGGATACTTTTTAAGAAAATGATATTTTTGAGCAGCCTTCAAAAACTTAAAATTTCTTTAAAAAAATTCAATGCGTGGAACGTAATTTTTCTTATAGCGCGCCAAGATGTTCCAATCGACAAATGGTAATGTTATCGGAAAGAAAATTTCATGAGAATTCTAAATCTGCAATCCGTTTTGCGATGCGACGGAACTTTTTGAGAAAATGATATTTTTGAGCAGCCTTCAAAAACTTAAAATTTCTTTAAAAAAAATTCAATGCGTGGAACGTAATTTTTCTTATAGCGCGCCAAGATGTTCCAATCGACAAATGGTAATGTTATCGGAAAGAAAATTTCATCAAGATTCCAAATCTGCAATCCGTTTTGCGATGCGACGGATAGATTTTGAGAAAATGATATTTTTGAGCAGCCTTCAAAAACTTAAAATCTCTTTAAAAAAAAATTCAATGCGTGGAACCTAATTTTTCTTATAGCGCGCCAAGATGTTCCAATGGACAAATGGGAATGTTATCGGAATGAAAATTTCATCAAGATTCCAAATCTGCAATCTGTTTTGCGATGCGATGGATAGATTTTGAGAAAATGATATTTTTGAGCAGCCTTTAAAAACTTAAAATTTCTTAAAAAAAAATTTAATGCGTGAATCTTAATTTTTTTTATATCGCGCCAGGATGCTCCAATCGACAAAAGGGAATGTTATCGGAAAGAAAATTTCATGAGGATTCTAAATCTGTAATCTGTTTTGCGATGCGACGGATACTTTTTGAGAAAATGATATTTTTGAGCAGCCTTCAAAAACTTAAAATTTCTTTAAGAAAAATTCAATGCGTGAATCTTAATTTTTTTTAAATCGCGCCAGGATGTTCCAATCGATAAATGGTAATGTTATCGGTATAAAAATTTCATCAAGATTCCAAATCTGCAATCCGTTTTGCGATGCGACGGATAAATTTTGAGAAAATGATATTTTTGAATGGCCTTCAAAAACTTAAAATTTCTTTAAAAAAAATTTAATGCGTGGAACGTAATTTTTCTTATAGCGCGCCAAGATGTTCCAATCGACAAATGGTAATGTTGTCGGAATGAAAATTTCATCAAGATTCCAAACCTGCAATCCGTTTTGCGATGCGACGGATAAATTTTGAGAAAATGATATTTTTGAGTGGCCTTCAAAAACTTAAAATTTCTTTAACAAAAATTCAATGCGTGAATCTTAATTTTTTTTAAATCGCGCCAGGATGTTCCAATCGATAAATGGTAATGTTATCGGTATAAAAATTTCATCAAGATTCCAAATCTGCAATCCGTTTTGCGATGCGACGGATAAATTTTGAGAAAATGATATTTTTGAATGGCCTTCAAAAACTTAAAATTTCTTTAAAAAAAATTTAATGCGTGGAACGTAATTTTTCTTATAGCGCGCCAAGATGTTCCAATCGACAAATGGTAATGTTGTCGGAATGAAAATTTCATCAAGATTCCAAATCTGCAATCCGTTTTGCGATGCTACGGATACATTTTGAGAAAATGATATTTTTGAGCAGCCTTCAAAAACTTAACATCTCTTTAAAAAAAAATTCAATGCGTGGAACCTAATTTTTTTTATAGCGCGCCAAGATGTTCCAATGGACAAATGGGAATGTTATCGGAATGAAAATTTCATCAAGATTCCAAATCTGCAATCTGTTTTGCGATGCGATGGATAGATTTTGAGAAAATGATATTTTTGAGCAGCCTTTAAAAACTTAAAATTTCTTTAAAAAAAATTCAATGCGTGAATCTTAATTTTTTTTATATCGCGCCAGGATGCTCCAATCGACAAAAGGGAATGTTATCGGAAAGAAAATTTCATGAGGATTCTAAATCTGTAATCTGTTTTGCGATGCGACGGATACTTTTTGAGAAAATGATATTTTTGAGCAGCCTTCAAAAACTTAAAATTTCTTTAAGAAAAATTCAATGCGTGGAACGTAATTTTTCTTATATCGCGCCAAGATGTTCCAATCGACAAATGGTAATGTTATCGGAATGAAAATTTCATCAAGATTCCAAATCTTCAATCTGTTTTGCGATGCGATGGATACTTTTTAAGAAAATGATATTTTTGAGCAGCCTTCAAAAACTTAAAATTTCTTTAAAAAAATTCAATGCGTGGAACGTAATTTTTCTTATAGCGCGCCAAGATGTTCCAATCGACAAATGGTAATGTTATCGGAAAGAAAATTTCATGAGAATTCTAAATCTGCAATCCGTTTTGCGATGCGACGGAACTTTTTGAGAAAATGATATTTTTGAGCAGCCTTCAAAAACTTAAAATCTCTTTAAAAAAAAATTCAATGCGTGGAACCTAATTTTTCTTATAGCGCGCCAAGATGTTCCAATGGACAAATGGTAATGTTATCGGAAAGAAAATTTCATCAAGATTCCAAATCTGCAATCCGTTTTGCGATGCGACGGATAGATTTTGAGAAAATGATATTTTTGAGCAGCCTTCAAAAACTTAAAATCTCTTTAAAAAAAAATTCAATGCGTGGAACCTAATTTTTCTTATAGCGCGCCAAGATGTTCCAATGGACAAATGGGAATGTTATCGGAATGAAAATTTCATCAAGATTCCAAATCTGCAATCTGTTTTGCGATGCGATGGATAGATTTTGAGAAAATGATATTTTTGAGCAGCCTTTAAAAACTTAAAATTTCTTAAAAAAAAATTTAATGCGTGAATCTTAATTTTTTTTATATCGCGCCAGGATGCTCCAATCGACAAAAGGGAATGTTATCGGAAAGAAAATTTCATGAGGATTCTAAATCTGTAATCTGTTTTGCGATGCGACGGATACTTTTTGAGAAAATGATATTTTTGAGCAGCCTTCAAAAACTTAAAATTTCTTTAAGAAAAATTCAATGCGTGAATCTTAATTTTTTTTAAATCGCGCCAGGATGTTCCAATCGATAAATGGTAATGTTATCGGTATAAAAATTTCATCAAGATTCCAAATCTGCAATCCGTTTTGCGATGCGACGGATAAATTTTGAGAAAATGATATTTTTGAATGGCCTTCAAAAACTTAAAATTTCTTTAAAAAAAATTTAATGCGTGGAACGTAATTTTTCTTATAGCGCGCCAAGATGTTCCAATCGACAAATGGTAATGTTGTCGGAATGAAAATTTCATCAAGATTCCAAACCTGCAATCCGTTTTGCGATGCGACGGATAAATTTTGAGAAAATGATATTTTTGAGTGGCCTTCAAAAACTTAAAATTTCTTTAACAAAAATTCAATGCGTGAATCTTAATTTTTTTTAAATCGCGCCAGGATGTTCCAATCGATAAATGGTAATGTTATCGGTATAAAAATTTCATCAAGATTCCAAATCTGCAATCCGTTTTGCGATGCGACGGATAAATTTTGAGAAAATGATATTTTTGAATGGCCTTCAAAAACTTAAAATTTCTTTAAAAAAAATTTAATGCGTGGAACGTAATTTTTCTTATAGCGCGCCAAGATGTTCCAATCGACAAATGGTAATGTTGTCGGAATGAAAATTTCATCAAGATTCCAAATCTGCAATCCGTTTTGCGATGCTACGGATACATTTTGAGAAAATGATATTTTTGAGCAGCCTTCAAAAACTTAACATCTCTTTAAAAAAAAATTCAATGCGTGGAACCTAATTTTTTTTATAGCGCGCCAAGATGTTCCAATGGACAAATGGGAATGTTATCGGAATGAAAATTTCATCAAGATTCCAAATCTGCAATCTGTTTTGCGATGCGATGGATAGATTTTGAGAAAATGATATTTTTGAGCAGCCTTTAAAAACTTAAAATTTCTTTAAAAAAAATTCAATGCGTGAATCTTAATTTTTTTTATATCGCGCCAGGATGCTCCAATCGACAAAAGGGAATGTTATCGGAAAGAAAATTTCATGAGGATTCTAAATCTGTAATCTGTTTTGCGATGCGACGGATACTTTTTGAGAAAATGATATTTTTGAGCAGCCTTCAAAAACTTAAAATTTCTTTAAGAAAAATTCAATGCGTGGAACGTAATTTTTCTTATATCGCGCCAAGATGTTCCAATCGACAAATGGTAATGTTATCGGAATGAAAATTTCATCAAGATTCCAAATCTTCAATCTGTTTTGCGATGCGATGGATACTTTTTAAGAAAATGATATTTTTGAGCAGCCTTCAAAAACTTAAAATTTCTTTAAAAAAATTCAATGCGTGGAACGTAATTTTTCTTATAGCGCGCCAAGATGTTCCAATCGACAAATGGTAATGTTATCGGAAAGAAAATTTCATGAGAATTCTAAATCTGCAATCCGTTTTGCGATGCGACGGAACTTTTTGAGAAAATGATATTTTTGAGCAGCCTTCAAAAACTTAAAATTTCTTTAAAAAAAATTCAATGCGTGGAACGTAATTTTTCTTATAGCGCGCCAAGATGTTCCAATCGACAAATGGTAATGTTATCGGAAAGAAAATTTCATCAAGATTCCAAATCTGCAATCCGTTTTGCGATGCGACGAATAGATTTTGAGAAAATGATATTTTTGAGCAGCCTTCAAAAACTTAAAATCTCTTTAAAAAAAAATTCAATGCGTGGAACCTAATTTTTCTTATAGCGCGCCAAGATGTTCCAATGGACAAATGGGAATGTTATCGGAATGAAAATTTCATCAAGATTCCAAATCTGCAATCTGTTTTGCGATGCGATGGATAGATTTTGAGAAAATGATATTTTTGAGCAGCCTTTAAAAACTTAAAATTTCTTTAAAAAAAATTCAATGCGTGAATCTTAATTTTTTTTATATCGCGCCAGGATGCTCCAATCGACAAAAGGGAATGTTATCGGAAAGAAAATTTCATGGGGATTCTAAATCTGTAATCTGTTTTGCGATGCGACGGATACTTTTTGAGAAAATGATATTTTTGAGCAGCCTTCAAAAACTTAAAATTTCTTTAAGAAAAATTCAATGCGTGAATCTTAATTTTTTTTAAATCGCGCCAGGATGTTCCAATCGATAAATGGTAATGTTATCGGTATAAAAATTTCATCAAGATTCCAAATCTGCAATCCGTTTTGCGATGCGACGGATAAATTTTGAGAAAATGATATTTTTGAATGGCCTTCAAAAACTTAAAATTTCTTTAAAAAAAATTTAATGCGTGGAACGTAATTTTTCTTATAGCGCGCCAAGATGTTCCAATCGACAAATGGTAATGTTGTCGGAATGAAAATTTCATCAAGATTCCAAACCTGCAATCCGTTTTGCGATGCGACGGATAAATTTTGAGAAAATGATATTTTTGAGTGGCCTTCAAAAACTTAAAATTTCTTTAACAAAAATTCAATGCGTGAATCTTAATTTTTTTTAAATCGCGCCAGGATGTTCCAATCGATAAATGGTAATGTTATCGGTATAAAAATTTCATCAAGATTCCAAATCTGCAATCCGTTTTGCGATGCGACGGATAAATTTTGAGAAAATGATATTTTTGAATGGCCTTCAAAAACTTAAAATTTCTTTAAAAAAATTTAATGCGTGGAACGTAATTTTTCTTATAGCGCGCCAAGATGTTCCAATCGACAAATGGTAATGTTGTCGGAATGAAAATTTTATCAAGATTCCAAACCTGCAATCCGTTTTGCGATGCGACGGATACATTTTGAGAAAATGATATTTTTGAGTGGCCTTCAAAAACTTAAAATTTCTTTAAAAAAAATTTAATGCGTGGAACGTAATTTTTCTTATAGCGCGCCAAGATGTTCCAATCGACAAATGGTAATGTTGTCGGAATGAAAATTTCATCAAGATTCCAAATCTGCAATCCGTTTTGCGATGCGACGGATAAATTTTGAGAAAATGATATTTTTGAGCAGCCTTCAAAAACTTAAAATTTCTTAAAAAAAAATTCAATGCGTGAATCGTAATTTTTCTTATATCGCGCCAGGATGCTCCAATCACCAAAAGGTAATGTTATCAGAAAGAAAATTTCATGAGGATTCTAAATCTGCAATCCGTTTTGCGATGCGACGGATACTTTTTGAGAAAACGATATTTTTGAGCAGCCTTCAAAAACTTAAAATTTCTTTAAAAAAAATTCAATGCGTGGAACGTAATTTTTCTTATAGCGCGCCAAGATGTTCCAATCGACGAATGGTAATGTTATCGGTATAAAAATTTCATCAAGATTCCAAATCTGCAATCCGTTTTGCGATGCGACGGATAAATTTTGAGAAAATGATATTTTTGAGTGGCCTTCAAAAACTTAAAATTTCTTTAACAAAAATTCAATGCGTGAATCTTAATTTTTTTTAAATCGCGCCAGGATGTTCCAATCGATAAATGGTAATGTTATCGGTATAAAAATTTCATCAAGATTCCAAATCTGCAATCCGTTTTGCGATGCGACGGATAAATTTTGAGAAAATGATATTTTTGAATGGCCTTCAAAAACTTAAAATTTCTTTAAAAAAAATTTAATGCGTGGAACGTAATTTTTCTTATAGCGCGCCAAGATGTTCCAATCGACAAATGGTAATGTTGTCGGAATGAAAATTTCATCAAGATTCCAAACCTGCAATCCGTTTTGCGATGCGACGGATAAATTTTGAGAAAATGATATTTTTGAGCAGCCTTTAAAAACTTAAAATTTCTTTAAAAAAAATTCAATGCGTGAATCTTAATTTTGTTTATATCGCGCCAGGATGCTCCAATCGACAAAAGGGAATGTTATCGGAAAGAAAATTTCATGAGGATTCTAAATCTGTAATCTGTTTTGCGATGCGACGGATACTTTTTGAGAAAATGATATTTTTGAGCAGCCTTCAAAAACTTAAAATTTCTTTAAGAAAAATTCAATGCGTGAATCTTAATTTTTTTTAAATCGCGCCAGGATGTTCCAATCGATAAATGGTAATGTTATCGGTATAAAAATTTCATCAAGATTCCAAATCTGCAATCCGTTTTGCGATGCGACGGATAAATTTTGAGAAAATGATATTTTTGAATGGCCTTCAAAAACTTAAAATTTCTTTAAAAAAAATTTAATGCGTGGAACGTAATTTTTCTTATAGCGCGCCAAGATGTTCCAATCGACAAATGGTAATGTTGTCGGAATGAAAATTTCATCAAGATTCCAAACCTACAATCCGTTTTGCGATGCGACGGATAAATTTTGAGAAAATGATATTTTTGAGTGGCCTTCAAAAACTTAAAATTTCTTTAACAAAAATTCAATGCGTGAATCTTAATTTTTTTTAAATCGCGCCAGGATGTTCCAATCGATAAATGGTAATGTTATCGGTATAAAAATTTCATCAAGATTCCAAATCTGCAATCCGTTTTGCGATGCGACGGATAAATTTTGAGAAAATGATATTTTTGAATGGCCTTCAAAAACTTAAAATTTCTTTAAAAAAAATTTAATGCGTGGAACGTAATTTTTCTTATAGCGCGCCAAGATGTTCCAATCGACAAATGGTAATGTTGTCGGAATGAAAATTTTATCAAGATTCCAAACCTGCAATCCGTTTTGCGATGCGACGGATACATTTTGAGAAAATGATATTTTTGAGTGGCCTTCAAAAACTTAAAATTTCTTTAAAAAAAATTTAATGCGTGGAACGTAATTTTTCTTATAGCGCGCCAAGATGTTCCAATCGACAAATGGTAATGTTGTCGGAATGAAAATTTCATCAAGATTCCAAATCTGCAATCCGTTTTGCGATGCGACGGATAAATTTTGAGAAAATGATATTTTTGAGCAGCCTTCAAAAACTTAAAATTTCTTAAAAAAAAATTCAATGCGTGAATCGTAATTTTTCTTATATCGCGCCAGGATGCTCCAATCACCAAAAGGTAATGTTATCAGAAAGAAAATTTCATGAGGATTCTAAATCTGCAATCCGTTTTGCGATGCGACGGATACTTTTTGAGAAAACGATATTTTTGAGCAGCCTTCAAAAACTTAAAATTTCTTTAAAAAAAATTCAATGCGTGGAACGTAATTTTTCTTATAGCGCGCCAAGATGTTCCAATCGACGAATGGTAATGTTATCGGTATAAAAATTTCATCAAGATTCCAAATCTGCAATCCGTTTTGCGATGCGACGGATAAATTTTGAGAAAATGATATTTTTGAGTGGCCTTCAAAAACTTAAAATTTCTTTAACAAAAATTCAATGCGTGAATCTTAATTTTTTTTAAATCGCGCCAGGATGTTCCAATCGATAAATGGTAATGTTATCGGTATAAAAATTTCATCAAGATTCCAAATCTGCAATCCGTTTTGCGATGCGACGGATAAATTTTGAGAAAATGATATTTTTGAATGGCCTTCAAAAACTTAAAATTTCTTTAAAAAAAATTTAATGCGTGGAACGTAATTTTTCTTATAGCGCGCCAAGATGTTCCAATCGACAAATGGTAATGTTGTCGGAATGAAAATTTCATCAAGATTCCAAACCTGCAATCCGTTTTGCGATGCGACGGATAAATTTTGAGAAAATGATATTTTTGAGCAGCCTTCAAAAACTTAAAATTTCTTAAAAAAAAATTCAATGCGTGAATCGTAATTTTTCTTATATCGCGCCAGGATGCTCCAATTACCACAAGGTAATGTTATCGGAAAGAAAATTTCATGAGGATTCTAAATCTGCAATCCGTTTTGCGATGCGACGGAACTTTTTGAGAAAATGATATTTTTGAGCAGCCTTCAAAAACTTAAAATCTCTTTAAAAAAAAAATTCAATGCGTGGAACCTAATTTTTCTTATAGCGCGCCAAGATGTTGCAATGGACAAATGGTAATGTTATCGGAATGAAAATTTCATCAAGATTCCAAATCTTCAATCTGTTTTGCGATGCGACGGATAGATTTTGAGAAAATGATATTTTTGAGCAGCCTTCAAAAACTTAAAATCTCTTTAAAAAAAAATTCAATGCGTGGAACCTAATTTTTCTTATAGCGCGCCAAGATGTTCCAATCGACAAATGGTAATGTTATCGGAATGAAAATTTCATCAAGATTCCAAATCTGCAATCTGTTTTGCGATGCGATGGATAGATTTTGAGAAAATGATATTTTTGAGCAGCCTTCAAAAACTTAAAATTTCTTTAAAAAAAATTCAATGCGTGAATCGTAATTTTTCTTATATCGCGCCAGGATGCTCTAATCAACAAAAAGGAATGTTATCGGAAAGAAAATTTCATGAGGATTCTAAATCTGCAATTCGTTTTGCGATGCGATGGATACTTTTTAAGAAAATGATATTTTTGAGCAGCCTTCAAAAACTTAAAATTTCTTTAAAAAAAATTCAATGCGTGGAACGTAATTTTTCTTATAGCGCGCCAAGATGTTCCAATCGACAAATGGTAATGTTATCGGAAAGAAAATTTCATCAAGATTCCAAATCTGCAATCCGTTTTGCGATGCTACGGATACATTTTGAGAAAATGATATTTTTGAGCAGCCTTCAAAAACTTAACATCTCTTTAAAAAAAAATTCAATGCGTGGAACGTAATTTTTCTTATAGCGCGCCAAGATGTTCCAATGGACAAATGGGAATGTTATCGGAATGAAAATTTCATCAAGATTCCAAATCTGCAATCTGTTTTGCGATGCGATGGATAGATTTTGAGAAAATGATATTTTTGAGCAGCCTTTAAAAACTTAAAATTTCTTTAAAAAAAATTCAATGCGTGAATCTTAATTTTTTTTATATCGCGCCAGGATGCTCCAATCGACAAAAGGGAATGTTATCGGAAAGAAAATTTCATGAGGATTCTAAATCTGTAATCTGTTTTGCGATGCGACGGATACTTTTTGAGAAAATGATATTTTTGAGCAGCCTTCAAAAACTTAAAATTTCTTTAAGAAAAATTCAATGCGTGGAACGTAATTTTTCTTATATCGCGCCAAGATGTTCCAATCGACAAATGGTAATGTTATCGGAATGAAAATTTCGTCAAGATTCCAAATCTTCAATCTGTTTTGCGATGCGACGGATAGATTTTGAGAAAATGATATTTTTGAGCAGCCTTCAAAAACTTAAAATTTCTTTAAAAAAAATTCAATGCGTGAATCGTAATTTTTCTTATATCGCGCCAGGATGCTCTAATCAACAAAAAGGAATGTTATCGGAAAGAAAATTTCATGAGGATTCTAAATCTGCAATTCGTTTTGCGATGCGATGGATACTTTTTAAGAAAATGATATTTTTGAGCAGCCTTCAAAAACTTAAAATTTCTTTAAAAAAATTCAATGCGTGGAACGTAATTTTTCTTATAGCGCGCCAAGATGTTCCAATCGACAAATGGTAATGTTATCGGAAAGAAAATTTCATGAGGATTCTAAATCTGCAATCCGTTTTGCGATGCGACGGAACTTTTTGAGAAAATGATATTTTTGAGCAGCCTTCAAAAACTTAAAATTTCTTTAAAAAAAATTCAATGCGTGGAACGTAATTTTTCTTATAGCGCGCCAAGATGTTCCAATCGACAAATGGTAATGTTATCGGAAAGAAAATTTCATCAAGATTCCAAATCTGCAATCCGTTTTGCGATGCTACGGATACATTTTGAGAAAATGATATTTTTGAGCAGCCTTCAAAAACTTAACATCTCTTTAAAAAAAAATTCAATGCGTGGAACCTAATTTTTCTTATAGCGCGCCAAGATGTTCCAATGGACAAATGGGAATGTTATCGGAATGAAAATTTCATCAAGATTCCAAATCTGCAATCTGTTTTGCGATGCGATGGATAGATTTTGAGAAAGTGATATTTTTGAGCAGCCTTTAAAAACTTAAAATTTCTTTAAAAAAAATTCAATGCGTGAATCTTAATTTTTTTTATATCGCGCCAGGATGCTCCAATCGACAAAAGGGAATGTTATCGGAAAGAAAATTTCATGAGGATTCTAAATCTGTAATCTGTTTTGCGATGCGACGGATACTTTTTGAGAAAATGATATTTTTGAGCAGCCTTCAAAAACTTAAAATTTCTTTAAGAAAAATTCAATGCGTGGAACGTAATTTTTCTTATATCGCGCCAAGATGTTCCAATCGACAAATGGTAATGTTATCGGAATGAAAATTTCATCAAGATTCCAAATCTTCAATCTGTTTTGCGATGCGACGGATAGATTTTGAGAAAATGATATTTTTGAGCAGCCTTCAAAAACTTAAAATTTCTTTAAAAAAAATTCAATGCGTGAATCGTAATTTTTCTTATATCGCGCCAGGATGCTCCAATCAACTAAGGGTAATGTTATCGGAAAGAAAATTTCATGAGGATTCTAAATCTGCAATTCGTTTTGCGATGCGATGGATACTTTTTAAGAAAATGATATTTTTGAGCAGCCTTAAAAAACTTAAAATTTCTTTAAAAAAAATTCAATGCGTGGAACGTAATTTTTCTTATAGCGCGCCAAGATGTTCCAATCGACAAATGGTAATGTTATCGGAATGAAAATTTCATCAAGATTCCAAATCTGCAATCTGTTTTGCGATGCGATAGATAGGTTTTGAGAAAATGATATTTTTGAGCAGCCTTCAAAAACTTAAAATTTCTTTAAAAAATATTCAATGCGTGGAACGTAATTTTTGTTATAGAGCGCCAAGATGTTCCAATCACCAAAAGGTAATGTTATCAGAAAGAAAATTTCATGAGGATTCTAAATCTGCAATCCGTTTTGCTATGCGACGGATACGTTTTGAGAAAATGATATTTTTGAGCAGCCTTCAAAAACTTAAAATTTCTTAAAAAAAAATTCAATGCGTGAATCGTAATTTTTCTTATATCGCGCCAGGATGCTCCAATCACCAAAAGGTAATGTTATCGGAAAGAAAATTTCATGAGGATTCTAAATCTGCAATTCGTTTTGCGATGCGATGGATACTTTTTAAGAAAATTATATTTTTGAGCAGCATTAAAAAACTTAAAATTTCTTTAAAAAAAATTCAATGCGTGGAACGTAATTTTTCTTATAGCGCGCCAAGATGTTCCAATCGACAAATGGTAATGTTATCGGAATGAAAATTTCATCAAGATTCCAAATCTGCAATCCGTTTTGCGATGCGATGGATAGATTTTGAGAAAATGATATTTTTGAGCAGCCTTCAAAAACTTAAAATTTCTTAAAAAAAAATTCAATGCGTGAATCGTAATTTTTCTTATATCGCGCCAGGATGCTCCAATCACCAAAAGGTAATGTTATCGGAAAGAAAATTTCATGAGGATTCTAAATCTGCAATTCGTTTTGCGATGCGATGGATACATTTTAAGAAAATGATATTTTTGAGCAGCCTTAAAAAACTTAAAATTTCTTTAAAAAAAAATTCAATGCGTGGAACGTAATTTTTCTTATAGCGCGCCAAGATGTTCCAATCGACAAATGGTAATGTTATCAGAAAGAAAATTTCATGAGGATTCTAAATCTGCAATCCGTTTTGCGATGCGACGGATACATTTTGAGAAAATGATATTTTTGAGCAGCCTTCAAAAACTTAAAATTTCTTTAAAAAAAATTCAATGCGTGGAACGTAATTTTTCTTATAGCGCGCCAAGATGTTCCAATCGACAAATGGTAATGTTATCGGTATAAAAATTTCATCAAGATTCCAAATCTGCAATCCGTTTTGCGATGCGACGGATAAATTTTGAGAAAATTATATTTTTGAGTGGCCTTCAAAAACTTAAAATTTCTTTAAAAAGAATTTAATGCGTGGAACGTAATTTTTCTTATAGCGCGCCAAGATGTTCCAATCGACAAATGGTAATGTTGTCGGAATGAAAATTTCATCAAGATTCCAAATCTGCAATCGCAAAGATAAATTTTGAGAAAATGATATTTTTGAGCAGCCTTCAAAAACTTAAAATCTCTTTAAAAAAAATTCAATGCGTGGAACCTAATTTTTCTTATAGCGCGCCAAGATGTTTCAATCGACAAATGGTAATGTTGTCGGAATGAATATTTCATCAAGATTCCAAATCTGCAATCTGTTTTGCGATGCGATGGATAGATTTTGAGAAAATGATATTTTTGAGCAGCCTTCAAAAACTTAAAATTTCTTTAAAAAAAATTCAATGCGTGAATCGTAATTTATCTAGCCTTCAAAAACTTAAAATTTCTTTAAAAAAAATTCAATGCGTGGAACGTAATTTTTCTTATAGCGCGCCAAGATGTTCCAATCGACAAATGGTAATGTTATCGGTATAAAAATTTCATCAAGATTCCAAATCTGCAATCCGTTTTGCGATGCGACGGATAAATTTTGAGAAAATTATATTTTTGAGTGGCCTTCAAAAACTTAAAATTTCTTTAAAAAGAATTTAATGCGTGGAACGTAATTTTTCTTATAGCGCGCCAAGATGTTCCAATCGACAAATGGTAATGTTGTCGGAATGAAAATTTCATCAAGATTCCAAATCTGCAATCGCAAAGATAAATTTTGAGAAAATGATATTTTTGAGCAGCCTTCAAAAACTTAAAATCTCTTTAAAAAAAATTCAATGCGTGGAACCTAATTTTTCTTATAGCGCGCCAAGATGTTCCAATCGACAAATGGTAATGTTATCGGAATGAATATTTCATCAAGATTCCAAATCTGCAATCTGTTTTGCGATGCGATGGATAGATTTTGAGAAAATGATATTTTTGAGCAGCCTTCAAAAACTTAAAATTTCTTAAAAAAAAATTCAATGCGTGAATCGTAATTTTTCTTATATCGCGCCAGGATGCTCCAATCGACAAATGGTAATGTTATCGGAAAGAAAATTTCATGAGGATTCTAAATCTGCAATTTGTTTTGCGATGCTATGGATACTTTTTAAGAAAATGATATTTTTGAGCAGCCTTAAAAAACTTAAAATTTCTTAAAAAAAAATTCAATGCGTGGAACGTAATTTTTCTTATAGCGCGCCAAGATGTTCCAATCGACAAATGGTAATGTTATCGGAATGAAAATTTCATCAAGATTCCAAATCTGCAATCCGTTTTGCGATGCGACGGATACATTTTGAGAAAATGATATTTTTGGGCAGCCTTCAAAAACTTAAAATTTCTTTAAAAAATATTCAATGCGTGGAACGTAATTTTTCTTATAGCGCGCCAGGATGCTCCAATCACCAAAAGGTAATGTTATCGGAAAGAAAATTTCATGAGGATTCTAAATCTGCAATTCGTTTTGCGATGCGATGGATATTTTTTAAGAAAATGATATTTTTGAGCAGCCTTAAAAAACTTAAAATTTCTTTAAAAAATATTCAATGCGTGGAACGTAATTTTTGTTATAGAGCGCCAAGATGTTCCAATCACCAAAAGGTAATGTTATCGGAAAGAAAATTTCATGGGGATTCCAAATCTGCAATCCGTTTTGCGATGCGACGGATACATTTTGAGAAAATGATATTTTTGAGCAGCCTTCAAGAACTTAAAATTTCTTTAAAAAATATTCAATGCGTGGAACGTAATTGTTCTTATAGCGCGCCAAGATGTTCCAATCAACAAAAGGTAATGTTATCGGAAAGAAAATTTCATGAGGATTCTAAATCTGCAATCAGTTTTGCGATGCGACGGATACTTTTTGAGAAAATGATATTTTTGAGCAGCCTTCAAAAACTTAAAATTTCTTTAAAAACCAGTGAAAAATGCTACAATCCGCCTGGAGCGAATCGTATGATACCCTATCCCTATCTTATTTGGTCGTGTCAGTGGGCGGTGGAAAATGTATTCACAAAATTTTCTATTTTGCCCTATAAACTAATATTTTTACTCGAAAATTAATTTTTGAAGTAAACGCCCCTAAAAAGTGGGCGTGGCCATATACAATGTATAGACGATTTGTAGACTAAGTGGATATCTACATATTTGCCCAAGTAAGTTTTTTCGAGTTTCATATGAAAATAGTGAAAAAAGTGATTTTTTTTTAAAAGTGGGCGTGTCAGTGGGCGGATTTTAAAATTTTTTACACTTGTATTGCTTACTTTTCCAAAGACCTCGTATACAAAGTTTCATCAACCTAGCTCAAAATTTAAGGCCCAAAAACTGGTGACACACAGACGGACGGACGGACGGACGGACGGACGGACATAGCTCAATCGACTCGGCTAGTGATGCTGATCATTTATATAGGATAGGGTATTATATAGGATAGGGTATAAAAATTCAATGCGTGAATCGTAATTTTTCTTATATCGCGCCAGGATGCTCCAATCAACTAAGGGTAATGTTATCGGAAAGAAAATTTCATGGGGATTCCAAATCTGCAATCCGTTTTGCGATGCGACGGATACTTTTTGAGAAAATGATATTTTTGAGCAGCCTTCAAAAACTTAAAATCTCTTTAAAAAAAACATCAATGCGTGGAACCTAATTTTTCTTATAGCGCGCCAAGATGATCCAATCGACAAATGGTAATGTTATCGGAAAGAAAATTTCATCAAGATTCCAAATCTGCAATCCGTTTTGCGATGCGATGGATACTTTTTGAGAAAATGATATTTTTGAGCAGCCTTAAAAAACTTAAAATTTCTTTAAAAAAAATTCAATGCGTGGAACGTAATTTTTCTTATAGCGCGCCAAGATGTTCCAATCGACAAATGGTAATGTTATCGGAAAGAAAATTTCCAAATCTGCAATCCGTTTTGCGATGCTACGGATACTTTTTGAGAAAATAATATTTTTGAGCAGCCTTCAAGAACTTAAAATTTCTTAAAACCAGTGAAAAATGCTACAATCCGCCTGGAGCGAATCGTATGATACCCTATCCCTATCTTATTTGGTCGTGTCAGTGGGCGGTGGAAAATGTATTCACAAAATTTTCTATTTTGCCCTATAAACTAATATTTTTACTCGAAAATTAATTTTTGAAGTAAACGCCCCTAAAAAGTGGGCGTGGCCATATACAATGTATAGACGATTTGTAGACTAAGTGGATATCTACATATTTGCCCAAGTAAGTTTTTTCGAGTTTCATATGAAAATAGTGAAAAAAGTGATTTTTTTTTTAAAGTGGGCGTGTCAGTGGGCGGATTTTAAAATTTTTTACACTTGTATTGCTTACTTTTCCAAAGACCTCGTATACAAAGTTTCATCAACCTAGCTCAAAATTTAAGGCCCAAAAACTGGTGACACACAGACGGACGGACGGACGGACGGACGGACGGACGGACATAGCTCAATCGACTCGGCTAGTGATGCTGATCATTTATATATATACTTTATTGGGTCTATCTGTAAGATTTCTCTATGTTACAAACTATGTATCAAACTTAATATACCCTTAGGATAGGGTATAAAAAAATTCAATGCGTGAATCGTAATTTTTCTTATAGCGCGCCAAGATGTTCCAATCGACAAATGCTAATGTTATCGGAATGAAAATTTCATCAAGATTCCAAATCTGCTATCAATTTTGCGATGCGACGGATACTTTTTGAGAAAATGATATTTTTGAGCAGCCTTCAAAAACTTAAAATTTCTTTAAAAAAAATTCAATGCGTGGAACGTAATTTTTCTTATAGCGCGCCAAGATGTTCCAATCGACAAATGGTAATGTTATCGGAATGAAAATTTCATCAAGATTCCAAATCTGCAATCTGTTTTGCGATGCGATGGATAGATTTTGAGAAAATGATATTTTGGAGCAGCCTTCAAAAACTTAAAATTTCTTAAAAAAAATTCAATGCGTGAATCGTAATTTTTCTTATATCGCGCCAGGATGCTCCAATCACCAAAAGGTAATGTTATCGGAAAGAAAATTTCATGAGGATTCCAAATCTGCAATTCGTTTTGCGATGCGATGGATACTTTTTAAGAAAATGATATTTTTGAGCAGCCTTAAAAAACTTAAAATTTCTTTAAAAAAAATTCAATGCGTGGAACGTAATTTTTCTTATAGCGCGCAAGGATGCTCCAATCACCAAAAGGTAATGTTATCAGAAAGAAAATTTCATGAGGATTCTAAATCTGCAATCCGTTTTGCGATGCGACGGATACTTTTTGAGAAAATGATATTTTTGAGCAGCCTTCAAAAACTTAAAATCTCTTTAAAAAAAAATTCAATGCGTGGAACCTAATTTTCCTTATAGCGCGCCAAGATGTTCCAATCGACAAATGGGAATGTTGTCGGTATAAAAATTTCATCAAGATTCCAAATCTGCAATCCGTTTTGCGATGCGACGGATACATTTTGAGAAAATGATATTTTTGAGCAGTCTTCAAAAACTTAAAATTTCTTTAAAAAATATTCAATGCGTGGAACGTAATTTTTGTTATAGAGCGCCAAGATGTTCCAATCACCAAAAGGTAATGTTATCAGAAAGAAAATTTCATGAGGATTCTAAATCTGCAATCTGTTTTGCGATGCGACGGATACTTTTTGAGAAAATGATATTTTTGAGCAGCCTTCAAAAACTTAAAATTTCTTAAAAAAAAATTCAATGCGTGAATCGTAATTTTTCTTATATCGCGCCAGGATGCTCCAATCACCAAAAGGTAATGTTATCGGAAAGAAAATTTCATGAGGATTCTAAATCTGCAATTCGTTTTGCGATGCGATGGATACTTTTTAAGAAAATGATATTTTTGAGCAGCCTTAAAAAACTTAAAATTTCTTTAAAAAAAATTCAATGCGTGGAACGTAATTTTTCTTATAGCGCGCCAAGATGTTCCAATCGACAAATGGTAATGTTATCGGAATGAAAATTTCATCAAGATTCCAAATCTGCAATCTGTTTTGCGATGCGATGGATAGATTTTGAGAAAATGATATTTTTGAGCAGCCTTCAAAAACTTAAAATTTCTTAAAAAAAAATTCAATGCGTGAATCGTAATTTTTCTTATATCGCGCCAGGATGCTCCAATCACCAAAAGGTAATGTTATCGGAAAGAAAATTTCATGAGGATTCTAAATCTGCAATTCGTTTTGCGATGCGATGGATATTTTTTAAGAAAATGATATTTTTGAGCAGCCTTAAAAAACTTAAAATTTCTTTAAAAAATATTCAATGCGTGGAACGTAATTTTTGTTATAGAGCGCCAAGATGTTCCAATCACCAAAAGGTAATGTTATCGGAAAGAAAATTTCATGGGGATTCCAAATCTGCAATCCGTTTTGCGATGCGACGGATACATTTTGAGAAAATGATATTTTTGAGCAGCCTTCAAGAACTTAAAATTTCTTTAAAAAATATTCAATGCGTGGAACGTAATTGTTCTTATAGCGCGCCAAGATGTTCCAATCAACAAAAGGTAATGTTATCGGAAAGAAAATTTCATGAGGATTCTAAATCTGCAATCAGTTTTGCGATGCGACGGATACTTTTTGAGAAAATGATATTTTTGAGCAGCCTTCAAAAACTTAAAATTTCTTTAAAAACCAGTGAAAAATGCTACAATCCGCCTGGAGCGAATCGTATGATACCCTATCCCTATCTTATTTGGTCGTGTCAGTGGGCGGTGGAAAATGTATTCACAAAATTTTCTATTTTGCCCTATAAACTAATATTTTTACTCGAAAATTAATTTTTGAAGTAAACGCCCCTAAAAAGTGGGCGTGGCCATATACAATGTATAGACGATTTGTAGACTAAGTGGATATCTACATATTTGCCCAAGTAAGTTTTTTCGAGTTTCATATGAAAATAGTGAAAAAAGTGATTTTTTTTTAAAAGTGGGCGTGTCAGTGGGCGGATTTTAAAATTTTTTACACTTGTATTGCTTACTTTTCCAAAGACCTCGTATACAAAGTTTCATCAACCTAGCTCAAAATTTAAGGCCCAAAAACTGGTGACACACAGACGGACGGACGGACGGACGGACGGACGGACGGACGGACGGACGGACATAGCTCAATCGACTCGGCTAGTGATGCTGATTATTTATATATATACTTTATTGGGTCTATCTGTAAGATTTCTCTATGTTACAAACTATGTATCAAACTTAATATACCCTTAGGATAGGGTATAAAAATTCAATGCGTGAATCGTAATTTTTCTTATATCGCGCCAGGATGCTCCAATCAACTAAGGGTAATGTTATCGGAAAGAAAATTTCATGGGGATTCCAAATCTGCAATCCGTTTTGCGATGCGACGGATACTTTTTGAGAAAATGATATTTTTGAGCAGCCTTCAAAAACTTAAAATCTCTTTAAAAAAAACATCAATGCGTGGAACCTAATTTTTCTTATAGCGCGCCAAGATGATCCAATCGACAAATGGTAATGTTATCGGAAAGAAAATTTCATCAAGATTCCAAATCTGCAATCCGTTTTGCGATGCGATGGATACTTTTTGAGAAAATGATATTTTTGAGCAGCCTTCAAAAACTTAAAATCTCTTTAAAAAAAACATCAATGCGTGGAACCTAATTTTTCTTATAGCGCGCCAAGATGATCCAATCGACAAATGGTAATGTTATCGGAAAGAAAATTTCATCAAGATTCCAAATCTGCAATCCGTTTTGCGATGCGATGGATACTTTTTGAGAAAATGATATTTTTGAGCAGCCTTAAAAAACTTAAAATTTCTTTAAAAAAAATTCAATGCGTGGAACGTAATTTTTCTTATAGCGCGCCAAGATGTTCCAATCGACAAATGGTAATGTTATCGGAAAGAAAATTTCCAAATCTGCAATTCGTTTTGCGATGCTACGGATACTTTTTGAGAAAATAATATTTTTGAGCAGCCTTCAAGAACTTAAAATTTCTTAAAAAAAAATTCAATGCGTGAATCGTAATTTTTCTTATAGCGCGCCAAGATGTTCCAATCGACAAATGCTAATGTTATCGGAATGAAAATTTCATCAAGATTCCAAATCTGCTATCAATTTTGCGATGCGACGGATACTTTTTGAGAAAATGATATTTTTGAGCAGCCTTAAAAAACTTAAAATTTCTTTAAAAAAAATTCAATGCGTGGAACGTAATTTTTCTTATAGCGCGCCAAGATGTTCCAATCGACAAATGGTAATGTTATCGGAATGAAAATTTCATCAAGATTCCAAATCTGCAATCTGTTTTGCGATGCGATGGATAGATTTTGAGAAAATGATATTTTGGAGCAGCCTTCAAAAACTTAAAATTTCTTAAAAAAAATTCAATGCGTGAATCGTAATTTTTCTTATATCGCGCCAGGATGCTCCAATCACCAAAAGGTAATGTTATCGGAAAGAAAATTTCATGAGGATTCCAAATCTGCAATTCGTTTTGCGATGCGATGGATACTTTTTAAGAAAATGATATTTTTGAGCAGCCTTAAAAAACTTAAAATTTCTTTAAAAAAAATTCAATGCGTGGAACGTAATTTTTCTTATAGCGCGCAAGGATGCTCCAATCACCAAAAGGTAATGTTATCAGAAAGAAAATTTCATGGGGATTCTAAATCTGCAATCCGTTTTGCGATGCGACGGATACTTTTTGAGAAAATGATATTTTTGAGCAGCCTTCAAAAACTTAAAATCTCTTTAAAAAAAAATTCAATGCGTGGAACCTAATTTTCCTTATAGCGCGCCAAGATGTTCCAATCGACAAATGGTAATGTTGTCGGTATAAAAATTTCATCAAGATTCCAAATCTGCAATCCGTTTTGCGATGCGACGGATACATTTTGAGAAAATGATATTTTTGAGCAGTCTTCAAAAACTTAAAATTTCTTTAAAAAATATTCAATGCGTGGAACGTAATTTTTGTTATAGAGCGCCAAGATGTTCCAATCACCAAAAGGTAATGTTATCAGAAAGAAAATTTCATGAGGATTCTAAATCTGCAATCTGTTTTGCGATGCGACGGATACTTTTTGAGAAAATGATATTTTTGAGCAGCCTTCAAAAACTTAAAATTTCTTAAAAAAAAATTCAATGCGTGAATCGTAATTTTTCTTATATCGCGCCAGGATGCTCCAATCACCAAAAGGTAATGTTATCGGAAAGAAAATTTCATGAGGATTCTAAATCTGCAATTCGTTTTGCGATGCGATGGATACTTTTTAAGAAAATGATATTTTTGAGCAGCCTTAAAAAACTTAAAATTTCTTTAAAAAAAATTCAATGCGTGGAACGTAATTTTTCTTATAGCGCGCCAAGATGTTCCAATCGACAAATGGTAATGTTATCGGAATGAAAATTTCATCAAGATTCCAAATCTGCAATCTGTTTTGCGATGCGATGGATAGATTTTGAGAAAATGATATTTTTGAGCAGCCTTCAAAAACTTAAAATTTCTTAAAAAAAAATTCAATGCGTGAATCGTAATTTTTCTTATATCGCGCCAGGATGCTCCAATCACCAAAAGGTAATGTTATCGGAAAGAAAATTTCATGAGGATTCTAAATCTGCAATTCGTTTTGCGATGCGATGGATATTTTTTAAGAAAATGATATTTTTGAGCAGCCTTAAAAAACTTAAAATTTCTTTAAAAAAAATTCAATGCGTGGAACGTAATTTTTCTTATAGCGCGCCAAGATGTTCCAATCGACAAATGGTAATGTTATCGGAATGAAAATTTCATCAAGATTCCAAATCTGCAATCTGTTTTGCGATGCGATGGATAGATTTTGAGACAATGATATTTTCGAGTAGCCTTCAAAAACTTAAAATTTCTTAAAAAAAATTCAATGCGTGAATCGTAATTTTTCTTATATCGCGCCAGGATGCTCCAATCACCAAAAGGTAATGTTATCGGAAAGAAAATTTCATGAGGATTCCAAATCTGCAATTCGTTTTGCGATGCGATGGATACTTTTTAAGAAAATGATATTTTTGAGCAGCCTTAAAAAACTTAAAATTTCTTTAAAAAAAATTCAATGCGTGGAACGTAATTTTTCTTATAGCGCGCAAGGATGCTCCAATCACCAAAAGGTAATGTTATCAGAAAGAAAATTTCATGAGGATTCTAAATCTGCAATCCGTTTTGCGATGCGACGGATACTTTTTGAGAAAATGATATTTTTGAGCAGCCTTCAAAAACTTAAAATCTCTTTAAAAAAAAATTCAATGCGTGGAACCTAATTTTCCTTATAGCGCGCCAAGATGTTCCAATCGACAAATGGTAATGTTGTCGGTATAAAAATTTCATCAAGATTCCAAATCTGCAATCCGTTTTGCGATGCGACGGATACATTTTGAGAAAATGATATTTTTGAGCAGTCTTCAAAAACTTAAAATTTCTTTAAAAAATATCCAATGCGTGGAACGTAATTTTTGTTATAGAGCGCCAAGATGTTCCAATCACCAAAAGGTAACGTTATCAGAAAGAAAATTTCATGAGGATTCTAAATCTGCAATCTGTTTTGCGATGCGACGGATACTTTTTGAGAAAATGATATTTTTGAGCAGCCTTCAAAAACTTAAAATTTCTTAAAAAAAAATTCAATGCGTGAATCGTAATTTTTCTTATATCGCGCCAGGATGCTCCAATCACCAAAAGGTAATGTTATCGGAAAGAAAATTTCATGAGGATTCTAAATCTGCATTTCGTTTTGCGATGCGATGGATACTTTTTAAGAAAATGATATTTTTGAGCAGCCTTAAAAAACTTAAAATTTCTTTAAAAAAAATTCAATGCGTGGAACGTAATTTTTCTTATAGCGCGCCAAGATGTTCCAATCGACAAATGGTAATGTTATCGGAATGAAAATTTCATCAAGATTCCAAATCTGCAATCCGTTTTCCGATGCGACGGATACTTTTTGAGAAAATGATATTTTTGAGCAGCCTTCAAAAACTTAAAATTTCTTAAAAAAAAATTCAATGCGTGAATCGTAATTTTTCTTATATCGCGCCAGGATGCTCCAATCACCAAAAGGTAATGTTATCGGAAAGAAAATTTCATGAGGATTCTAAATCTGCAATTCGTTTTGCGATGCGATGGATATTTTTTAAGAAAATGATATTTTTGAGCAGCCTTAAAAAACTTAAAATTTCTTTAAAAAAAAATCAATGCGTGGAACGTAATTTTTCTTATAGCGCGCCAAGATGTTCCAATCGACAAATGGTAATGTTATCGGAATGAAAATTTCATCAAGATTCCAAATCTGCAATCTGTTTTGCGATGCGATGGATAGATTTTGAGACAATGATATTTTCGAGTAGCCTTCAAAAACTTAAAATTTCTTAAAAAAAATTCAATGCGTGAATCGTAATTTTTCTTATATCGCGCCAGGATGCTCCAATCACCAAAAGGTAATGTTATCGGAAAGAAAATTTCATGAGGATTCTAAATCTGCAATTCGTTTTGCGATGCGATGGATACTTTTTAAGAAAATGATATTTTTGAGCAGCCTTAAAAAACTTAAAATTTCTGAAAAAAAAATTCAATGCGTGAATCGTAATTTTTCTTATATCGCGCCAGGATGCTCCAATCATCAAAAGGTAATGCTATCGGAAAGAAAATTTCAAGAGGATTCTAAATCTGCAATCCGTTTTGCGATGCGACGGAACTTTTTGAGAAAATGATATTTTTGAGCAGCCTTCAAAAACTTAAAATTTCTTAAAAAAAAATTCAATGCGTGGAACCTAATTTTTCTTATAGCGCGCCAAGATGTTGCAATGGACAAATAGTAATGTTATCGGAATGAAAATTTCATCAAGATTCCAAATCTGCAATCTGTTTTGCGATGCGATGGATAGATTTTGAGAAAATGATATTTTTGAGCAGTCTTCAAAAACTTAAAATCTCTTTAAAAAAAATTCAATGCGTGGAACCTAATTTTTCTTATAGCGCGCCAAGATGTTCCAATCGACAAATGGTAAGGTTATCGGAATGAAAATTTCATCAAGATTCCAAATCTGCAATCCGTTTTGCGATGCGACGGATACATTTTGAGAAAATGATATTTTTGAGCAGCCTTCAAAAACTTAAAATTTCTTTAAATAAAATTCAATGCGTGGAACGTAATTTTTCTTATAGCGCGCCAGGATGCTCCAATCACCAAAAGGTAATGTTATCAGAAAGAAAATTTCATGGGGATTCTAAATCTGCAATCCGTTTTGCGATGCGACGGATACTTTTTGAGAAAATGATATTTTTGAGCAGCCTTCAAAAACTTAAAATTTCTTTAAAAAAAATTCAATGCGTGGAACGTAATTTTTCTTATAGCGCGCCAAGATGTTCCAATCGACAAATGGTAATGTTGTCGGAATGAAAATTTCATCAAGATTCCAAATCTGCAATCTGTTTTGCGATGCGATGGATAGATTTTGAGAAAATGATATTTTTGAGCAGCCTTCAAAAACTTAAAATTTCTTAAAAAAAAATTCAATGCGTGAATCGTAATTTTTCTTATATCGCGCCAGGATGCTCCAATCACCAAAAGGTAATGTTATCGGAAAGAAAATTTCATGAGGATTCTAAATCTGCAATTCGTTTTGCGATGCGATGGATACTTTTTAAGAAAATGATATTTTTGAGCAGCCTTAAAAAACTTAAAATTTCTTTAAAAAAAATTCAATGCGTGGAACGTAATTTTTCTTATAGCGCGCCAAGATGTTCCAATCGACAAATGGTAATGTTATCGGAATGAAAATTTCATCAAGATTCCAAATCTGCGATCTGTTTTGCGATGCGATGGATAGATTTTGAGAAAATGATATTTTTGAGTAGCCTTCAAAAACTTAAAATTTCTTAAAAAAAAATTCAATGCGTGAATCGTAATTTTTCTTATATCGCGCCAGGATGCTCCAATCACCAAAAGGTAATGTTATCGGAAAGAAAATTTCATGAGGATTCTAAATCTGCAATTCGTTTTGCGATGCGATGGATACTTTTTAAGAAAATGATATTTTTGAGCAGCCTTAAAAAACTTAAAATTTCTTTAAAAAAAATTCAATGCGTGGAACGTAATTTTTCTTATAGCGCGCCAAGATGTTCCAATCGACAAATGGTAATGTTATCGGAATGAAAATTTCATCAAGATTCCAAATCTGCAATCTGTTTTGCGATGCGATAGATAGATTTTGAGAAAATGATATTTTTGAGCAGCCTTCAAAAACTTAAAATTTCTTTAAAAAATATTCAATGCGTGGAACGTAATTTTTGTTATAGAGCGCCAAGATGTTCCAATCACCAAAAGGTAATGTTATCAGAAAGAAAATTTCATGAGGATTCTAAATCTGCAATCCGTTTTACTATGCGACGGATACGTTTTGAGAAAATGATATTTTTGAGCAGCCTTCAAAAACTTAAAATTTCTTAAAAAAAAATTCAATGCGTGAATCGTAATTTTTCTTATATCGCGCCAGGATGCTCCAATCACCAAAAGGTAATGTTATCGGAAAGAAAATTTCATGAGGATTCTAAATCTGCAATTCGTTTTGCGATGCGATGGATACTTTTTAAGAAAATTATATTTTTGAGCAGCATTAAAAAACTTAAAATTTCTTTAAAAAAAATTCAATGCGTGGAACGTAATTTTTCTTATAGCGCGCCAAGATGTTCCAATCGACAAATGGTAATGTTATCGGAATGAAAATTTCATCAAGATTCCAAATCTGCAATCCGTTTTGCGATGCGATGGATAGATTTTGAGAAAATGATATTTTTGAGCAGCCTTCAAAAACTTAAAATTTCTTAAAAAAAAATTCAATGCGTGAATCGTAATTTTTCTTATATCGCGCCAGGATGCTCCAATCACCAAAAGGTAATGTTATCGGAAAGAAAATTTCATGAGGATTCTAAATCTGCAATTCGTTTTGCGATGCGATGGATACATTTTAAGAAAATGATATTTTTGAGCAGCCTTAAAAAACTTAAAATTTCTTTAAAAAAAAATTCAATGCGTGGAACGTAATTTTTCTTATAGCGCGCCAAGATGTTCCAATCGACAAATGGTAATGTTATCAGAAAGAAAATTTCATGATAATTCTAAATCTGCAATCCGTTTTGCGATGCGACGGATACATTTTGAGAAAATGATATTTTTGAGCAGCCTTCAAAAACTTAAAATTTCTTTAAAAAAAATTCAATGCGTGGAACGTAATTTTTCTTATAGCGCGCCAAGATGTTCCAATCGACAAATGGTAATGTTATCGGTATAAAAATTTCATCAAGATTCCAAATCTGCAATCCGTTTTGCGATGCGACGGATAAATTTTGAGAAAATTATATTTTTGAGTGGCCTTCAAAAACTTAAAATTTCTTTAAAAAGAATTTAATGCGTGGAACGTAATTTTTCTTATAGCGCGCCAAGATGTTCCAATCGACAAATGGTAATGTTGTCGGAATGAAAATTTCATCAAGATTCCAAATCTGCAATCGCAAAGATAAATTTTGAGAAAATTATATTTTTGAGCAGCCTTCAAAAACTTAAAATTTCTTAAAAAAAAATTCAATGCGTGAATCGTAATTTTTCTTATATCGCGCCAGGATGCTCCAATCACCAAAAGGTAATGTTATCGGAAAGAAAATTTCATCAAGATTCCAAATCTTCAATCTGTTTTGCGATGCGACGGATAGATTTTGAGAAAATGATATTTTTGAGCAGCCTTCAAAAACTTAAAATCTCTTTAAAAAAAATTCAATGCGTGGAACCTAATTTTTCTTTTAGCGCGCCAAGATGTTCCAATCGAAATATGGTAATGTTATCGGAATGAAAATTTCATCAAGATTCCAAATCTGCAATCTGTTTTGCGATGCGATGGATAGATTTTGAGAAAATGATATTTTTGAGCAGCCTTCAAAAACTTAAAATTTCTTAAAATAAAATTCAATGCGTGAATCGTAATTTTTCTTATATCGCGCCAGGATGCTCCAATCGACAAATGGTAATGTTATCGGAAAGAAAATTTCATGAGGATTCTAAATCTGCAATTTGTTTTGCGATGCGATGGATACTTTTTAAGAAAATGATATTTTTGAGCAGCCTTAAAAAACTTAAAATTTCTTAAAAAAAAATTCAATGCGTGGAACCTAATTTTTCTTATAGCGCGCCAAGATGTTCCAATCGACAAATGGTAATGTTATCGGTATAAAAATTTCATAAGGATTCTAAATCTGCAATCCGTTTTGCGATGCGACGGATACTTTTTGAGAAAATGATATTTTTGAGCAGCCTTCAAAAACTTAAAATCTCTTTAAAAAAAAATTCAATGCGTGGAACCTAATTTTTCTTATAGCGCGCCAAGATGTTGCAATCGACAAATGGTAATGTTGTCGGTATAAAAATTTCATCAAGATTCCAAATCTGCAATCCGTTTTGCGATGCGACGAATACATTTTGAGAAAATGATATTTTTGAGCAGCCTTCAAAAACTTAAAATTTCTTTAAAAAATATTCAATGCGTGGAACGTAATTTTTGTTATAGAGCGCCAAGATGTTCCAATCACCAAAAGGTAATGTTATCGGAAAGAAAATTTCATCAAGATTCCAAATCTGCAATCCGTTTTGCGATGCGACGGATACTTTTTGAGAAAATGATATTTTTGAGCAGCCTTCAAAAACTTAAAATTTCTTTAAAAAATATTCAATGCGTGGAACGTAATTTTTCTTATAGCGCGCCAAGATGTTCCAATCAACAAAAGGTTATGTTATCGGAAAGAAAATTTCATGAGGATTCTAAATCTGCAATCAGTTTTGCGATGCGACGGATACTTTTTGAGAAAATGATATTTTTGAGCAGCCTTCAAAAACTTAAAATTTCTTTAAAAACCAGTGAAAAATGCTACAATCCGCCTGGAGCGAATCGTATGATACCCTATCCCTATCTTATTTGGTCGTGTCAGTGGGCGGTGGAAAATGTATTCACAAAATTTTCTATTTTGCCCTATAAACTAATATTTTTACTCGAAAATTAATTTTTGAAGTAAACGCCCCTAAAAAGTGGGCGTGGCCATATACAATGTATAGACGATTTGTAGACTAAGTGGATATCTACATATTTGCCCAAGTAAGTTTTTTCGAGTTTCATATGAAAATAGTGAAAAAAGTGATTTTTTTTTAAAAGTGGGCGTGTCAGTGGGCGGATTTTAAAATTTTTTACACTTGTATTGCTTACTTTTCCAAAGACCTCGTATACAAAGTTTCATCAACCTAGCTCAAAATTTAAGGCCCAAAAACTGGTGACACACAGACGGACGGACGGACGGACGGACGGACGGACATAGCTCAATCGACTCGGCTAGTGATGCTGATCATTTATATATATACTTTATTGGGTCTATCTGTAAGATTTCTCTATGTTACAAACTATGTATCAAACTTAATATACCCTTAGGATAGGGTATAAAAATTCAATGCGTGAATCGTAATTTTTCTTATATCGCGCCAGGATGCTCCAATCAACTAAGGGTAATGTTATCGGAAAGAAAATTTCATGGGGATTCCAAATCTGCAATCCGTTTTGCGATGCGACGGATACTTTTTGAGAAAATGATATTTTTGAGCAGCCTTCAAAAACTTAAAATCTCTTTAAAAAAAACATCAATGCGTGGAACCTAATTTTTCTTATAGCGCGCCAAGATGATCCAATCGACAAATGGTAATGTTATCGGAAAGAAAATTTCATCAAGATTCCAAATCTGCAATCCGTTTTGCGATGCGATGGATACTTTTTGAGAAAATGATATTTTTGAGCAGCCTTAAAAAACTTAAAATTTCTTTAAAAAAAATTCAATGCGTGGAACGTAATTTTTCTTATAGCGCGCCAAGATGTTCCAATCGACAAATGGTAATGTTATCGGAAAGAAAATTTCCAAATCTGCAATCCGTTTTGCGATGCTACGGATACTTTTTGAGAAAATAATATTTTTGAGCAGCCTTCAAGAACTTAAAATTTTTTAAAAAAAAATTCAATGCGTGAATCGTAATTTTTCTTATAGCGCGCCAAGATGTTCCAATCGACAAATGCTAATGTTATCGGAATGAAAATTTCAGCAAGATTCCAAATCTGCTATCAATTTTGCGATGCGACGGATACTTTTTGAGAAAATGATATTTTTGAGCAGCCTTCAAAAACTTAAAATTTCTTTAAAAAAAATTCAATGCGTGGAACGTAATTTTTCTTATAGCGCGCCAAGATGTTCCAATCGACAAATGGTAATGTTATCGGAATGAAAATTTCATCAAGATTCCAAATCTGCAATCTGTTTTGCGATGCGATGGATAGATTTTGAGAAAATGATATTTTTGAGTAGCCTTCAAAAACTTAAAATTTCTTAAAAAAAATTCAATGCGTGAATCGTAATTTTTCTTATATCGCGCCAGGATGCTCCAATCACCAAAAGGTAATGTTATCGGAAAGAAAATTTCATGAGGATTCTAAATCTGCAATTCGTTTTGCGATGCGATGGATACTTTTTAAGAAAATGATATTTTTGAGCAGCCTTAAAAAACTTAAAATTTCTTTAAAAAAAATTCAATGCGTGGAACGTAATTTTTCTTTTAGCGCGCCAAGATGTTCCAATCGACAAATGGTAATGTTATCGGAATGAAAATTTCATCAAGATTGCAGATGTGGAATGCTCCAATCACCAAAAGGTAATGTTATCGGAAAGAAAATTTCATGAGGATTCTAAATCTGCAATTCGTTTTGCGATGCGATGGATACTTTTTAAGAAAATGATATTTTTGAGCAGCCTTAAAAAACTTAAAATTTCTTTAAAAAAAATTCAATGCGTGGAACGTAATTTTTCTTATAGCGCGCCAAGATGTTCCAATCGACAAATGGTAATGTTATCGGAATGAAAATTTCATCAAGATTCCAAATCTGCAATCTGTTTTGCGATGCGATGGATAGATTTTGAGAAAATGATATTTTGGAGCAGCCTTCAAAAACTTAAAATTTCTTAAAAAAAATTCAATGCGTGAATCGTAATTTTTCTTATATCGCGCCAGGATGCTCCAATCACCAAAAGGTAATGTTGTCGGAATGAAAATTTCATGAGGATTCCAAATCTGCAATCCGTTTTGCGATGCGACGGATACTTTTTGAGAAAATGATATTTTTGAGCAGCCTTCAAAAACTTAAAATCTCTTTAAAAAAAAATTCAATGCGTGGAACCTAATTTTCCTTATAGCGCGCCAAGATGTTCCAATCGACAAATGGTAATGTTGTCGGTATAAAAATTTCATCAAGATTCCAAGTCTGCAATCCGTTTTGCGATGCGACGGATACATTTTGAGAAAATGATATTTTTGAGCAGTCTTCAAAAACTTAAAATTTCTTTAAAAAATATTCAATGCGTGGAACGTAATTTTTGTTATAGAGCGCCAAGATGTTCCAATCACCAAAAGGTAATGTTATCAGAAAGAAAATTTCATGAGGATTCTAAATCTGCAATCTGTTTTGCGATGCGACGGATACTTTTTGAGAAAATGATATTTTTGAGCAGCCTTCAAAAACTTAAAATTTCTTAAAAAAAAATTCAATGCGTGAATCGTAATTTTTCTTATATCGCGCCAGGATGCTCCAATCACCAAAAGGTAATGTTATCGGAAAGAAAATTTCATGAGGATTCTAAATCTGCAATTTGTTTTGCGATGCGATGGATACTTTTTAAGAAAATGATATTTTTGAGCAGCCTTAAAAAACTTAAAATTTCTTTAAAAAAAATTCAATGCGTGGAACGTAATTTTTCTTATAGCGCGCCAAGATGTTCCAATCGACAAATGGTAATGTTATCGGAATGAAAATTTCATCAAGATTCCAAATCTGCAATCTGTTTTGCGATGCGATGGATAGATTTTGAGAAAATGATATTTTTGAGCAGCCTTCAAAAACTTAAAATTTCTTAAAAAAAAATTCAATGCGTGAATCGTAATTTTTCTTATATCGCGCCAGGATGCTCCAATCACCAAAAGGTAATGTTATCGGAAAGAAAATTTCATGAGGATTCTAAATCTGCAATTCGTTTTGCGATGCGATGGATATTTTTTAAGAAAATGATATTTTTGAGCAGCCTTAAAAAACTTAAAATTTCTTTAAAAAAAAATCAATGCGTGGAACGTAATTTTTCTTATAGCGCGCCAAGATGTTCCAATCGACAAATGGTAATGTTATCGGAATGAAAATTTCATCAAGATTCCAAATCTGCAATCTGTTTTGCGATGCGATGGATAGATTTTGAGAAAATGATATTTTTGAGTAGCCTTCAAAAACTTAAAATTTCTTAAAAAAAATTCAATGCGTGAATCGTAATTTTTCTTATATCGCGCCAGGATGCTCCAATCACCAAAAGGTAATGTTATCGGAAAGAAAATTTCATGAGGATTCTAAATCTGCAATTCGTTTTGCGATGCGATGGATACTTTTTAAGAAAATGATATTTTTGAGCAGCCTTAAAAAACTTAAAATTTCTTTAAAAAAAATTCAATGCGTGGAACGTAATTTTTCTTTTAGCGCGCCAAGATGTTCCAATCGACAAATGGTAATGTTATCGGAATGAAAATTTCATCAAGATTGCAGATGTGGAATGCTCCAATCACCAAAAGGTAATGTTATCGGAAAGAAAATTTCATGAGGATTCTAAATCTGCAATTCGTTTTGCGATGCGATGGATACTTTTTAAGAAAATGATATTTTTGAGCAGCCTTAAAAAACTTAAAATTTCTTTAAAAAAAATTCAATGCGTGGAACGTAATTTTTCTTATAGCGCGCCAAGATGTTCCAATCGACAAATGGTAATGTTATCGGAATGAAAATTTCATCAAGATTCCAAATCTGCAATCTGTTTTGCGATGCGATGGATAGATTTTGAGAAAATGATATTTTGGAGCAGCCTTCAAAAACTTAAAATTTCTTAAAAAAAATTCAATGCGTGAATCGTAATTTTTCTTATATCGCGCCAGGATGCTCCAATCACCAAAAGGTAATGTTGTCGGAATGAAAATTTCATGAGGATTCCAAATCTGCAATCCGTTTTGCGATGCGACGGATACTTTTTGAGAAAATGATATTTTTGAGCAGCCTTCAAAAACTTAAAATCTCTTTAAAAAAAAATTCAATGCGTGGAACCTAATTTTCCTTATAGCGCGCCAAGATGTTCCAATCGACAAATGGTAATGTTGTCGGTATAAAAATTTCATCAAGATTCCAAATCTGCAATCCGTTTTGCGATGCGACGGATACATTTTGAGAAAATGATATTTTTGAGCAGTCTTCAAAAACTTAAAATTTCTTTAAAAAATATTCAATGCGTGGAACGTAATTTTTGTTATAGAGCGCCAAGATGTTCCAATCACCAAAAGGTAATGTTATCAGAAAGAAAATTTCATGAGGATTCTAAATCTGCAATCTGTTTTGCGATGCGACGGATACTTTTTGAGAAAATGATATTTTTGAGCAGCCTTCAAAAACTTAAAATTTCTTAAAAAAAAATTCAATGCGTGAATCGTAATTTTTCTTATATCGCGCCAGGATGCTCCAATCACCAAAAGGTAATGTTATCGGAAAGAAAATTTCATGAGGATTCTAAATCTGCAATTTGTTTTGCGATGCGATGGATACTTTTTAAGAAAATGATATTTTTGAGCAGCCTTAAAAAACTTAAAATTTCTTTAAAAAAAATTCAATGCGTGGAACGTAATTTTTCTTATAGCGCGCCAAGATGTTCCAATTGACAAATGGTAATGTTATCGGAATGAAAATTTCATCAAGATTCCAAATCTGCAATCTGTTTTGCGATGCGATGGATAGATTTTGAGAAAATGATATTTTTGAGCAGCCTTCAAAAACTTAAAATTTCTTAAAAAAAAATTCAATGCGTGAATCGTAATTTTTCTTATATCGCGCCAGGATGCTCCAATCACCAAAAGGTAATGTTATCGGAAAGAAAATTTCATGAGGATTCTAAATCTGCAATTCGTTTTGCGATGCGATGGATATTTTTTAAGAAAATGATATTTTTGAGCAGCCTTAAAAAACTTAAAATTTCTTTAAAAAAAAATCAATGCGTGGAACGTAATTTTTCTTATAGCGCGCCAAGATGTTCCAATCGACAAATGGTAATGTTATCGGAATGAAAATTTCATCAAGATTCCAAATCTGCAATCTGTTTTGCGATGCGATGGATAGATTTTGAGACAATGATATTTTCGAGTAGCCTTCAAAAACTTAAAATTTCTTAAAAAAAATTCAATGCGTGAATCGTAATTTTTCTTATATCGCGCCAGGATGCTCCAATCACCAAAAGGTAATGTTATCGGAAAGAAAATTTCATGAGGATTCTAAATCTGCAATTCGTTTTGCGATGCGATGGATACTTTTTAAGAAAATGATATTTTTGAGCAGCCTTAAAAAACTTAAAATTTCTTTAAAAAAAATTCAATGCGTGGAACGTAATTTTTCTTATAGCGCGCCAAGATGTTCCAATCGACAAATGGTAATGTTATCGGAATGAAAATTTCATCAAGATTGCAGATTTGGAATGCTCCAATCACCAAAAGGTAATGTTATCGGAAAGAAAATTTCATGAGGATTCTAAATCTGCAATTCGTTTTGCGATGCGATGGATACTTTTTAAGAAAATGATATTTTTGAGCAGCCTTAAAAAACTTAAAATTTCTTTAAAAAAAATTCAATGCGTGGAACGTAATTTTTCTTATAGCGCGCCAAGATGTTCCAATCGACAAATGGTAATGTTATCGGAATGAAAATTTCATCAAGATTCCAAATCTGCAATCTGTTTTGCGATGCGATGGATAGATTTTGAGAAAATGATATTTTGGAGCAGCCTTCAAAAACTTAAAATTTCTTAAAAAAAATTCAATGCGTGAATCGTAATTTTTCTTATATCGCGCCAGGATGCTCCAATCACCAAAAGGTAATGTTATCGGAAAGAAAATTTCATGAGGATTCCAAATCTGCAATTCGTTTTGCGATGCGATGGATACTTTTTAAGAAAATGATATTTTTCAGCAGCCTTAAAAAACTTAAAATTTCTTTAAAAAAAATTCAATGCGTGGAACGTAATTTTTCTTATAGCGCGCCAAGATGTTTCAATCGACAAATGGTAATGTTATCGGAATGAAAATTTCATCAAGATTCCAAATCTGCAATCTGTTTTGCGATGCGATGGATAGACTTTGAGAAAATGATATTTTTGAGCAGCCTTCAAAAACTTAAAATTTCTTAAAAAAAAATTCAATGCGTGAATCGTAATTTTTCTTATATCGCGCCAGGATGCTCCAATCACCAAAAGGTAATGTTATCGGAAAGAAAATTTCATGAGGATTCTAAATCTGCAATTTGTTTTGCGATGCGATGGATACTTTTTAAGAAAATGATATTTTTGAGCAGCCTTAAAAAACTTAAAATTCAATGCGTGGAACGTAATTTTTCTTATAGCGCGCCAAGATGTTCCAATCGACAAATGGTAATGTTATCGGAATTAAAATTTCATCAAGATTCCAAATCTGCGATCTGTTTTGCGATGCGATGGACAGATTTTGAGAAAATGATATTTTTGAGTAGCCTTCAAAAACTTAAAATTTCTTAAAAAAAAATTCAATGCGTGAATCGTAATTTTTCTTATATCGCGCCAGGATGCTCCAATCACCAAAAGGTAATGTTATCGGAAAGAAAATTTCATGAGGATTCTAAATCTGCAATTCGTTTTGCGATGCGATGGATACTTTTTAAGAAAATGATATTTTTGAGCAGCCTTAAAAAACTTAAAATTTCTTTAAAAAAAATTCAATGCGTGGAACGTAATTTTTCTTATAGCGCGCCAAGATGTTCCAATCGACAAATGGTAATGTTATCGGAATGAAAATTTCATCAAGATTCCAAATCTGCAATCTGTTTTGCGATGCGATGGATAGATTTTGAGAAAATGATATTTTGGAGCAGGCTTGAAAAACTTAAAATTTCTTTAAAAAATATTCAATGCGTGGAACGTAATTTTTCTTATATCGCGCCAGGATGCTCCAATCACCAAAACGTAATGTTATCGGAAAGAAAATTTCATGAGGATTCTAAATCTGCAATTCGTTTTGCGATGCGATGGATACTTTTTAGGAAAATGATATTTTTGAGCAGCCTTAAAAAACTTAAAATTTCTTTAAAAAAAATTCAATGCGTGGAACGTAATTTTTCTTATAGCGCGCCAGGATGCTCCAATCACCAAAAGGTACTGTTATCAGAAAGAAAATTTCATGAGGATTCTAAATCTGCAATCCGTTTTGCGATGCGACGGATACTTTTTGAGAAAATGATATTTTTGAGCAGCCTTCAAAAACTTAAAATTTCTTTAAAAAAAATTCAATGCGTGGAACGTAATTTTTCTTACAGCGCGCCAAGATGTTCCAATCGACAAATGGTAATGTTATCGGTATAAAAATTTCATCAAGATTCCAAATCTGCAATTCGTTTTGCGATGCGATGGATATTTTTTAAGAAAATGATATTTTTGAGCAGCCTTAAAAAACTTAAAATTTCTTTAAAAAATATTCAATGCGTGGAACGTAATTTTTGTTATAGAGCGCCAAGATGTTCCAATCGACAAAAGGTAATGTTATCGGAATGAAAATTTCATCAAGATTCCAAATCTGCAATCCGTTTTGCGATGCGACGGATACTTTTTGAGAAAATGATATTTTTGAGCAGATTTCAAAAACTTAAAATTTCTTTAAAAAAAATTCAATGCGTGGAACGTAATTTTTCTTATAGCGCGCCAAGATGTTCCAATCGACAAATGGTAATGTTATCGGTATAAAAATTTCATCAAGATTCCAAATCTGCAATCCGTTTTGCGATGCGACAGATACATTTTGAGAAAATGATATTTTTGAGCAGCCTTCAAAAACTTAAAATTTCTTTAAAAAAAATTCAATGCGTGGAACGTAATTTTTCTTATAGCGCGCCAAGATGTTCCAATCGACAAATGGTAATGTTGTCGGAATGAAAATTTCATCAAGATTCCAAATCTGCAATCCGTTTTGCGATGCGACGGATAAATTTTGAGAAAATGATATTTTTGAGCAGCCTTCAAAAACTTAAAATTTCTTAAAAAAAAATTCAATGCGTGAATCGTAATTTTTCTTATATCGCGCCAGGATGCTCCAATCACCAAAAGGTAATGTTATCGGAAAGAAAATTTCATGAGGATTCTAAATCTGCAATCCGTTTTGCGATGCGACGGAACTTTTTGAGAAAATGATATTTTTGAGCAGCCTTCAAAAACTTAAAATCTCTTAAAAAAAAAATTCAATGCGTGGAACCTAAATTTTCTTATAGCGCGCCAAGATGTTGCAATGGACAAATGGTAATGTCATCGGAATGAAAATTTCATCAAGATTCCAAATCTTCAATCTGTTTTGCGATGCGACGGACAGATTTTGAGAAAATGATATTTTTGAGCAGCCTTCAAAAACTTAAAATCTCTTTAAAAAAAAATTCAATGCGTGGAACCTAATTTTTCTTATAGCGCGCCAAGATGTTCCAATCGACAAATGGTAATGTTATCGGAATGAAAATTTCATCAAGATTCCAAATCTGCAATCTGTTTTGCGATGCAATGGATAGGTTTTGAGAAAATGATATTTTTGAGCAGCCTTCAAAAACTTAAAATTTCTTAAAAAAAAATTCAATGCGTGAATCGTAATTTTTCTTATATCGCGCCAGGATGCTCCAATCACCAAAAGGTAATGTTATCGGAAAGAAAATTTCATGACGATTCTAAATCTGCAATTCGTTTTGCGATGCGATGGATACATTTTGAGAAAATGATATTTTTGAGCAGCCTTAAAAAACTTAAAATTTCTTTAAAAAAAATTCAATGCGTGGAACGTAATTTTTCTTATAGCGCGCCAAGATGTTCCAATCGACAAATGGTAATGTTATCGGAATGAAAATTTCATCAAGATTCCAAATCTGCATCCCGTTTTGCGATGCGACGGATAAATTTTGAGAAAATGATATTTTTGAGTGGCCTTCAAAAACTTAAAATTTCTTTAAAAAAAATTTAATGCGTGGAACGTAATTTTTCTTATAGCGCGCCAAGATGTTCCAATCGACAAATGGTAATGTTGTCGGAATGAAAATTTCATCAAGATTCCAAATCTGCAATCCGTTTTGCGATGCGACGGATAAATTTTTTGAAAATGATATTTTTGAGCAGCCTTCAAAAACTTAAAATCTCTTTAAAAAAAAATTCAATGCGTGGAACCTAATTTTTCTTATAGCGCGCCAAGATGTTGCAATCGACAAATGGTAATGTTGTCGGAATGAAAATTTCATCAAGATTCCAAATCTGCAATCCGTTTTGCGATGCGACGGATACATTTTGAGAAAATGATATTTTTGAGCAGCCTTCAAAAACTTAAAATTTCTTTAAAAAATATTCAATGCGTGGAACGTAATTTTTGTTATAGAGCGCCAAGATGTTCCAATCGACAAATGGTAATGTTATCGGAATGAAAATTTCATCAAGATTATAAATCTGCAATCCGTTTTGCGATGCGACGGATACTTTTTGAGAAAATGATATTTTTGAGCAGCCTTCAAAAACTTAAAATTTCTTTAAAAAAAATTCAATGCGTGGAACGTAATTTTTCTTATAGCGCGGCAAGATGTTCCAATCGACAAATGGTAATGGTATCGGAATGAAAATTTCATCAAGATTCCAAATCTGCAATCCGTTTGGCGATGCGACGGATAAATTTTGAGAAAATGATATTTTTGAGTGGCCTTCAAAAACTTAAAATTTCTTTAAAAAAAATTTAATGCGTGGAACGTAATTTTTCTTATAGCGCGCCAAGATGTTCCAATCGACAAATGGTAATGTTGTCGGAATGAAAATTTCATCAAGATTCCAAATCTGCAATCCGTTTTGCGATGCGACGGATAAATTTTTCGAAAATGATATTTTTGAGCAGCCTTCAAAAACTTAAAATCTCTTTAAAAAAAAATTCAATGCGTGGAACCTAATTTTTCTTATAGCGCGCCAAGATGTTGCAATCGACAAATGGTAATGTGGTCGGAATGAAAATTTCATCAAGATTCCAAATCTGCAATCCGTTTTGCGATGCGACGGATACTTTTTGAGAAAATGATATTTTTGAGCAGCCTTCAAAAACTTAAAATTTCTTTAAAAAAAATTCAATGCGTGGAACGTAATTTTTCTTATAGCGCGGCAAGATGTTCCAATCGACAAATGGTAATGGTATCGGAATGAAAATTTCATCAAGATTCCAAATCTGCAATCCGTTTTGCGATGCGACGGATACATTTTGAGAAAATGATATTTTTGAGCAGCCTTAAAAAACTTAAAATTTCTTTAAAAAAAATTCAATGCGTGGAACGTAATTTTTCTTATAGCGCGCCAAGATGTTCCAATCGACAAATGGTAATGTTGTCGGAATGAAAATTTCATCAAGATTCCAAATCTGCAATCCGTTTTGCGATGCGACGGATACATTTTGAGAAAATGATATTTTTGAGCAGCCTTCAAAAACTTAAAATTTCTTAAAAAAAAATTCAATGCGTGAATCGTAATTTTTCTTATATCGCGCCAGGATGCTCCAATCACCAAAAGGTAATGCTATCGGAAAGAAAATTTCATGACGATTCTAAATCTGCAATTCGTTTTGCGATGCGACGGATAAATTTTGAGAAAATGATATTTTTGAGTGGCCTTCAAAAACTTAAAATTTCTTTAAAAAAAATTTAATGCGTGGAACGTAATTTTTCTTATAGCGCGCCAAGATGTTCCAATCGACAAATGGTAATGTTGTCGGAATGAAAATTTCATCAAGATTCCAAATCTGCAATCCGTTTTGCGATGCGACGGATAAATTTTTTGAAAATGATATTTTTGAGCAGCCTTCAAAAACTTAAAATCTCTTTAAAAAAAAATTCAATGCGTGGAACCTAATTTTTCTTATAGCGCGCCAAGATGTTGCAATCGACAAATGGTAATGTTGTCGGAATGAAAATTTCATCAAGATTCCAAATCTGCAATCCGTTTTGCGATGCGACGGATACATTTTGAGAAAATGATATTTTTGAGCAGCCTTCAAAAACTTAAAATTTCTTTAAAAAATATTCAATGCGTGGAACGTAATTTTTGTTATAGAGCGCCAAGATGTTCCAATCGACAAATGGTAATGTTATCGGAATGAAAATTTCATCAAGATTATAAATCTGCAATCCGTTTTGCGATGCGACGGATACTTTTTGAGAAAATGATATTTTTGAGCAGCCTTCAAAAACTTAAAATTTCTTTAAAAAAAATTCAATGCGTGGAACGTAATTTTTCTTATAGCGCGGCAAGATGTTCCAATCGACAAATGGTAATGGTATCGGAATGAAAATTTCATCAAGATTCCAAATCTGCAATCCGTTTTGCGATGCGACGGATAAATTTTGAGAAAATGATATTTTTGAGTGGCCTTCAAAAACTTAAAATTTCTTTAAAAAAAATTTAATGCGTGGAACGTAATTTTTCTTATAGCGCGCCAAGATGTTCCAATCGACAAATGGTAATGTTGTCGGAATGAAAATTTCATCAAGATTCCAAATCTGCAATCCGTTTTGCGATGCGACGGATAAATTTTTTGAAAATGATATTTTTGAGCAGCCTTCAAAAACTTAAAATCTCTTTAAAAAAAAATTCAATGCGTGGAACCTAATTTTTCTTATAGCGCGCCAAGATGTTGCAATCGACAAATGGTAATGTGGTCGGAATGAAAATTTCATCAAGATTCCAAATCTGCAATCCGTTTTGCGATGCGATGGATATTTTTTAAGAAAATGATATTTTTGAGCAGCCTTAAAAAACTTAAAATTTCTTTAAAAAATATTCAATGCGTGGAACGTAATTTTTGTTATAGAGCGCCAAGATGTTCCAATCGACAAAAGGTAATGTTATCGGAATGAAAATTTCATCAAGATTCCAAATCTGCAATCCGTTTTGCGATGCGACGGATACTTTTTGAGAAAATGATATTTTTGAGCAGATTTCAAAAACTTAAAATTTCTTTAAAAAAAATTCAATGCGTGGAACGTAATTTTTCTTATAGCGCGCCAAGATGTTCCAATCGACAAATGGTAATGTTATCGGTATAAAAATTTCATCAAGATTCCAAATCTGCAATCCGTTTTGCGATGCGACGGATACATTTTGAGAAAATGATATTTTTGAGCAGCCTTCAAAAACTTAAAATTTCTTTAAAAAAAATTCAATGCGTGGAACGTAATTTTTCTTATAGCGCGCCAAGATGTTCCAATCGACAAATGGTAATGTTGTCGGAATGAAAATTTCATCAAGATTCCAAATCTGCAATCCGTTTTGCGATGCGACGGATAAATTTTGAGAAAATGATATTTTTGAGCAGCCTTCAAAAACTTAAAATTTCTTAAAAAAAAATTCAATGCGTGAATCGTAATTTTTCTTATATCGCGCCAGGATGCTCCAATCACCAAAAGGTAATGTTATCGGAAAGAAAATTTCATGAGGATTCTAAATCTGCAATCCGTTTTGCGATGCGACGGAACTTTTTGAGAAAATGATATTTTTGAGCAGCCTTCAAAAACTTAAAATCTCTTAAAAAAAAAATTCAATGCGTGGAACCTAAATTTTCTTATAGCGCGCCAAGATGTTGCAATGGACAAATGGTAATGTCATCGGAATGAAAATTTCATCAAGATTCCAAATCTTCAATCTGTTTTGCGATGCGACGGACAGATTTTGAGAAAATGATATTTTTGAGCAGCCTTCAAAAACTTAAAATCTCTTTAAAAAAAAATTCAATGCGTGGAACCTAATTTTTCTTATAGCGCGCCAAGATGTTCCAATCGACAAATGGTAATGTTATCGGAATGAAAATTTCATCAAGATTCCAAATCTGCAATCTGTTTTGCGATGCAATGGATAGGTTTTGAGAAAATGATATTTTTGAGCAGCCTTCAAAAACTTAAAATTTCTTAAAAAAAAATTCAATGCGTGAATCGTAATTTTTCTTATATCGCGCCAGGATGCTCCAATCACCAAAAGGTAATGTTATCGGAAAGAAAATTTCATGACGATTCTAAATCTGCAATTCGTTTTGCGATGCGATGGATACATTTTGAGAAAATGATATTTTTGAGCAGCCTTAAAAAACTTAAAATTTCTTTAAAAAAAATTCAATGCGTGGAACGTAATTTTTCTTATAGCGCGCCAAGATGTTCCAATCGACAAATGGTAATGTTATCGGAATGAAAATTTCATCAAGATTCCAAATCTGCAATCCGTTTTGCGATGCGACGGATACATTTTGAGAAAATGATATTTTTGAGCAGCCTTAAAGAACTTAAAATTTCTTTAAAAAAAATTCAATGCGTGGAACGTAATTTTTCTTATAGCGCGCCAAGATGTTCCAATCGACAAATGGTAATGTTATCGGAATGAAAATTTCATCAAGATTCCAAATCTGCATCCCGTTTTGCGATGCGACGGATAAATTTTGAGAAATGATATTTTTGAGTGGCCTTCAAAAACTTAAAATTTCTTTAAAAAAAATTTAATGCGTGGAACGTAATTTTTCTTATAGCGCGCCAAGATGTTCCAATCGACAAATGGTAATGTTGTCGGAATGAAAATTTCATCAAGATTCCAAATCTGCAATCCGTTTTGCGATGCGACGGATAAATTTTTTTGAAAATGATATTTTTGAGCAGCCTTCAAAAACTTAAAATCTCTTTAAAAAAAAATTCAATGCGTGGAACCTAATTTTTCTTATAGCGCGCCAAGATGTTGCAATCGACAAATGGTAATGTTGTCGGAATGAAAATTTCATCAAGATTCCAAATCTGCAATCCGTTTTGCGATGCGACGGATACATTTTGAGAAAATGATATTTTTGAGCAGCCTTCAAAAACTTAAAATTTCTTTAAAAAAATATTCAATGCGTGGAACGTAATTTTTGTTATAGAGCGCCAAGATGTTCCAATCGACAAATGGTAATGTTATCGGAATGAAAATTTCATCAAGATTATAAATCTGCAATCCGTTTTGCGATGCGACGGATACTTTTTGAGAAAATGATATTTTTGAGCAGCCTTCAAAAACTTAAAATTTCTTTAAAAAAAATTCAATGCGTGGAACGTAATTTTTCTTATAGCGCGGCAAGATGTTCCAATCGACAAATGGTAATGGTATCGGAATGAAAATTTCATCAAGATTCCAAATCTGCAATCCGTTTTGCGATGCGACGGATAAATTTTGAGAAAATGATATTTTTGGGTGGCCTTCAAAAACTTAAAATTTCTTTAAAAAAAATTTAATGCGTGGAACGTAATTTTTCTTATAGCGCGCCAAGATGTTCCAATCGACAAATGGTAATGTTGTCGGAATGAAAATTTCATCAAGATTCCAAATCTGCAATCCGTTTTGCGATGCGACGGATAAATTTTTTGAAAATGATATTTTTGAGCAGCCTTCAAAAACTTAAAATCTCTTTAAAAAAAAATTCAATGCGTGGAACCTAATTTTTCTTATAGCGCGCCAAGATGTTGCAATCGACAAATGGTAATGTGGTCGGAATGAAAATTTCATCAAGATTCCAAATCTGCAATCCGTTTTGCGATGCGACGGATACTTTTTGAGAAAATGATATTTTTGAGCAGCCTTCAAAAACTTAAAATTTCTTTAAAAAAAATTCAATGCGTGGAACGTAATTTTTCTTATAGCGCGGCAAGATGTTCCAATCGACAAATGGTAATGTTGTCGGAATGAAAATTTCATCAAGATTCCAAATCTGCAATCCGTTTTGCGATGCGACGGATACATTTTGAGAAAATGATATTTTTGAGCAGCCTTAAAAAACTTAAAATTTCTTTAAAAAAAATTCAATGCGTGGAACGTAATTTTTCTTATAGCGCGCCAAGATGTTCCAATCGACAAATGGTAATGTTGTCGGAATGAAAATTTCATCAAGATTCCAAATCTGCAATCCGTTTTGCGATGCGACGGATACATTTTGAGAAAATGATATTTTTGAGCAGCCTTCAAAAACTTAAAATTTCTTTAAAAAAAATTCAATGCGTGGAACGTAATTTTTCTTATAGCGCGGCAAGATGTTCCAATCGACAAATGGTAATGGTATCGGAATGAAAATTTCATCAAGATTCCAAATCTGCAATCCGTTTTGCGATGCGACGGATAAATTTTGAGAAAATGATATTTTTGGGTGGCCTTCAAAAACTTAAAATTTCTTTAAAAAAAATTTAATGCGTGGAACGTAATTTTTCTTATAGCGCGCCAAGATGTTCCAATCGACAAATGGTAATGTTGTCGGAATGAAAATTTCATCAAGATTCCAAATCTGCAATCCGTTTTGCGATGCGACGGATAAATTTTTTGAAAATGATATTTTTGAGCAGCCTTCAAAAACTTAAAATCTCTTTAAAAAAAAATTCAATGCGTGGAACCTAATTTTTCTTATAGCGCGCCAAGATGTTGCAATCGACAAATGGTAATGTGGTCGGAATGAAAATTTCATCAAGATTCCAAATCTGCAATCCGTTTTGCGATGCGACGGATACTTTTTGAGAAAATGATATTTTTGAGCAGCCTTCAAAAACTTAAAATTTCTTTAAAAAAAATTCAATGCGTGGAACGTAATTTTTCTTATAGCGCGGCAAGATGTTCCAATCGACAAATGGTAATGTTGTCGGAATGAAAATTTCATCAAGATTCCAAATCTGCAATCCGTTTTGCGATGCGACGGATACATTTTGAGAAAATGATATTTTTGAGCAGCCTTAAAAAACTTAAAATTTCTTTAAAAAAAATTCAATGCGTGGAACGTAATTTTTCTTATAGCGCGCCAAGATGTTCCAATCGACAAATGGTAATGTTGTCGGAATGAAAATTTCATCAAGATTCCAAATCTGCAATCCGTTTTGCGATGCGACGGATACATTTTGAGAAAATGATATTTTTGAGCAGCCTTCAAAAACTTAAAATATCTTTAAAAAATATTCAATGCGTGGAACGTAATTTTTGTTATAGAGCGCCAAGATGTTCCAATCGACAAATGGTAATGGTATCGGAATGAAAATTTCATCAAGATTATAAATCTGCAATCCGTTTTACGATGCGACGGATACTTTTTGAGAAAATGATATTTTTGAGCAGCCTTCAAAAACTTAAAATTTCTTTAAAAAAAATTCAATGCGTGGAACGTAATTTTTCTTATAGCGCGGCAAGATGTTCCAATCGACAAATGGTAATGGTGTCGGAATGAAAATTTCATCAAGATTCCAAATCTGCAATCCGTTTTGCGATGCGACGGATAAATTTTGAGAAAATGATATTTTTGAGTGGCCTTCAAAAACTTAAAATTTCTTTAAAAAAAATTTAATGCGTGGAACGTAATTTTTCTTATAGCGCGGCAAGATGTTCCAATCGACAAATGGTAATGTTGTCGGAATGAAAATTTCATCAAGATTCCAAATCTGCAATCCGTTTTGCGATGCGACGGATACTTTTTGAGAAAATGATATTTTTGAGCAGCCTTCAAAAACTTAAAATTTCTTTAAAAAAAAATTCAATGCGTGGAACGTAATTTTTCTTATAGCGCGGCAAGATGTTCCAATCGACAAATGGTAATGTTGTCGGAATGAAAATTTCATCAAGATTCCAAATCTGCAATCCGTTTTGCGATGCGACGGATACATTTTGAGAAAATGATATTTTTGAGCAGCCTTAAAAAACTTAAAATTTCTTTAAAAAAAATTCAATGCGTGGAACGTAATTTTTCTTATAGCGCGCCAAGATGTTCCAATCGACAAATGGTAATGTTGTCGGAATGAAAATTTCATCAAGATTCCAAATCTGCAATCCGTTTTGCGATGCGACGGATACATTTTGAGAAAATGATATTTTTGAGCAGCCTTCAAAAACTTAAAATTTCTTTAAAAAAAATTCAATGCGTGGAACGTAATTTTTCTTATAGCGCGGCAAGATGTTCCAATCGACAAATGGTAATGGTGTCGGAATGAAAATTTCATCAAGATTCCAAATCTGCAATCCGTTTTGCGATGCGACGGATAAATTTTGAGAAAATGATATTTTTGAGCAGCCTTAAAAAACTTAAAATTTCTTTAAAAAAAATTCAATGCGTGGAACGTAATTTTTCTTATAGCGCGCCAAGATGTTCCAATCGACAAATGGTAATGTTATCGGAATGAAAATTTCATCAAGGTTCCAAATCTGCAATCCGTTTTGCGATGCGACGGATACTTTTTGAGAAAATGATATTTTTGAGTGGCCTTCAAAAACTTAAAATTTCTTTAAAAAAAATTTAATGCGTGGAACGTAATTTTTCTTATAGCGCGCCAAGATGTTCCAATCGACAAATGGTAATGTTGTCGGAATGAAAATTTCATCAAGATTCCAAATCTGCAATCTGTTTTGCGATCCGATGGATAGATTTTGAGAAAATGATATTTTTGAGCAGCCTTCAAAAACTTAAAATTTCTTTAAAAAAAATTCAACGCGTGAATCGTAATTTTTCTTATATCGCGCCAGGATGCTCCAATCAACAAAAGGGAATGTTTTCGGAAAGACAATTTTATGAGGATTCTAAATCTGCAATTCGTTTTGCGATGCGATGGATACTTTTTAAGAAAATGATATTTTTGAGCAGCCTTAAAAAACTTAAAATTTCTTTAAAAAAAATTCAATGCGTGGAACGTAATTTTTCTATAGCGCGCCAGGATGCTCCAATCACCAAAAGGTAATGTTATCGGAAAGAAAATTTCATGAGGATTCTAAATCTGCAATTCGTTTTGCGATGCGATGGATACTTTTTAAGAAAATGATATTTTTGAGCAGCCTTAAAAAACTTAAAATTTCTTTAAAAAATATTCAATGCGTGGAACGTAATTTTTGTTATAGAGCGCCAAGATGTTCCAATCGACAAAAGGTAATGTTATCGGAATAGAAATTTCATCAAGATTCCAAATCTGCAATCCGTTTTGCGATGCGACGGATACTTTTTGAGAAAATGATATTTTTGAGCAGATTTCAAAAACTTAAAATTTCTTTAAAAAAATTCAATGCGTGGAACGTAATTTTTTCTTATAGCGCGCCAAGATGTTCCAATCGACAAATGGTAATGTTATCGGTATAAAAATTTCATCAAGATTCCAAATCTGCAATCCGTTTTGCGATGCGACGGATACATTTTGAGAAAATGATATTTTGAGCAGCCTTCAAAAACTTAAAATTTCTTTAAAAAAAATTCAATGCGTGGAACGTAATTTTTCTTATAGCGCGCCAGGATGCTCCAATCACCAAAAGGTAATGTTATCGGAAAGAAATTTCATGAGGATTCTAAATCTGCAATCCGTTTTGCGATGCGACGGATACTTTTTGAGAAAATGATATTTTTGGGTGGCCTTCAAAACTTAAAATTTCTTTAAAAGAATTTAATGCGTGGAACGTAATTTTTCTTATAGCGCGCCAAGATGTTCCAATCGACAAATGGTAATGTTGTCGGAATGAAAATTTCATCAAGATTCCAAATCTGCAATCCGTTTTGCGATGCGACGGATAAATTTTGAGAAAATGATATTTTTGAGCAGCCTTCAAAAACTTAAAATTTCTTAAAAAAAAATTCAATGCGTGAATCGTAATTTTTCTTATATCGCGCCAGGATGCTCCAATCACCAAAAAGTAATGTTATCGGAAAGAAAATTTCATGAGGATTCTAAATCTGCAATCCGTTTTGCGATGCGACGGAACTTTTTGAGAAAATGATATTTTTGAGCAGCCTTCAAAAACTTAAAATCTCTTAAAAAAAAAATTCAATGCGTGGAACCTAAATTTTCTTATAGCGCGCCAAGATGTTGCAATGGACAAATGGTAATGTTATCGGAATGAAAATTTCATCAAGATTCCAAATCTTCAATCTGTTTTGCGATGCGACGGACAGATTTTGAGAAAATGATATTTTTGAGCAGCCTTCAAAAACTTAAAATCTCTTTAAAAAAAAATTCAATGCGTGGAACCTAATTTTTCTTATAGCGCGCCAAGATGTTCCTATCGACAAATGGTAATGTTATCGGAATGAAAATTTCATCAAGATTCCAAATCTGCAATCTGTTTTGCGATGCGATGGATAGATTTTGAGAAAATGATATTTTTGAGCAGCCTTCAAAAACTTAAAATTTCTTAAAAAAAAATTCAATGCGTGAATCGTAATTTTTCTTATATCGCGCCAGGATGCTCCAATCACCAAAAGGTAATGTTATCGGTATAAAAATTTCATCAAGATTCCAAATCTGCAATCCGTTTTGCGATGCGACGGATACATTTTGAGAAAATGATATTTTTGAGCAGCCTTCAAAAACTTAAAATTTCGTTAAAAAAAATTCAATGCGTGGAACGTAATTTTTCTTATAGCGCGCCAGGATGCTCCAATCACCAAAAGGTAATGTTATCGGAAAGAAAATTTCATGAGGATTCTAAATCTGCAATTCGTTTTGCGATGCGATGGATACTTTTTAAGAAAATGATATTTTTGAGCAGCCTTAAAAAACTTAAAATTTCTTTAAAAAATATTCAATGCGTGGAACGTAATTTTTGTTATAGAGCGCCAAGATGTTCCAATCGACAAAAGGTAATGTTATCGGAATAGAAATTTCATCAAGATTCCAAATCTGCAATCCGTTTTGCGATGCGACGGATACTTTTTGAGAAAATGATATTTTTGGGTGGCCTTCAAAAACTTAAAATTTCTTTAAAAAGAATTTAATGCGTGGAACGTAATTTTTCTTATAGCGCGCCAAGATGTTCCAATCGACAAATGGTAATGTTGTCGGAATGAAAATTTCATCAAGATTCCAAATCTGCAATCCGTTTTGCGATGCGACGGATAAATTTTGAGAAAATGATATTTTTGAGCAGCCTTCAAAAAGTTAAAATTTCTTAAAAAAAATTCAATGCGTGAATCGTAATTTTTCTTATATCGCGCCAGGATGCTCCAATCACCAAAAAGTAATGTTATCGGAAAGAAAATTTCATGAGGATTCTAAATCTGCAATCCGTTTTGCGATGCGACGGAACTTTTTGAGAAAATGATATTTTTGAGCAGCCTTCAAAAACTTAAAATCTCTTAAAAAAAAAATTCAATGCGTGGAACCTAAATTTTCTTATAGCGCGCCAAGATGTTGCAATGGACAAATGGTAATGTTATCGGAATGAAAATTTCATCAAGATTCCAAATCTTCAATCTGTTTTGCGATGCGACGGACAGATTTTGAGAAAATGATATTTTTGAGCAGCCTTCAAAAACTTAAAATCTCTTTAAAAAAAAATTCAATGCGTGGAACCTAATTTTTCTTATAGCGCGCCAAGATGTTCCAATCGACAAATGGTAATGTTATCGGAATGAAAATTTCATCAAGATTCCAAATCTGCAATCTGTTTTGCGATGCGATGGATAGATTTTGAGAAAATGATATTTTTGAGCAGCCTTCAAAACTTAAAATTTCTTAAAAAAAATTCAATGCGTGAATCGTAATTTTTCTTATATCGCGCCAGGATGCTCCAATCACCAAAAGGTAATGTTATCGGAAAGAAAATTTCATGACGATTCTAAATCTGCAATCCGTTTTGCGATGCGACGGATACTTTTTGAGAAAATGATATTTTTGAGTGGCCTTCAAAAACTTAAAATTTCTTTAAAAAAAATTTAATGCGTGGAACGTAATTTTTCTTATAGCGCGCCAAGATGTTCCAATCGACAAATGGTAATGTTGTCGGAATGAAAATTTCATCAAGATTCCAAATCTGCAATCTGTTTTGCGATCCGATGGATAGATTTTGAGAAAATGATATTTTGAGCAGCCTTCAAAAACTTAAAATTTCTTTAAAAAAAATTCAACGCGTGAATCGTAATTTTTCTTATATCGCGCCAGGATGCTCCAATCAACAAAAGGGAATGTTTTCGGAAAGACAATTTTATGAGGATTCTAAATCTGCAATTCGTTTTCCGATGCGATGGATACTTTTTAAGAAAATGATATTTTTGAGCAGCCTTAAAAAACTTAAAATTTCTTTAAAAAAATTCAATGCGTGGAACGTAATTTTTCTTATAGCGCGCCAGGATGCTCCAATCACCAAAAGGTAATGTTATCGGAAAGAAAATTTCATGAGGATTCTAAATCTGCAATTCGTTTTGCGATGCGATGGATACTTTTTAAGAAAATGATATTTTTTGAGCAGCCTTAAAAAACTTAAAATTTCTTTAAAAAATATTCAATGCGTGGAACGTAATTTTTGTTATAGAGCGCCAAGATGTTCCAATCGACAAAAGGTAATGTTATCGGAATAGAAATTTCATCAAGATTCCAAATCTGCAATCCGTTTTGCGATGCGACGGATACTTTTTGAGAAAATGATATTTTTGAGCAGATTTCAAAAACTTAAAATTTCTTTAAAAAAAATTCAATGCGTGGAACGTAATTTTTCTTATAGCGCGCCAAGATGTTCCAATCGACAAATGGTAATGTTATCGGTATAAAAATTTCATCAAGATTCCAAATCTGCAATCCGTTTTGCGATGCGACGGATACATTTTGAGAAAATGATATTTTTGAGCAGCCTTCAAAAACTTAAAATTTCTTTAAAAAAAATTCAATGCGTGGAACGTAATTTTTCTTATAGCGCGCCAGGATGCTCCAATCACCAAAAGGTAATGTTATCGGAAAGAAAATTTCATGAGGATTCTAAATCTGCAATCCGTTTTGCGATGCGACGGATACTTTTTGAGAAAATGATATTTTTGGGTGGCCTTCAAAAACTTAAAATTTCTTTAAAAAGAATTTAATGCGTGGAACGTAATTTTTCTTATAGCGCGCCAAGATGTTCCAATCGACAAATGGTAATGTTGTCGGAATGAAAATTTCATCAAGATTCCAAATCTGCAATCCGTTTTGCGATGCGACGGATACTTTTTGAGAAAATGATATTTTTGGGTGGCCTTCAAAAACTTAAAATTTCTTTAAAAAGAATTTAATGCGTGGAACGTAATTTTTCTTATAGCGCGCCAAGATGTTCCAATCGACAAATGGTAATGTTGTCGGAATGAAAATTTCATCAAGATTCCAAATCTGCAATCCGTTTTGCGATGCGACGGATAAATTTTGAGAAAATGATATTTTTGAGCAGCCTTCAAAAACTTAAAATTTCTTAAAAAAAAATTCAATGCGTGAATCGTAATTTTTCTTATATCGCGCCAGGATGCTCCAATCACCAAAAAGTAATGTTATCGGAAAGAAAATTTCATGAGGATTCTAAATCTGCAATCCGTTTTGCGATGCGACGGAACTTTTTGAGAAAATGATATTTTTGAGCAGCCTTCAAAAACTTAAAATCTCTTAAAAAAAAAATTCAATGCGTGGAACCTAAATTTTCTTATAGCGCGCCAAGATGTTGCAATGGACAAATGGTAATGTTATCGGAATGAAAATTTCATCAAGATTCCAAATCTTCAATCTGTTTTGCGATGCGACGGACAGATTTTGAGAAAATGATATTTTTGAGCAGCCTTCAAAAACTTAAAATCTCTTTAAAAAAAAATTCAATGCGTGGAACCTAATTTTTCTTATAGCGCGCCAAGATGTTCCTATCGACAAATGGTAATGTTATCGGAATGAAAATTTCATCAAGATTCCAAATCTGCAATCTGTTTTGCGATGCGATGGATAGATTTTGAGAAAATGATATTTTTGAGCAGCCTTCAAAAACTTAAAATTTCTTAAAAAAAAATTCAATGCGTGAATCGTAATTTTTCTTATATCGCGCCAGGATGCTCCAATCACCAAAAGGTAATGTTATCGGTATAAAAATTTCATCAAGATTCCAAATCTGCAATCCGTTTTGCGATGCGACGGATACATTTTGAGAAAATGATATTTTTGAGCAGCCTTCAAAAACTTAAAATTTCGTTAAAAAAAATTCAATGCGTGGAACGTAATTTTTCTTATAGCGCGCCAGGATGCTCCAATCACCAAAAGGTAATGTTATCGGAAAGAAAATTTCATGAGGATTCTAAATCTGCAATTCGTTTTGCGATGCGATGGATACTTTTTAAGAAAATGATATTTTTGAGCAGCCTTAAAAAACTTAAAATTTCTTTAAAAAATATTCAATGCGTGGAACGTAATTTTTGTTATAGAGCGCCAAGATGTTCCAATCGACAAAAGGTAATGTTATCGGAATAGAAATTTCATCAAGATTCCAAATCTGCAATCCGTTTTGCGATGCGACGGATACTTTTTGAGAAAATGATATTTTTGGGTGGCCTTCAAAAACTTAAAATTTCTTTAAAAAGAATTTAATGCGTGGAACGTAATTTTTCTTATAGCGCGCCAAGATGTTCCAATCGACAAATGGTAATGTTGTCGGAATGAAAATTTCATCAAGATTCCAAATCTGCAATCCGTTTTGCGATGCGACGGATAAATTTTGAGAAAATGATATTTTTGAGCAGCCTTCAAAAAGTTAAAATTTCTTAAAAAAAAATTCAATGCGTGAATCGTAATTTTTCTTATATCGCGCCAGGATGCTCCAATCACCAAAAAGTAATGTTATCGGAAAGAAAATTTCATGAGGATTCTAAATCTGCAATCCGTTTTGCGATGCGACGGAACTTTTTGAGAAAATGATATTTTTGAGCAGCCTTCAAAAACTTAAAATCTCTTAAAAAAAAAATTCAATGCGTGGAACCTAAATTTTCTTATAGCGCGCCAAGATGTTGCAATGGACAAATGGTAATGTTATCGGAATGAAAATTTCATCAAGATTCCAAATCTTCAATCTGTTTTGCGATGCGACGGACAGATTTTGAGAAAATGATATTTTTGAGCAGCCTTCAAAAACTTAAAATCTCTTTAAAAAAAAATTCAATGCGTGGAACCTAATTTTTCTTATAGCGCGCCAAGATGTTCCAATCGACAAATGGTAATGTTATCGGAATGAAAATTTCATCAAGATTCCAAATCTGCAATCTGTTTTGCGATGCGATGGATAGATTTTGAGAAAATGATATTTTTGAGCAGCCTTCAAAAACTTAAAATTTCTTAAAAAAAAATTCAATGCGTGAATCGTAATTTTTCTTATATCGCGCCAGGATGCTCCAATCACCAAAAGGTAATGTTATCGGAAAGAAAATTTCATGACGATTCTAAATCTGCAATCCGTTTTGCGATGCGACGGATACTTTTTGAGAAAATGATATTTTTGAGTGGCCTTCAAAAACTTAAAATTTCTTTAAAAAAAATTTAATGCGTGGAACGTAATTTTTCTTATAGCGCGCCAAGATGTTCCAATCGACAAATGGTAATGTTGTCGGAATGAAAATTTCATCAAGATTCCAAATCTGCAATCTGTTTTGCGATCCGATGGATAGATTTTGAGAAAATGATATTTTTGAGCAGCCTTCAAAAACTTAAAATTTCTTTAAAAAAAATTCAACGCGTGAATCGTAATTTTTCTTATATCGCGCCAGGATGCTCCAATCAACAAAAGGGAATGTTTTCGGAAAGACAATTTTATGAGGATTCTAAATCTGCAATTCGTTTTCCGATGCGATGGATACTTTTTAAGAAAATGATATTTTTGAGCAGCCTTAAAAAACTTAAAATTTCTTTAAAAAAAATTCAATGCGTGGAACGTAATTTTTCTTATAGCGCGCCAGGATGCTCCAATCACCAAAAGGTAATGTTATCGGAAAGAAAATTTCATGAGGATTCTAAATCTGCAATTCGTTTTGCGATGCGATGGATACTTTTTAAGAAAATGATATTTTTGAGCAGCCTTAAAAAACTTAAAATTTCTTTAAAAAATATTCAATGCGTGGAACGTAATTTTTGTTATAGAGCGCCAAGATGTTCCAATCGACAAAAGGTAATGTTATCGGAATAGAAATTTCATCAAGATTCCAAATCTGCAATCCGTTTTGCGATGCGACGGATACTTTTTGAGAAAATGATATTTTTGAGCAGATTTCAAAAACTTAAAATTTCTTTAAAAAAAATTCAATGCGTGGAACGTAATTTTTCTTATAGCGCGCCAAGATGTTCCAATCGACAAATGGTAATGTTATCGGTATAAAAATTTCATCAAGATTCCAAATCTGCAATCCGTTTTGCGATGCGACGGATACATTTTGAGAAAATGATATTTTTGAGCAGCCTTCAAAAACTTAAAATTTCTTTAAAAAAAATTCAATGCGTGGAACGTAATTTTTCTTATAGCGCGCCAGGATGCTCCAATCACCAAAAGGTAATGTTATCGGAAAGAAAATTTCATGAGGATTCTAAATCTGCAATCCGTTTTGCGATGCGACGGATACTTTTTGAGAAAATGATATTTTTGGGTGGCCTTCAAAAACTTAAAATTTCTTTAAAAAGAATTTAATGCGTGGAACGTAATTTTTCTTATAGCGCGCCAAGATGTTCCAATCGACAAATGGTAATGTTGTCGGAATGAAAATTTCATCAAGATTCCAAATCTGCAATCCGTTTTGCGATGCGACGGATAAATTTTGAGAAAATGATATTTTTGAGCAGCCTTCAAAAACTTAAAATTTCTTAAAAAAAAATTCAATGCGTGAATCGTAATTTTTCTTATATCGCGCCAGGATGCTCCAATCACCAAAAAGTAATGTTATCGGAAAGAAAATTTCATGAGGATTCTAAATCTGCAATCCGTTTTGCGATGCGACGGAACTTTTTGAGAAAATGATATTTTTGAGCAGCCTTCAAAAACTTAAAATCTCTTAAAAAAAAAATTCAATGCGTGGAACCTAAATTTTCTTATAGCGCGCCAAGATGTTGCAATGGACAAATGGTAATGTTATCGGAATGAAAATTTCATCAAGATTCCAAATCTTCAATCTGTTTTGCGATGCGACGGACAGATTTTGAGAAAATGATATTTTTGAGCAGCCTTCAAAAACTTAAAATCTCTTTAAAAAAAAATTCAATGCGTGGAACCTAATTTTTCTTATAGCGCGCCAAGATGTTCCTATCGACAAATGGTAATGTTATCGGAATGAAAATTTCATCAAGATTCCAAATCTGCAATCTGTTTTGCGATGCGATGGATAGATTTTGAGAAAATGATATTTTTGAGCAGCCTTCAAAAACTTAAAATTTCTTAAAAAAAAATTCAATGCGTGAATCGTAATTTTTCTTATATCGCGCCAGGATGCTCCAATCACCAAAAGGTAATGTTATCGGAAAGAAAATTTCATGACGATTCTAAATCTGCAATTCGTTTTGCGATGCGATGGATACTTTTTAAGAAAATGATATTTTTGAGCAGCCTTAAAAAACTTAAAATTTCTTTAAAAAATATTCAATGCGTGGAACGTAATTTTTGTTATAGAGCGCCAAGATGTTCCAATCGACAAAAGGTAATGTTATCGGAATGAAAATTTCATCAAGATTCCAAATCTGCAATCCGTTTTGCGATGCGACGGATACTTTTTGAGAAAATGATATTTTTCGGTGGCCTTCAAAAACTTAAAATTTCTTTAAAAAGAATTTAATGCGTGGAACGTAATTTTTCTTATAGCGCGCCAAGATGTTCCAATCGACAAATGGTAATGTTGTCGGAATGAAAATTTCATCAAGATTCCAAATCTGCAATCCGTTTTGCGATGCGACGGATAAATTTTGAGAAAATGATATTTTTGAGCAGCCTTCAAAAACTTAAAATTTCTTAAAAAAAAATTCAATGCGTGAATCGTAATTTTTCTTATATCGCGCCAGGATGCTCCAATCACCAAAAAGTAATGTTATCGGAAAGAAAATTTCATGAGGATTCTAAATCTGCAATCCGTTTTGCGATGCGACGGAACTTTTTGAGAAAATGATATTTTTGAGCAGCCTTCAAAAACTTAAAATCTCTTAAAAAAAAAATTCAATGCGTGGAACCTAAATTTTCTTATAGCGCGCCAAGATGTTGCAATGGACAAATGGTAATGTTATCGGAATGAAAATTTCATCAAGATTCCAAATCTTCAATCTGTTTTGCGATGCGACGGACAGATTTTGAGAAAATGATATTTTTGAGCAGCCTTCAAAAACTTAAAATCTCTTTAAAAAAAAATTCAATGCGTGGAACCTAATTTTTCTTATAGCGCGCCAAGATGTTCCAATCGACAAATGGTAATGTTATCGGAATGAAAATTTCATCAAGATTCCAAATCTGCAATCTGTTTTGCGATGCGATGGATAGATTTTGAGAAAATGATATTTTTGAGCAGCCTTCAAAAACTTAAAATTTCTTAAAAAAAAATTCAATGCGTGAATCGTAATTTTTCTTATATCGCGCCAGGATGCTCCAATCACCAAAAGGTAATGTTATCGGAAAGAAAATTTCATGACGATTCTAAATCTGCAATTCGTTTTGCGATGCGATGGATACTTTTTAAGAAAATGATATTTTTGAGCAGCCTTAAAAAACTTAAAATTTCTTTAAAAAAAATTCAATGCGTGGAACGTAATTTTTCTTATAGCGCGCCAAGATGTTCCAATCGACAAATGGTAATGTTATCGGAATGAAAATTTCATCAAGATTCCAAATCTGCAATCCGTTTTGCGATGCGATGGATACTTTTTAAGAAAATGATATTTTTGAGCAGCCTTAAAAAACTTAAAATTTCTTTAAAAAATATTCAATGCGTGGAACGTAATTTTTGTTATAGAGCGCCAAGATGTTCCAATCGACAAAAGGTAATGTTATCGGAATGAAAATTTCATCAAGATTCCAAATCTGCAATCCGTTTTGCGATGCGACGGATACTTTTTGAGAAAATGATATTTTTGAGCAGATCTCAAAAACTTAAAATTTCTTTAAAAAAAATTCAATGCGTGGAACGTAATTTTTCTTATAGCGCGCCAAGATGTTCCAGTCGACAAATGGTAATGTTATCGGTATAAAAATTTCATCAAGATTCCAAATCTGCAATCCGTTTTGCGATGCGACGGATACATTTTGAGAAAATGATATTTTTGAGCAGCCTTCAAAAACTTAAAATTTCTTTAAAAAAAATTCAATGCGTGGAACGTAATTTTTCTTATAGCGCGCCAGGATGCTCCAATCACCAAAAGGTAATGTTATCGGAAAGAAAAATTCATGACGATTCTAAATCTGCAATTCGTTTTGCGATGCGATGGATACTTTTTAAGAAAATGATATTTTTGAGCAGCCTTAAAAAACTTAAAATTTCTTTAAAAAAAATTCAATGCGTGGAACGTAATTTTTCTTATAGCGCGCCAAGATGTTCCAATCGACAAATGGTAATGTTATCGGAATGAAAATTTCATCAAGATTCCAAATCTGCAATCCGTTTTGCGATGCGATGGATACTTTTTAAGAAAATGATATTTTTGAGCAGCCTTAAAAAACTTAAAATTTCTTTAAAAAATATTCAATGCGTGGAACGTAATTTTTGTTATAGAGCGCCAAGATGTTCCAATCGACAAAAGGTAATGTTATCGGAATGAAAATTTCATCAAGATTCCAAATCTGCAATCCGTTTTGCGATGCGACGGATACTTTTTGAGAAAATGATATTTTTGGGTGGCCTTCAAAAACTTAAAATTTCTTTAAAAAGAATTTAATGCGTGGAACGTAATTTTTCTTATAGCGCGCCAAGATGTTCCAATCGACAAATGGTAATGTTGTCGGAATGAAAATTTCATCAAGATTCCAAATCTGCAATCCGTTTTGCGATGCGACGGATAAATTTTGAGAAAATGATATTTTTGAGCAGCCTTCAAAAAGTTAAAATTTCTTAAAAAAAAATTCAATGCGTGAATCGTAATTTTTCTTATATCGCGCCAGGATGCTCCAATCACCAAAAAGTAATGTTATCGGAAAGAAAATTTCATGAGGATTCTAAATCTGCAATCCGTTTTGCGATGCGACGGAACTTTTTGAGAAAATGATATTTTTGAGCAGCCTTCAAAAACTTAAAATCTCTTAAAAAAAAAATTCAATGCGTGGAACCTAAATTTTCTTATAGCGCGCCAAGATGTTGCAATGGACAAATGGTAATGTTATCGGAATGAAAATTTCATCAAGATTCCAAATCTTCAATCTGTTTTGCGATGCGACGGACAGATTTTGAGAAAATGATATTTTTGAGCAGCCTTCAAAAACTTAAAATCTCTTTAAAAAAAAATTCAATGCGTGGAACCTAATTTTTCTTATAGCGCGCCAAGATGTTCCAATCGACAAATGGTAATGTTATCGGAATGAAAATTTCATCAAGATTCCAAATCTGCAATCTGTTTTGCGATGCGATGGATAGATTTTGAGAAAATGATATTTTTGAGCAGCCTTCAAAAACTTAAAATTTCTTAAAAAAAAATTCAATGCGTGAATCGTAATTTTTCTTATATCGCGCCAGGATGCTCCAATCACCAAAAGGTAATGTTATCGGAAAGAAAATTTCATGACGATTCTAAATCTGCAATCCGTTTTGCGATGCGACGGATACTTTTTGAGAAAATGATATTTTTGAGTGGCCTTCAAAAACTTAAAATTTCTTTAAAAAAAATTTAATGCGTGGAACGTAATTTTTCTTATAGCGCGCCAAGATGTTCCAATCGACAAATGGTAATGTTGTCGGAATGAAAATTTCATCAAGATTCCAAATCTGCAATCTGTTTTGCGATCCGATGGATAGATTTTGAGAAAATGATATTTTTGAGCAGCCTTCAAAAACTTAAAATTTCTTTAAAAAAAATTCAACGCGTGAATCGTAATTTTTCTTATATCGCGCCAGGATGCTCCAATCAACAAAAGGGAATGTTTTCGGAAAGACAATTTTATGAGGATTCTAAATCTGCAATCCGTTTTCCGATGCGATGGATACTTTTTAAGAAAATGATATTTTTGAGCAGCCTTAAAAAACTTAAAATTTCTTTAAAAAAAATTCAATGCGTGGAACGTAATTTTTCTTATAGCGCGCCAGGATGCTCCAATCACCAAAAGGTAATGTTATCGGAAAGAAAATTTCATGAGGATTCTAAATCTGCAATTCGTTTTGCGATGCGATGGATACTTTTTAAGAAAATGATATTTTTGAGCAGCCTTAAAAAACTTAAAATTTCTTTAAAAAATATTCAATGCGTGGAACGTAATTTTTGTTATAGAGCGCCAAGATGTTCCAATCGACAAAAGGTAATGTTATCGGAATAGAAATTTCATCAAGATTCCAAATCTGCAATCCGTTTTGCGATGCGACGGATACTTTTTGAGAAAATGATATTTTTGAGCAGATTTCAAAAACTTAAAATTTCTTTAAAAAAAATTCAATGCGTGGAACGTAATTTTTCTTATAGCGCGCCAAGATGTTCCAATCGACAAATGGTAATGTTATCGGTATAAAAATTTCATCAAGATTCCAAATCTGCAATCCGTTTTGCGATGCGACGGATACATTTTGAGAAAATGATATTTTTGAGCAGCCTTCAAAAACTTAAAATTTCTTTAAAAAAAATTCAATGCGTGGAACGTAATTTTTCTTATAGCGCGCCAGGATGCTCCAATCACCAAAAGGTAATGTTATCGGAAAGAAAATTTCATGAGGATTCTAAATCTGCAATCCGTTTTGCGATGCGACGGATACTTTTTGAGAAAATGATATTTTTGGGTGGCCTTCAAAAACTTAAAATTTCTTTAAAAAGAATTTAATGCGTGGAACGTAATTTTTCTTATAGCGCGCCAAGATGTTCCAATCGACAAATGGTAATGTTGTCGGAATGAAAATTTCATCAAGATTCCAAATCTGCAATCCGTTTTGCGATGCGACGGATAAATTTTGAGAAAATGATATTTTTGAGCAGCCTTCAAAAACTTAAAATTTCTTAAAAAAAAATTCAATGCGTGAATCGTAATTTTTCTTATATCGCGCCAGGATGCTCCAATCACCAAAAAGTAATGTTATCGGAAAGAAAATTTCATGAGGATTCTAAATCTGCAATCCGTTTTGCGATGCGACGGAACTTTTTGAGAAAATGATATTTTTGAGCAGCCTTCAAAAACTTAAAATCTCTTAAAAAAAAAATTCAATGCGTGGAACCTAAATTTTCTTATAGCGCGCCAAGATGTTGCAATGGACAAATGGTAATGTTATCGGAATGAAAATTTCATCAAGATTCCAAATCTTCAATCTGTTTTGCGATGCGACGGACAGATTTTGAGAAAATGATATTTTTGAGCAGCCTTCAAAAACTTAAAATCTCTTTAAAAAAAAATTCAATGCGTGGAACCTAATTTTTCTTATAGCGCGCCAAGATGTTCCTATCGACAAATGGTAATGTTATCGGAATGAAAATTTCATCAAGATTCCAAATCTGCAATCTGTTTTGCGATGCGATGGATAGATTTTGAGAAAATGATATTTTTGAGCAGCCTTCAAAAACTTAAAATTTCTTAAAAAAAAATTCAATGCGTGAATCGTAATTTTTCTTATATCGCGCCAGGATGCTCCAATCACCAAAAGGTAATGTTATCGGAAAGAAAATTTCATGACGATTCTAAATCTGCAATTCGTTTTGCGATGCGATGGATACTTTTTAAGAAAATGATATTTTTGAGCAGCCTTAAAAAACTTAAAATTTCTTTAAAAAATATTCAATGCGTGGAACGTAATTTTTGTTATAGAGCGCCAAGATGTTCCAATCGACAAAAGGTAATGTTATCGGAATGAAAATTTCATCAAGATTCCAAATCTGCAATCCGTTTTGCGATGCGACGGATACTTTTTGAGAAAATGATATTTTTGGGTGGCCTTCAAAAACTTAAAATTTCTTTAAAAAGAATTTAATGCGTGGAACGTAATTTTTCTTATAGCGCGCCAAGATGTTCCAATCGACAAATGGTAATGTTGTCGGAATGAAAATTTCATCAAGATTCCAAATCTGCAATCCGTTTTGCGATGCGACGGATAAATTTTGAGAAAATGATATTTTTGAGCAGCCTTCAAAAACTTAAAATTTCTTAAAAAAAAATTCAATGCGTGAATCGTAATTTTTCTTATATCGCGCCAGGATGCTCCAATCACCAAAAAGTAATGTTATCGGAAAGAAAATTTCATGAGGATTCTAAATCTGCAATCCGTTTTGCGATGCGACGGAACTTTTTGAGAAAATGATATTTTTGAGCAGCCTTCAAAAACTTAAAATCTCTTAAAAAAAAAATTCAATGCGTGGAACCTAAATTTTCTTATAGCGCGCCAAGATGTTGCAATGGACAAATGGTAATGTTATCGGAATGAAAATTTCATCAAGATTCCAAATCTTCAATCTGTTTTGCGATGCGACGGACAGATTTTGAGAAAATGATATTTTTGAGCAGCCTTCAAAAACTTAAAATCTCTTTAAAAAAAAATTCAATGCGTGGAACCTAATTTTTCTTATAGCGCGCCAAGATGTTCCAATCGACAAATGGTAATGTTATCGGAATGAAAATTTCATCAAGATTCCAAATCTGCAATCTGTTTTGCGATGCGATGGATAGATTTTGAGAAAATGATATTTTTGAGCAGCCTTCAAAAACTTAAAATTTCTTAAAAAAAAATTCAATGCGTGAATCGTAATTTTTCTTATATCGCGCCAGGATGCTCCAATCACCAAAAGGTAATGTTATCGGAAAGAAAATTTCATGACGATTCTAAATCTGCAATTCGTTTTGCGATGCGATGGATACTTTTTAAGAAAATGATATTTTTGAGCAGCCTTAAAAAACTTAAAATTTCTTTAAAAAAAATTCAATGCGTGGAACGTAATTTTTCTTATAGCGCGCCAAGATGTTCCAATCGACAAATGGTAATGTTATCGGAATGAAAATTTCATCAAGATTCCAAATCTGCAATCCGTTTTGCGATGCGATGGATACTTTTTAAGAAAATGATATTTTTGAGCAGCCTTAAAAAACTTAAAATTTCTTTAAAAAATATTCAATGCGTGGAACGTAATTTTTGTTATAGAGCGCCAAGATGTTCCAATCGACAAAAGGTAATGTTATCGGAATGAAAATTTCATCAAGATTCCAAATCTGCAATCCGTTTTGCGATGCGACGGATACTTTTTGAGAAAATGATATTTTTGAGCAGATCTCAAAAACTTAAAATTTCTTTAAAAAAAATTCAATGCGTGGAACGTAATTTTTCTTATAGCGCGCCAAGATGTTCCAGTCGACAAATGGTAATGTTATCGGTATAAAAATTTCATCAAGATTCCAAATCTGCAATCCGTTTTGCGATGCGACGGATACATTTTGAGAAAATGATATTTTTGAGCAGCCTTCAAAAACTTAAAATTTCTTTAAAAAAAATTCAATGCGTGGAACGTAATTTTTCTTATAGCGCGCCAGGATGCTCCAATCACCAAAAGGTAATGTTATCGGAAAGAAAATTTCATCAAGATTCCAAATCTGCAATCCGTTTTGCGATGCGAAGGATACATTTTGAGAAAATGATATTTTTGAGCAGCCTTCAAAAACTTAAAATTTCTTAAAAAAAAATTCAATGCGTGAATCGTAATTTTTCTTATATCGCGCCAGGATGCTCCAATCACCAAAAGGTAATGTTATCGGAAAGAAAATTTCATGAGGATTCTAAATCTGCAATCCGTTTTGCGATGCGACGGAACTTTTTGAGAAAATGATATTTTTGAGCAGCCTTCAAAAACTTAAAATCTCTTAAAAAAAAAATTCAATGCGTGGAACCTAAATTTTCTTATAGCGCGCCAAGATGTTGCAATGGACAAATGGTAATGTTATCGGAATGAAAATTTCATCAAGATTCCAAATCTTCAATCTGTTTTGCGATGCGACGGACAGATTTTGAGAAAATGATATTTTTGAGCAGCCTTCAAAAACTTAAAATCTCTTTAAAAAAAAATTCAATGCGTGGAACCTAATTTTTCTTATAGCGCGCCAAGATGTTCCAATCGACAAATAGTAATGTTATCGGAATGAAAATTTCATCAAGATTCCAAATCTGCAATCTGTTTTGCGATGCGATGGATAGATTTTGAGAAAATGATATTTTTGAGCAGCCTTCAAAAACTTAAAATTTCTTAAAAAAAAAATCAATGCGTGAATCGTAATTTTTCTTATATCGCGCCAGGATGCTCCAATCACCAAAAGGTAATGTTATCGGAAAGAAAATTTCATGACGATTCTAAATCTGCAATTCGTTTTGCGATGCGATGGATACTTTTTAAGAAAATGATATTTTTGAGCAGCCTTAAAAAACTTAAAATTTCTTTAAAAAAAATTCAATGCGTGGAACGTAATTTTTCTTATAGCGCGCCAAGATGTTCCAATCGACAAATGGTAATGTTATCGGAATGAAAATTTCATCAAGATTCCAAATCTGCAATCCGTTTTGCGATGCGGCGGATACATTTTGAGAAAATGATATTTTTGAGCAGCCTTAAAAAACTTAAAATTTCTTTAAAAAAAATTCAATGCGTGGAACGTAATTTTTCTTATAGCGCGGCAAGATGTTCCAATCGACAAATGGTAATGGTATCGGAATGAAAATTTCATCAAGATTCCAAATCTGCAATCCGTTTTGCGATGCGACGGATAAATTTTGAGAAAATGATATTTTTGAGTGGCCTTCAAAAACTTAAAATTTCTTTAAAAAAAATTTAATGCGTGGAACGTAATTTTTCTTATAGCGCGCCAAGATGTTCCAATCGACAAATGGTAATGTTGTCGGAATGAAAATTTCATCAAGATTCCAAATCTGCAATCCGTTTTGCGATGCGACGGGTAAATTTTTTGAAAATGATATTTTTGAGCAGCCTTCAAAAACTTAAAATCTCTTTAAAAAAAAATTCAATGCGTGGAACCTAATTTTTCTTATAGCGCGCCAAGATGTTGCAATCGACAAATGGTAATGTTGTCGGAATGAAAATTTCATCAAGATTCCAAATCTGCAATCCGTTTTGCGATGCGACGGATACATTTTGAGAAAATGATATTTTTGAGCAGCCTTCAAAAACTTAAAATTTCTTTAAAAAATATTCAATGCGTGGAACGTAATTTTTGTTATAGAGCGCCAAGATGTTCCAATCGACAAATAATAATGGTATCGGAATGAAAATTTCATCAAGATTATAAATCTGCAATCCGTTTTGCGATGCGACGGATACTTTTTGAGAAAATGATATTTTTGAGCAGCCTTCAAAAACTTAAAATTTCTTTAAAAAAAATTCAATGCGTGGAACGTAATTTTTCTTATAGCGCGCCAAGATGTTCCAATCGACAAATGGTAATGTTATCGGAATGAAAATTTCATCAAGATTCCAAATCTGCAATCCGTTTTGCGATGCGACGGATACATTTTGAGAAAATGATATTTTTGAGCAGCCTTAAAAAACTTAAAATTTCTTTAAAAAAAATTCAATGCGTGGAACGTAATTTTTCTTATAGCGCGCCAAGATGTTCCAATCGACAAATGGTAATGTTATCGGAATGAAAATTTCATCAAGATTCTAAATCTGCAATCCGTTTTGCGATGCGACGGATAAATTTTGAGAAAATGATATTTTTGAGTGGCCTTCAAAAACTTAAAATTTCTTTAAAAAAAATTTAATGCGTGGAATGTAATTTTTCTTATAGCGCGCCAAGATGTTCCAATCGACAAATGGTAATATTGTCGGAATGAAAATTTCATCAAGATTCCAAATCTGCAATCCGTTTTGCGATGCGACGGATACATTTCGAGAAAATGATATTTTTGAGCAGCCTTCAAAAACTTAAAATTTCTTTAAAAAAAATTCAATGCGTGGAACGTAATTTTTCTTATAGCGCGCCAAGATGTTCCAATCGACAAATGGTAATGTTATCGGAATGAAAATTTCATCAAGATTCCAAATCTGCAATCCGTTTTGCGATGCGACGGATACATTGTGAGAAAATGATATTTTTGAGCAGCCTTAAAAAACTTAAAATTTCTTTAAAAAAAATTCAATGCGTGGAACGTAATTTTTCTTATAGCGCGCCAAGATGTTCCAATCGACAAATGGTAATGTTATCGGAATGAAAATTTCATCAAGATTCCAAATCTGCAATCCGTTTTGCGATGCGACGGATAAATTTTGAGAAAATGATATTTTTGAGTGGCCTTCAAAAACTTAAAATTTCTTTAAAAAAAATTTAATGCGTGGAACGTAATTTTTCTTATAGCGCGCCAAGATGTTCCAATCGACAAATGGTAATGTTGTCGGAATGAAAATTTCATCAAGATTCAAAATCTGCAATCCGTTTTGCGATGCGACGGGTAAATTTTTTGAAAATGATATTTTTGAGCAGCCTTCAAAAACTTAAAATCTCTTTAAAAAAAAATTCAATGCGTGGAACCTAATTTTTCTTAAAGCGCGCCAAGATGTTGCAATCGACAAATGGTAATGTTGTCGGAATGAAAATTTCATCAAGATTCCAAATCTGCAATCCGTTTTACGATGCGACGGATACATTTTGAGAAAATGATATTTTTGAGCAGCCTTCAAAAACTTAAAATTTCTTTAAAAAATATTCAATGCGTGGAACGTAATTTTTGTTATAGAGCGCCAAGATGTTCCAATCGACAAATAATAATGGTATCGGAATGAAAATTTCATCAAGATTATAAATCTGCAATCCGTTTTGCGATGCAACGGATACTTTTTGAGAAAATGATATTTTTGAGCAGCCTTCAAAAACTTAAAATTTCTTTAAAAAAAATTCAATGCGTGAATCGTAATTTTTCTTATATCGCGCCAGGATGCTCCAATCACCAAAAGGTAATGTTATCGGAAAGAAAATTTCATGACGATTCTAAATCTGCAATTCGTTTTGCGATGCGATGGATACTTTTTAAGAAAATGATATTTTTGAGCAGCCTTAAAAAACTTAAAATTTCTTTAAAAAAAATTCAATGCGTGGAACGTAATTTTTCTTATAGCGCGCCAAGATGTTCCAATCGACAAATGGTAATGTTATCGGAATGAAAATTTCATCAAGATTCCAAATCTGCAATCCGTTTTGCGATGCGACGGATAAATTTTGAGAAAATGATATTTTTGAGTGGCCTTCAAAAACTTAAAATTTCTTTAAAAAAAATTTAATGCGTGGAACGTAATTTTTCTTATAGCGCGCCAAGATGTTCCAATCGACAAATGGTAATGTTGTCGGAATGAAAATTTCATCAAGATTCCAAATCTGCAATCCGTTTTGCGATGCGACGGATAAATTTTTTGAAAATGATATTTTTGAGCAGCCTTCAAAAACTTAAAATCTCTTTAAAAAAAAATTCAATGCGTGGAACCTAATTTTTCTTATAGCGCGCCAAGATGTTGCAATCGACAAATGGTAATGTTGTCGGAATGAAAATTTCATCAAGATTCCAAATCTGCAATCCGTTTTGCGATGCGACGGATACATTTTGAGAAAATGATATTTTTGAGCAGCCTTCAAAAACTTAAAATTTCTTTAAAAAAAATTCAATGCGTGGAACGTAATTTTTCTTATAGCGCGCCAGGATGCTCCAATCACCAAAAGGTAATGTTATCAGAATGAAAATTTCATGAGGATTCTAAATCTGCAATCCGTTTTGCGATGCGACGGATACTTTTTGAGAAAATGATATTTTTGAGCAGCCTTCAAAAACTTAAAATTTCTTTAAAAAAAATTCAATGCGTGGAACGTAATCGACAAATGGTAATGTTGTCGGAATGAAAATTTCATCAAGATTCCAAATCTGCAATCCGTTTTACGATGCGACGGATACATTTTGAGAAAATGATATTTTTGAGCAGCCTTCAAAAACTTAAAATTTCTTTAAAAAATATTCAATGCGTGGAACGTAATTTTTGTTATAGAGCGCCAAGATGTTCCAATCGACAAATAATAATGGTATCGGAATGAAAATTTCATCAAGATTATAAATCTGCAATCCGTTTTGCGATGCAACGGATACTTTTTGAGAAAATGATATTTTTGAGCAGCCTTCAAAAACTTAAAATTTCTTTAAAAAAAATTCAATGCGTGAATCGTAATTTTTCTTATATCGCGCCAGGATGCTCCAATCACCAAAAGGTAATGTTATCGGAAAGAAAATTTCATGACGATTCTAAATCTGCAATTCGTTTTGCGATGCGATGGATACTTTTTAAGAAAATGATATTTTTGAGCAGCCTTAAAAAACTTAAAATTTCTTTAAAAAAAATTCAATGCGTGGAACGTAATTTTTCTTATAGCGCGCCAAGATGTTCCAATCGACAAATGGTAATGTTATCGGAATGAAAATTTCATCAAGATTCCAAATCTGCAATCCGTTTTGCGATGCGACGGATAAATTTTGAGAAAATGATATTTTTGAGTGGCCTTCAAAAACTTAAAATTTCTTTAAAAAAAATTTAATGCGTGGAACGTAATTTTTCTTATAGCGCGCCAAGATGTTCCAATCGACAAATGGTAATGTTGTCGGAATGAAAATTTCATCAAGATTCCAAATCTGCAATCCGTTTTGCGATGCGACGGATAAATTTTTTGAAAATGATATTTTTGAGCAGCCTTCAAAAACTTAAAATCTCTTTAAAAAAAAATTCAATGCGTGGAACCTAATTTTTCTTATAGCGCGCCAAGATGTTGCAATCGACAAATGGTAATGTTGTCGGAATGAAAATTTCATCAAGATTCCAAATCTGCAATCCGTTTTGCGATGCGACGGATACATTTTGAGAAAATGATATTTTTGAGCAGCCTTCAAAAACTTAAAATTTCTTTAAAAAAAATTCAATGCGTGGAACGTAATTTTTCTTATAGCGCGCCAGGATGCTCCAATCACCAAAAGGTAATGTTATCAGAATGAAAATTTCATGAGGATTCTAAATCTGCAATCCGTTTTGCGATGCGACGGATACTTTTTGAGAAAATGATATTTTTGAGCAGCCTTCAAAAACTTAAAATTTCTTTAAAAAAAATTCAATGCGTGGAACGTAATCGACAAATGGTAATGGTATCGGAATGAAAATTTCATCAAGATTATAAATCTGCAATCCGTTTTGCGATGCGACGGAGACTTTTTGAGAAAATGATATTTTTGAGCAGCCTTCAAAAACTTAAAATTTCTTTAAAAAAAATTCAATGCGTGGAACGTAATTTTTCTTATAGAGCGCCAAGATGTTCCAATCGACAAATGGTAATGTTATCGGTATAAAAATTTCATCAAGATTCCAAATCTGCAATCCGTTTTGCGATGCGACGGATACATTTTGAGAAAATGATATTTTTGAGCAGCCTTCAAAAACTTAAAATTTCTTTAAAAAAAATTCAATGCGTGGAACGTAATTTTTCTTATAGCGCGCCAGGATGCTCCAATCACCAAAAGGTAATGTTATCAGAAAGAAAATTTCATCAAGGTTCCAAATCTGCAATCCGTTTTGCGATGCGACGGATACTTTTTGAGAAAATGATATTTTTGAGCAGCCGTCAAAAACTTAAAATTTCTTTAAAAAAAATCAATGCGTGGAACGTAATTTTTCTTATAGCGCGCCATGATGTTCCAATCGACAAATGGTAATGTTGTCGGAATGAAAATTTCATCAAGATTCCAAATCTGCAATCCGTTTTGCGATGCGACGGATAAGTTTTGAGAAAATGATATTTTTGAGTGGCCTTCAAAAACTTAAAATTTCTTTAAAAAAAATTTAATGCGTGGAACATAATTTTTCTTATAGCGCGCCAAGATGTTCCAATCGACAAATGGTAATGTTGTCGGAATGAAAATTTCATCAAGATTCCAAATCTGCAATCCGTTTTGCGATGCGACGGATACGTTTTGAGAAAAAACTTAAAATTTCCTTAAAAAAAATTCAACGCGTGAATCGTAATTTTTCTCATATCGCGCCAGGATGCTCCAATCAACAAAAGAGAATGTTTTCGGAAAGAAAATTTTATGAGGATTCTAAATCTGCAATTCGTTTTGCGATGCGATGGATACTTTTTAAGAAAATGATATTTTTGAGCAGCCTTAAAAAACTTAAAATTTCTTTAAAAAATATTCAATGCGTGGAACGTAATTTTTGTTATAGAGCGCCAAGATGTTCCAATCGACAAAAAGTAATGTTATCGGAATGAAAATTTCATCAAGATTCCAAATCTGCAATCCGTTTTGCGATGCGACGGATACATTTTGAGAAAATGATATTTTTGAGCAGCCTTAAAAAACTTAAAATTTCTTTAAAAAAAATTCAATGCGTGGAACGTAATTTTTCTTATAGCGCGCCAAGATGTTCCAATCGACAAATGGTAATGTTATCGGAATGAAAATTTCATCAAGATTCTAAATCTGCAATCCGTTTTGCGATGCGACGGATAAATTTTGAGAAAATGATATTTTTGAGTGGCCTTCAAAAACTTAAAATTTCTTTAAAAAAAATTTAATGCGTGGAACGTAATTTTTCTTATAGCGCGCCAAGATGTTCCAATCGACAAATGGTAATGTTGTCGGAATGAAAATTTCATCAAGATTCCAAATCTGCAATCCGTTTTGCGATGCGACGGATACATTTCGAGAAAATGATATTTTTGAGCAGCCTTCAAAAACTTAAAATTTCTTTAAAAAAAATTCAATGCGTGGAACGTAATTTTTCTTATAGCGCGCCAAGATGTTCCAATCGACAAATGGTAATGTTATCGGAATGAAAATTTCATCAAGATTCCAAATCTGCAATCCGTTTTGCGATGCGACGGATACATTTTGAGAAAATGATATTTTTGAGCAGCCTTAAAAAACTTAAAATTTCTTTAAAAAAAATTCAATGCGTGGAACGTAATTTTTCTTATAGCGCGCCAAGATGTTCCAATCGACAAATGGTAATGTTATCGGAATGAAAATTTCATCAAGATTCCAAATCTGCAATCCGTTTTGCGATGCGACGGATAAATTTTGAGAAAATGATATTTTTGAGTGGCCTTCAAAAACTTAAAATTTCTTTAAAAAAAATTTAATGCGTGGAACGTAATTTTTCTTATAGCGCGCCAAGATGTTCCAATCGACAAATGGTAATGTTGTCGGAATGAAAATTTCATCAAGATTCAAAATCTGCAATCCGTTTTGCGATGCGACGGGTAAATTTTTTGAAAATGATATTTTTGAGCAGCCTTCAAAAACTTAAAATCTCTTTAAAAAAAAATTCAATGCGTGGAACCTAATTTTTCTTAAAGCGCGCCAAGATGTTGCAATCGACAAATGGTAATGTTGTCGGAATGAAAATTTCATCAAGATTCCAAATCTGCAATCCGTTTTACGATGCGACGGATACATTTTGAGAAAATGATATTTTTGAGCAGCCTTCAAAAACTTAAAATTTCTTTAAAAAATATTCAATGCGTGGAACGTAATTTTTGTTATAGAGCGCCAAGATGTTCCAATCGACAAATAATAATGGTATCGGAATGAAAATTTCATCAAGATTATAAATCTGCAATCCGTTTTGCGATGCAACGGATACTTTTTGAGAAAATGATATTTTTGAGCAGCCTTCAAAAACTTAAAATTTCTTTAAAAAAAATTCAATGCGTGAATCGTAATTTTTCTTATATCGCGCCAGGATGCTCCAATCACCAAAAGGTAATGTTATCGGAAAGAAAATTTCATGACGATTCTAAATCTGCAATTCGTTTTGCGATGCGATGGATACTTTTTAAGAAAATGATATTTTTGAGCAGCCTTAAAAAACTTAAAATTTCTTTAAAAAAAATTCAATGCGTGGAACGTAATTTTTCTTATAGCGCGCCAAGATGTTCCAATCGACAAATGGTAATGTTATCGGAATGGAAATTTCATCAAGATTCCAAATCTGCAATCCGTTTTGCGATGCGACGGATAAATTTTGAGAAAATGATATTTTTGAGTGGCCTTCAAAAACTTAAAATTTCTTTAAAAAAAATTTAATGCGTGGAACGTAATTTTTCTTATAGCGCGCCAAGATGTTCCAATCGACAAATGGTAATGTTGTCGGAATGAAAATTTCATCAAGATTCCAAATCTGCAATCCGTTTTGCGATGCGACGGATAAATTTTTTGAAAATGATATTTTTGAGCAGCCTTCAAAAACTTAAAATCTCTTTAAAAAAAAATTCAATGCGTGGAACCTAATTTTTCTTATAGCGCGCCAAGATGTTGCAATCGACAAATGGTAATGTTGTCGGAATGAAAATTTCATCAAGATTCCAAATCTGCAATCCGTTTTGCGATGCGACGGATACATTTTGAGAAAATGATATTTTTGAGCAGCCTTCAAAAACTTAAAATTTCTTTAAAAAAAATTCAATGCGTGGAACGTAATTTTTCTTATAGCGCGCCAGGATGCTCCAATCACCAAAAGGTAATGTTATCAGAATGAAAATTTCATCAAGATTCCAAATCTGCAATCCGTTTTGCGATGCGACGGATACATTTTGAGAAAATGATATTTTTGAGCAGCCTTAAAAAACTTAAAATTTCTTTAAAAAAAATTCAATGCGTGGAACGTAATTTTTCTTATAGCGCGCCAAGATGTTCCAATCGACAAATGGTAATGTTATCGGAATGAAAATTTCATCAAGATTCTAAATCTGCAATCCGTTTTGCGATGCGACGGATAAATTTTGAGAAAATGATATTTTTGAGTGGCCTTCAAAAACTTAAAATTTCTTTAAAAAAAATTTAATGCGTGGAACGTAATTTTTCTTATAGCGCGCCAAGATGTTCCAATCGACAAATGGTAATGTTGTCGGAATGAAAATTTCATCAAGATTCCAAATCTGCAATCCGTTTTGCGATGCGACGGATACATTTCGAGAAAATGATATTTTTGAGCAGCCTTCAAAAACTTAAAATTTCTTTAAAAAAAATTCAATGCGTGGAACGTAATTTTTCTTATAGCGCGCCAAGATGTTCCAATCGACAAATGGTAATGTTATCGGAATGAAAATTTCATCAAGATTCCAAATCTGCAATCCGTTTTGCGATGCGACGGATACATTTTGAGAAAATGATATTTTTGAGCAGCCTTAAAAAACTTAAAATTTCTTTAAAAAAAATTCAATGCGTGGAACGTAATTTTTCTTATAGCGCGCCAAGATGTTCCAATCGACAAATAGTAATGTTATCGGAATGAAAATTTCATCAAGATTCCAAATCTGCAATCCGTTTTGCGATGCGACGGATAAATTTTGAGAAAATGATATTTTTGAGTGGCCTTCAAAAACTTAAAATTTCTTTAAAAAAAATTTAATGCGTGGAACGTAATTTTTCTTATAGCGCGCCAAGATGTTCCAATCGACAAATGGTAATGTTGTCGGAATGAAAATTTCATCAAGATTCAAAATCTGCAATCCGTTTTGCGATGCGACGGGTAAATTTTTTGAAAATGATATTTTTGAGCAGCCTTCAAAAACTTAAAATCTCTTTAAAAAAAAATTCAATGCGTGGAACCTAATTTTTCTTAAAGCGCGCCAAGATGTTGCAATCGACAAATGGTAATGTTGTCGGAATGAAAATTTCATCAAGATTCCAAATCTGCAATCCGTTTTACGATGCGACGGATACATTTTGAGAAAATGATATTTTTGAGCAGCCTTCAAAAACTTAAAATTTCTTTAAAAAATATTCAATGCGTGGAACGTAATTTTTGTTATAGAGCGCCAAGATGTTCCAATCGACAAATAATAATGGTATCGAAATGAAAATTTCATCAAGATTATAAATCTGCAATCCGTTTTGCGATGCAACGGATACTTTTTGAGAAAATGATATTTTTGAGCAGCCTTCAAAAACTTAAAATTTCTTTAAAAAAAATTCAATGCGTGAATCGTAATTTTTCTTATATCGCGCCAGGATGCTCCAATCACCAAAAGGTAATGTTATCGGAAAGAAAATTTCATGAGGATTCTAAATCTGCAATCCGTTTTGCGATGCGACGGAACTTTTTGAGAAAATGATATTTTTGAGCAGCCTTCAAAAACTTAAAATCTCTTTAAAAAAAAATTCAATGCGTGGAACCTAATTTTTCTTATAGCGCGCCAAGATGTTCCAATCGACAAATGGTAATGTTATCGGAATGAAAATTTCATCAAGATTCCAAATCTGCAATCCGTTTTGCGATGCGACGGATAAATTTTGAGAAAATGATATTTTTGAGTGGCCTTCAAAAACTTAAAATTTCTTTAAAAAAAATTTAATGCGTGGAACGTAATTTTTCTTATAGCGCGCCAAGATGTTCCAATCGACAAATGGTAATGTTGTCGGAATGAAAATTTCATCAAGATTCCAAATCTGCAATCCGTTTTGCGATGCGACGGATAAATTTTTTGAAAATGATATTTTTGAGCAGCCTTCAAAAACTTAAAATCTCTTTAAAAAAAAATTCAATGCGTGGAACCTAATTTTTCTTATAGCGCGCCAAGATGTTGCAATCGACAAATGGTAATGTTGTCGGAATGAAAATTTCATCAAGATTCCAAATCTGCAATCCGTTTTGCGATGCGACGGATACATTTTGAGAAAATGATATTTTTGAGCAGCCTTCAAAAACTTAAAATTTCTTTAAAAAAAATTCAATGCGTGGAACGTAATTTTTCTTATAGCGCGCCAGGATGCTCCAATCACCAAAAGGTAATGTTATCAGAATGAAAATTTCATGAGGATTCTAAATCTGCAATCCGTTTTGCGATGCGACGGATACTTTTTGAGAAAATGATATTTTTGAGCAGCCTTCAAAAACTTAAAATTTCTTTAAAAAAAATTCAATGCGTGGAACGTAATTTTTGTTATAGAGCGCCAAGATGTTCCAATCGACAAATGGTAATGGTATCGGAATGAAAATTTCATCAAGATTATAAATCTGCAATCCGTTTTGCGATGCGACGGAGACTTTTTGAGAAAATGATATTTTTGAGCAGCCTTCAAAAACTTAAAATTTCTTTAAAAAAAATTCAATGCGTGGAACGTAATTTTTCTTATAGAGCGCCAAGATGTTCCAATCGACAAATGGTAATGTTATCGGTATAAAAATTTCATCAAGATTCCAAATCTGCAATCCGTTTTGCGATGCGACGGATACATTTTGAGAAAATGATATTTTTGAGCAGCCTTCAAAAACTTAAAATTTCTTTAAAAAAAATTCAATGCGTGGAACGTAATTTTTCTTATAGCGCGCCAGGATGCTCCAATCACCAAAAAGTAATGTTATCAGAAAGAAAATTTCATGAGGATTCTAAATCTGCAATCCGTTTTGCGATGCGACGGATACTTTTTGAGAAAATGATATTTTTGAGCAGCCGTCAAAAACTTAAAATTTCTTTAAAAAAAATCAATGCGTGGAACGTAATTTTTCTTATAGCGCGCCATGATGTTCCAATCGACAAATGGTAATGTTGTCGGAATGAAAATTTCATCAAGATTCCAAATCTGCAATCCGTTTTGCGATGCGACGGATAAGTTTTGAGAAAATGATATTTTTGAGTGGCCTTCAAAAACTTAAAATTTCTTTAAAAAAAATTTAATGCGTGGAACATAATTTTTCTTATAGCGCGCCAAGATGTTCCAATCGACAAATGGTAATGTTGTCGGAATGAAAATTTCATCAAGATTCCAAATCTGCAATCCGTTTTGCGATGCGACGGATACGTTTTGAGAAAAAACTTAAAATTTCTTTAAAAAAAATTCAACGCGTGAATCGTAATTTTTCTCATATCGCGCCAGGATGCTCCAATCAACAAAAGAGAATGTTTTCGGAAAGAAAATTTTATGAGGATTCTAAATCTGCAATTCGTTTTGCGATGCGATGGATACTTTTAAAGAAAATGATATTTTTGAGCAGCCTTAAAAAACTTAAAATTTCTTTAAAAAATATTCAATGCGTGGAACGTAATTTTTGTTATAGAGCGCCAAGATGTTCCAATCGACAAAAAGTAATGTTATCGGAATGAAAATTTCATCAAGATTCCAAATCTGCAATCCGTTTTGCGATGCGACGGATACTTTTTGAGAAAATGATATTTTTGAGCAGCCTTCAAAAACTTAAAATTTCTTTAAAAACAATTCAATGCGTGGAACGTAATTTTTCTTATAGCGCGCCAAGATGTTCCAATCGACAAATGGTAATGTTATCGGTATAAAAATTTCATCAAGATTCCAAATCTGCAATCCGTTTTGCGATGCGACGGATACATTTTGAAAAAATGATATTTTTGAGCAGCCTTCAAAAACTTAAAATTTCTTTAAAAAAAATTCAATGCGTGGAACGTAATTTTTCTTATAGCGCGCCAGGATGCTCAAATCACCAAAAGGTAATGTTATCAGAATGAAAATTTCATGAGGATTCTAAATCTGCAATCTGTTTTGCGATGCGACGGATACTTTTTGAGAAAATGATATTTTCGAGCAACCTTCAAAAACTTAAAATTTCTTTAAAAAAAATTCAATGCGTGGAACGTAATTTTTCTTATAGCGCGCCAAGATGTTCCAATCGACAAATGGTAATGTTATCGGTATAAAATTTTCAACAAGATTCCAAATCTGCAATCCGTTTTGCGATGCGACGGATAAATTTTGAGAAAATGATATTTTTGAGCAGCCTTCAAAAACTTAAAATTTCTTAAAAAAAAATTCAATGCGTGAATCGTAATTTTTCTTATATCGCGCCAGGATGTTCCAATCACCAAAACGTAATGTTATCGGAAAGAAAATTTCATGAGGATTCTAAATCTGCAATCCGTTTTGCGATGCGACGGAACTTTTTGAGAAAATGATATTTTTGAGCAGCCTTCAAAAACTTAAAATCTCTTTAAAAAAAAATTCAATGCGTGAATCGTAATTTTTCTTATATCGCGCCAGGATGCTCCAATCAACAAAAAGAAATGTTATCGGAAAGAAAATTTCATGAGGATTCTAAATCTGCAATCCGTTTTGCGATGCGACGGATACTTTTTGAGGAAATGATATTTTTGAGCAGCCTTCAAAAACTTAAAATTTCTTTAAAAAAAATTCAATGCGTGGAACGTAATTTTTCTTATAGCGCGCCAAGATGTTCCAATCGACAAATGGTAATGTTATCGGTATAAAAATTTCATCAAGATTCCAAAACTGCAATCCGTTTTGCGATGCGACGGATACGTTTTGAGAAAATGATATTTTTGAGAAGCCTTCAAAAACTTAAAATTTCTTTAAAAAAAATTCAATGCGTGGAACGTAATTTTTCTTATAGCGCGCCAAGATGTTCCAATCGACAAATGGTAATGTTGTCGGAATGAAAGTTTCATCAAGATTCCAAATCTGCAATCTGTTTTGCGATGCGATGGATAGATTTTGAGAAAATGATATTTTTGAGCAGCCTTAAAAAACTTAAAATTTCTTTAAAAAAAATTCAATGCGTGGAACGTAATTTTTCTTATAGCGCGCCAAGATGTTCCAATCGACAAATGGTAATGTTATCGGTATGAAAATTTCATCAAGATTCCAAATCTGCGATCTGTTTTGCGATGCGATGGATAGATTTTGAGAAAATGATATTTTTGAGTAGCCTTCAAAAACTTAAAATTTCTTAAAAAAAAATTCAATGCGTGAATCCTAATTTTTCTTATATCGCGCCAGGATGCTCCAATCACCAAAAGGTAATGTTATCGGAAAGAAAATTTCATGAGGATTCTAAATCTGCAATCCGTTTTGCGATGCGACGGAACTTTTTGAGAAAATGATATTTTTGAGCAGCCTTCAAAAACTTAAAATCTCTTTAAAAAAAAATACAATGCGTGGAACCTAATTTTTCTTATAGCGCGCCAAGATGTTGCAATGGACAAATGGTAATGTTATCGGAATGAAAATTTCATCAAGATTCCAAATCTTCAATCTGTTTTGCGATGCGACGGATAGATTTTGAGAAAATGATATTTTTGAGCAGCCTTCAAAAACCTAAAATCTCTTTAAAAAAAAATCAATGCGTGGAACCTAATTTTTCTTATAGCGCGCCAAGATGTTCCAATCGACAAATGGTAATGTTATCGGAATGAAAATTTCATCAAGATTCCAAATCTGCAATCTGTTTTGCGATGCGATGGATAGGTTTTGAGAAAATGATATTTTTGAGCAGCCTTCAAAAACTTAAAATTTCTTTAAAAAAAATTCAATGCGTGAATCGTAATTTTTCTTATATCGCGCCAAGATGCTCCAATCAACAAAAGGGAATGTTATCGGAAAGAAAATTTCATGAGGATTCTAAATCTGCAATCCGTTTTGCGATGCGACGGATACTTTTTGAGGAAATGATATTTTTGAGCAGCCTTCAAAAACTTAAAATTTCTTTAAAAAAAATTCAATGCGTGGAACGTAATTTTTCTTATAGCGCGCCAAGATGTTCCAATCGACAAATGGTAATGTTATCGGTATAAAAATTTCATCAAGATTCCAAATCTGCAATCCGTTTTGCGATGCGACGGATACGTTTTGAGAAAATGATATTTTTGAGCAGCCTTCAAAAACTTAAAATTTCTTTAAAAAAAATTCAATGCGTGGAACGTAATTTTTCTTATAGCGCGCCAAGATGTTCCAATCGACAAATGGTAATGTTGTCGGAATGAAAGTTTCATCAAGATTCCAAATCTGCAATCTGTTTTGCGATGCGATGGATAGATTTTGAGAAAATGATATTTTTGAGCAGCCTTAAAAAACTTAAAATTTCTTTAAAAAAAATTCAATGCGTGGAACGTAATTTTTCTTATATCGCGCCAGGATGCTCCAATCACCAAATGGTAATGTTATCGGTATAAAAATTTCATCAAGATTCCAAATCTGCAATCCGTTTTGCGATGCGACGGATACATTTTGAGAAAATGATATTTTTGAGCAGCCTTCAAAACCTTAAAATTTCTTTAAAAAAAATTCAATGCGTGGAACGTAATTTTTCTTATAGCGCGCCAAGATGTTCCAATCGACAAATGGTAATGTTGTCGGAATGAAAATTTCATCAAGATTCCAAATCTGCAATCCGTTTTGCGATGCGACGGATACTTTTTGAGAAAATGATATTTTTGAGCAGCTTTCAAAAACTTAAAATTTCTTAAAAAAAAATTCAATGCGTGAATCGTAATTTTTCTTATATCGCGCCAGGATGCTCCAATCACCAAAAGGTAATGTTATCGGAAAGAAAATTTCATGAGGATTCTAAATCTGCAATCCGTTTTGCGATGCGACGGAACTTTTTGAGAAAATGATATTTTTGAGCAGCCTTCAAAAACTTAAAATCTCTTTAAAAAAAAATTCAATGCGTGGAACCTAATTTTTCTTATAGCGCGCCAAGATGTTGCAATGGACAAATGGTAATGTTATCGGAATGAAAATTTCATCAAGATTCCAAATCTTCAATCTGTTTTGCGATGCGACGGATAGATTTTGAGAAAATGATATTTTTGAGCAGCCTTCAAAAACCTAAAATCTCTTTAAAAAAAAATCAATGCGTGGAACCTAATTTTTCTTATAGCGCGCCAAGATGTTCCAATCGACAAATGGTAATGTTATCGGAATGAAAATTTCATCAAGATTCCAAATCTGCAATCTGTTTTGCGATGCGATGGATAGATTTTGAGAAAATGATATTTTTGAGCAGCCTTCAAAAACTTAAAATTTCTTTAAAAAAAATTCAATGCGTGAATCGTAATTTTTCTTATATCGCGCCAAGATGCTCCAATCAACAAAAGGGAATGTTATCGGAAAGAAAATTTCATGAGGATTCTAAATCTGCAATCCGTTTTGCGATGCGACGGATACTTTTTGAGAAAATGACATTTTTGAGCAGCCTTCAAAAACTTAAAATTTCTTTAAAAAAAATTCAATGCGTGGAACGTAATTTTTCTTATAGCGCGCCAAGATGTTTCAATCGACAAATGGTAATGTTATCGGAATGAAAATTTCATCAAGATTCCAAATCTGTAATCCGTTTTGCGATGCGACGGATACATTTTGAGAAAATGATATTTTTGAGCAGCCTTCAAAAACTTAACATCTCTTTAAAAAAAAATTCAATGCGTGGAACCTAATTTTTCTTATAGCGCGCCAAGATGTTCCAATGGACAAATGGTAATGTTATCGGTATAAAAATTTCATCAAGATTCCAAATCTGCAATCCGTTTTGCGATGCGACGGATACGTTTTGAGAAAATGATATTTTTGAGCAGCCTTCAAAAACTTAAAATTTCTTTAAAAAAAATTCAATGCGTGGAACGTAATTTTTCTTATAGCGCGCTAAGATGTTCCAATCGACAAATGGTAATGTTATCGGTATAAAAATTTCATCAAGATTCCAAATCTGCAATCCGTTTTGCGATGCGACGGATACGTTTTGAGAAAATGATATTTTTGAGCAGCCTTCAAAAACTTAAAATTTCTTTAAAAAAAATTCAATGCGTGGAACGTAATTTTTCTTATAGCGCGCCAAGATGTTCCAATCGACAAATGGTAATGTTATCGGTATAAAAATTTCATCAAGATTCCAAATCTGCAATCCGTTTTGCGATGCGACGGATACATTTTGAAAAAATGATATTTTTGAGCAGCCTTCAAAAACTTAAAATTTCTTTAAAAAAAATTCAATGCGTGGAACGTAATTTTTCTTATAGCGCGCCAGGATGCTCAAATCACCAAAAGGTAAAGTTATCAGAAAGAAAATTTCATGAGGATTCTAAATCTGCAATCCGTTTTGCGATGCGACGGATACTTTTTGAGAAAATGATATTTTCGAGCAGCCTTCAAAAACTTAAAATTTCTTTAAAAAATGTTATCGGAATGAAAATTTCATCAAGATTCCAAATCTTCAATCTGTTTTGCGATGCGACGGATAGATTTTGAGAAAATGATATTTTTGAGCAGCCTTCAAAAACCTAAAATCTCTTTAAAAAAAAATCAATGCGTGGAACCTAATTTTTCTTATAGCGCGCCAAGATGTTCCAATCGACAAATGGTAATGTTATCGGAATGAAAATTTCATCAAGATTCCAAATCTGCAATCTGTTTTGCGATGCGATGGATAGATTTTGAGAAAATGATATTTTTGAGCAGCCTTCAAAAACTTAAAATTTCTTTAAAAAAAATTCAATGCGTGAATCGTAATTTTTCTTATATCGCGCCAAGATGCTCCAATCAACAAAAGGGAATGTTATCGGAAAGAAAATTTCATGAGGATTCTAAATCTGCAATCCGTTTTGCGATGCGACGGATACTTTTTGAGAAAATGACATTTTTGAGCAGCCTTCAAAAACTTAAAATTTCTTTAAAAAAAATTCAATGCGTGGAACGTAATTTTTCTTATAGCGCGCCAAGATGTTTCAATCGACAAATGGTAATGTTATCGGAATGAAAATTTCATCAAGATTCCAAATCTGTAATCCGTTTTGCGATGCGACGGATACATTTTGAGAAAATGATATTTTTGAGCAGCCTTCAAAAACTTAACATCTCTTTAAAAAAAAATTCAATGCGTGGAACCTAATTTTTCTTATAGCGCGCCAAGATGTTCCAATGGACAAATGGTAATGTTATCGGTATAAAAATTTCATCAAGATTCCAAATCTGCAATCCGTTTTGCGATGCGACGGATACGTTTTGAGAAAATGATATTTTTGAGCAGCCTTCAAAAACTTAAAATTTCTTTAAAAAAAATTCAATGCGTGGAACGTAATTTTTCTTATAGCGCGCCAAGATGTTCCAATCGACAAATGGTAATGTTATCGGTATAAAAATTTCATCAAGATTCCAAATCTGCAATCCGTTTTGCGATGCGACGGATACGTTTTGAGAAAATGATATTTTTGAGCAGCCTTCAAAAACTTAAAATTTCTTTAAAAAAAATTCAATGCGTGGAACGTAATTTTTCTTATAGCGCGCCAAGATGTTCCAATCGACAAATGGTAATGTTATCGGTATAAAAATTTCATCAAGATTCCAAATCTGCAATCCGTTTTGCGATGCGACGGATACATTTTGAAAAAATGATATTTTTGAGCAGCCTTCAAAAACTTAAAATTTCTTTAAAAAAAATTCAATGCGTGGAACGTAATTTTTCTTATAGCGCGCCAAGATGTTCCAATCGACAAATGGTAATGTTATCGGTATAAAAATTTCATCAAGATTCCAAATCTGTAATCCGTTTTGCGATGCGACGGATACATTTTGAGAAAATGATATTTTTGAGCAGCCTTCAAAAACTTAACATCTCTTTAAAAAAAAATTCAATGCGTGGAACCTAATTTTTCTTATAGCGCGCCAAGATGTTCCAATGGACAAATGGTAATGTTATCGGTATAAAAATTTCATCAAGATTCCAAATCTGCAATCCGTTTTGCGATGCGACGGATACGTTTTGAGAAAATGATATTTTTGAGCAGCCTTCAAAAACTTAAAATTTCTTTAAAAAAAATTCAATGCGTGGAACGTAATTTTTCTTATAGCGCGCCAAGATGTTCCAATCGACAAATGGTAATGTTATCGGAATGAAAATTTCATCAAGATTCCAAATCTGCAATCTGTTTTGCGATGCGATGGATAGATTTTGAGAAAATGATATTTTTGAGCAGCCTTCAAAAACTTAAAATTTCTTTAAAAAAAATTCAATGCGTGAATCGTAATTTTTCTTATATCGCGCCAAGATGCTCCAATCAACAAAAGGGAATGTTATCGGAAAGAAAATTTCATGAGGATTCTAAATCTGCAATCCGTTTTGCGATGCGACGGATACTTTTTGAGAAAATGATATTTTCGAGCAGCCTTCAAAAACTTAAAATTTCTTTAAAAAAAATTCAATGCGTGGAACGTAATTTTTCTTATAGCGCGCCAAGATGTTCCAATCGACAAATGGTAATGTTATCGGTATAAAAATTTCATCAAGATTCCAAATCTGCAATCCGTTTTGCGATGCGACGGATACTTTTTGAGAAAATGATATTTTTGAGCAGCCTTCAAAAACTTAAAATTTCTTTAAAAAAAATTTAATGCGTGGAACGTAATTTTTCTTATAGCGCGCCAAAATGTTCCAATCGACAAATGGTAATGTTGTCGGAATGAAAATTTCATCAAGATTCCAAATCTGCAATCCGTTTTGCGATGCGACGGATAAATTTTGAGAAAATGATATTTTTGAGCAGCCTTCAAAAACTTAAAATTTCTTAAAAAAAAATTCAATGCGTGAATCGTAATTTTTCTTATATCGCGCCAGGATGCTCCAATCACCAAAAGGTAATGTTATCGGAAAGAAAATTTCATGAGGATTCTAAATCTGCAATCCGTTTTGCGATGCGACGGAACTTTTTGAGAAAATGATATTTTTGAGCAGCCTTCAAAAACTTAAAATCTCTTTAAAAAAAAATTCAATGCGTGAATCGTAATTTTTCTTATATCGCGCCAGGATGCTCCAATCAACAAAAAGAAATGTTATCGGAAAGAAAATTTCATGAGGATTCTAAATCTGCAATCCGTTTTGCGATGCGACGGATACTTTTTGAGGAAATGATATTTTTGAGCAGCCTTCAAAAACTTAAAATTTCTTTAAAAAAAATTCAATGCGTGGAACGTAATTTTTCTTATAGCGCGCCAAGATGTTAGAATCGACAAATGGTAATGTTATCGGTATAAAAATTTCATCAAGATTCCAAATCTGCAATCCGTTTTGCGATGCGACGGATACGTTTTGAGAAAATGATATTTTTGAGCAGCCTTCAAAAACTTAAAATTTCTTTAAAAAAAATTCAATGCGTGGAACGTAATTTTTCTTATAGCGCGCCAAGATGTTCCAATCGACAAATGGTAATGTTGTCGGAATGAAAGTTTCATCAAGATTCCAAATCTGCAATCTGTTTTGCGATGCGATGGATAGATTTTGAGAAAATGATATTTTTGAGCAGCCTTAAAAAACTTAAAATTTCTTTAAAAAAAATTCAATGCGTGGAACGTAATTTTTCTTATAGCGCGCCAAGATGTTCCAATCGACAAATGGTAATGTTATCGGAATGAAAATTTCATCAAGATTCCAAATCTGCGATCTGGTTTGCGATGCGATGGATAGATTTTGAGAAAATGATATTTTTGAGTAGCCTTCAAAAACTTAAAACTTCTTAAAAAAAAATTCAATGCGTGAATCGTAATTTTTCTTATATCGCGCCAGGATGCTCCAATCACCAAATGGTAATGTTATCGGTATAAAAATTTCATCAAGATTCCAAATCTGCAATCCGTTTTGCGATGCGACGGATACATTTTGAGAAAATGATATTTTTGAGCAGCCTTCAAAAACTTAAAATTTCTTTAAAAAATATTCAATGCGTGGAACGTAATTTTTCTTATAGCGCGCCAAGATGTTCCAATCGACAAATGGTAATGTTGTCGGAATGAAAATTTCATCAAGATTCCAAATCTGCAATCCGTTTTGCGATGCGACGGATACTTTTTGAGAAAATGATATTTTTGAGCAGCTTTCAAAAACTTAAAATTTCTTAAAAAAAAATGCAATGCGTGAATCGTAATTTTTCTTATATCGCGCCAGGATGCTCCAATCACCAAAAGGTAATGTTATCGGAAAGAAAATTTCATGAGGATTCTAAATCTGCAATCCGTTTTGCGATGCGACGGAACTTTTTGAGAAAATGATATTTTTGAGCAGCCTTCAAAAACTTAAAATCTCTTTAAAAAAAAATTCAATGCGTGGAACCTAATTTTTCTTATAGCGCGCCAAGATGTTGCAATGGACAAATGGTAATGTTATCGGAATGAAAATTTCATCAAGATTCCAAATCTTCAATCTGTTTTGCGATGCGACGGATAGATTTTGAGAAAATTATATTTTTGAGCAGCCTTCAAAAACCTAAAATCTCTTTAAAAAAAAATCAATGCGTGGAACCTAATTTTTCTTATAGCGCGCCAAGATGTTCCAATCGACAAATGGTAATGTTATCGGAATGAAAATTTCATCAAGATTCCAAATCTGCAATCTGTTTTGCGATGCGATGGATAGATTTTGAGAAAATGATATTTTTGAGCAGCCTTCAAAAACTTAAAATTTCTTTAAAAAAAATTCAATGCGTGAATCGTAATTTTTCTTATATCGCGCCAAGATGCTCCAATCAACAAAAGGGAATATTATCGGAAAGAAAATTTCATAAGGATTCTAAATCTGCAATCCGTTTTGCGATGCGACGGATACTTTTTGAGAAAATGACATTTTTGAGCAGCCTTCAAAAACTTAACATTTCTTTAAAAAAAATTCAATGCGTGGAACGTAATTTTTCTTAAAGCGCGCCAAGATGTTTCAATCGACAAATGGTAATGTTATCGGAATGAAAATTTCATCAAGATTCCAAATCTGTAATCCGTTTTGCGATGCGACGGATACATTTTGAGAAAATTATATTTTTGAGCAGCCTTCAAAAACTTAACATCTCTTTAAAAAAAAATTCAATGCGTGGAACCTAATTTTTCTTATAGCGCGCCAAGATGTTCCAATGGACAAATGGTAATGTTATCGGAATGAAAATTTCATCAAGATTCTAAATCTGCAATCCTTTTTGCGATGCGACGGATACTTTTTGAGAAAATGATATTTTTGAGCAGCCTTCAAAAACTTAAAATTTCTTTAAAAAAAATTCAATGCGTGGAACCTAATTTTTCTTATAGCGCGCCAAGATATTCCAATGGACAAATGGTAATGTTATCGGAATGAAAATTTCATCAAGATTCTAAATCTGCAATCCGTTTTGCGATGCGACGGATACTTTTTGAGAAAATGATATTTTTGAGCAGCCTTCAAAAACTTAAAATTTCTTTAAAAAAAATTCAATGCGTGGAACGTAATTTTTCTTATAGCGCGCCAAGATGTTCCAATCGACAAATGGTAATGTTATCGGTATAAAAATTTCATCAAGATTCCAAATCTGCAATCCGTTTTGCGATGCGACGGATACATTTTGAGAAAATGATATTTTTGAGCAGCCTTCAAAAACTTAAAATTTTTAAAAAAAAAATTCAATGCGTGAATCGTAATTTTTCTTATATCGCGCCAAGATGCTCCAATCAACAAAAAGGAATGTTATCGGAAAGAAAATTTCATGAGGATTCTAAATCTGCAATCCGTTTTGCGATGCGACGGATACATTTTGAGAAAATGATATTTTTGAGCAGCCTTCAAAAACTTAAAATTTTTAAAAAAAAAATTCAATGCGTGAATCGTAATTTTTCTTATATCGCGCCAAGATGCTCCAATCAACAAAAAGGAATGTTATCAGAAAGAAAATTTCATGAGGATTCTAAATCTGCAATCCGTTTTGCGATGCGACGGATACTTTTTGAGAAAATGATATTTTTGAGCAGCCTTCAAAAACTTAAAATTTCTTTAAAAAAAATTCAATGCGTGGAACGTAATTTTTGTTATAGAGCGCCAAGATGTTCCAATCGACAAATGGTAATGGTATCGGAATGAAAATTTCATCAAGATTATAAATCTGCAATCCGTTTTGCGATGCGACGGATACTTTTTGAGAAAATGATATTTTTGAGCAGCCTTCAAAAACTTAAAATTTCTTTAAAAAAAATTCAATGCGTGGAACGTAATTTTTCTTATAGCGCGCCAAGATGTTCCAATCGACAAATGGTAATGTTATCGGTATAAAAATTTCATCAAGATTCCAAATCTGCAATCCGTTTTGCGATGCGACGGATACATTTTGAGAAAATGATATTTTTGAGCAGCCTTCAAAAACTTAAAATTTCTTTAAAAAAAATTCAATGCGTGGAACGTAATTTTTCTTATAGCGCGCCAGGATGCTCCAATCACCAAAAGGTAATGTTATCAGAAAGAAAATTTCATGAGGATTCTAAATCTGCAATCCGTTTTGCGATGCGACGGATACTTTTTGAGAAAATGATATTTTTGAGCAGCCTTCAAAAACTTAAAATTTCTTTAAAAAAAATCAATGCGTGGAACGTAATTTTTCTTATAGCGCGCCAAGATGTTCCAATCGACAAATGGTAATGTTGTCGGAATGAAAATTTCATCAAGATTCCAAATCTGCAATCCGTTTTGCGATGCGACGAATAAGTTTTGAGAAAATGATATTTTTGAGTGGCCTTCAAAAACTTAAAATTTCTTTAAAAAAAATTTAATGCGTGGAACGTAATTTTTCTTATAGCGCGCCAAGATGTTCCAATCGACAAATGGTAATGTTATCGGTATAAAAATTTCATCAAGATTCCAAATCTGCAATCCGTTTTGCGATGCGACGGATACATTTTGAAAAAATGATATTTTTGAGCAGCCTTCAAAAACTTAAAATTTCTTTAAAAAAAATTCAATGCGTGGAACGTAATTTTTCTTATAGCGCGCCAGGATGCTCAAATCACCAAAAGGTAATGTTATCAGAAAGAAAATTTCATGAGGATTCTAAATCTGCAATCTGTTTTGCGATGCGACGGATACTTTTTGAGAAAATGATATTTTCGAGCAACCTTCAAAAACTTAAAATTTCTTTAAAAAAAATTCAATGCGTGGAACGCAATTTTTCTTATAGCGCGCCAAGATGTTCCAATCGACAAATGGTAATGTTATCGGTATAAAATTTTCAACAAGATTCCAAATCTGCAATCCGTTTTGCGATGCGACGGATACTTTTTGAGAAAATGATATTTTTGAGCAGCCTTCAGAAACTTAAAATTTCTTTAAAAAAAATTTAATGCGTGGAACGTAATTTTTCTTATAGCGCGCCAAGATGTTCCAATCGACAAATGGCAATGTTGTCGGAATGAAAATTTCATCAAGATTCCAAATCTGCAATCCGTTTTGCGATGCGACGGATAAATTTTGAGAAAATGATATTTTTGAGCAGCCTTCAAAAACTTAAAATTTCTTAAAAAAAAATTCAATGCGTGAATCGTAATTTTTCTTATATCGCGCCAGGATGTTCCAATCACCAAAACGTAATGTTATCGGAAAGAAAATTTCATGAGGATTCTAAATCTGCAATCCGTTTTGCGATGCGACGGAACTTTTTGAGGAAATGCTATTTTTGAGCAGCCTTCAAAAACTTAAAATTTCTTAGAAAAAAATTCAATGCGTGAATCGTAATTTTTCTTATATCGCGCCAGGATGCTCCAATCACCAAAAGGTAATGTTATCGGAAAGAAAATTTCATGAGGATTCTAAATCTGCAATCCGTTTTGCGATGCGACGGAACTTTTTGAGAAAATGATATTTTTGAGCAGCCTTCAAAAACTTAAAATCTCTTTAAAAAAAAATTCAATGCGTGAATCGTTATTTTTCTTATATCGCGCCAGGATGCTCCAATCAACAAAAAGAAATGTTATCGGAAAGAAAATTTCATGAGGATTCTAAATCTGCAATCCGTTTTGCGATGCGACGGATACTTTTTGAGGAAATGATATTTTTGAGCAGCCTTCAAAAACTTAAAATTTCTTTAAAATAAATTCAATGCGTGGAACGTAATTTTTCTTATAGCGCGCCAAGATGTTCCAATCGACAAATGGTAATGTTGTCGGAAAGAAAATTTCATGAGGATTCCAAATCTGCAATCCGTTCTGCGATGCGACGGATACTTTTGAGAAAATGATATTTTTGAGCAGCCTTCAAAAACTTAAAATTTCTTTAAAAAAAATTCAATGCGTGGAACGTAATTTTTCTTATAGCGCGCCAAGATGTTCCAATCGACAAATGGTAATGTTGTCGGAATGAAAGTTTCATCAAGATTCCAAATCTGCAATCTGTTTTGCGATGCGATGGATAGATTTTGAGAAAATGATATTTTTGAGCAGCCTTAAAAAACTTAAAATTTCTTTAAAAAAAATTCAATGCGTGGAACGTAATTTTTCTTATAGCGCGCCAAGATGTTCCAATCGACAAATGGTAATGTTATCGGAATGAAAATTTCATCAAGATTCCAAATCTGCGATCTGTTTTGCGATGCGATGGATAGATTTTGAGAAAATGATATTTTTGAGTAGCCTTCAAAAACTTAAAATTTCTTAAAAAAAAATTCAATGCGTGAATCGTAATTTTTCTTATATCGCGCCAGGATGCTCCAATCACCAAATGGTAATGTTATCGGTATAAAAATTTCATCAAGATTCCAAATCTGCAATCCGTTTTGCGATGCGACGGATACTTTTTGAGAAAATGATATTTTTGAGCAGCCTTCAAAAACTTAAAATTTCTTTAAAAAAAATTCAATGCGTGGAACGTAATTTTTCTTATAGCGCGCCAAGATGTTCCAATCGACAAATGGTAATGTTGTCGGAATGAAAATTTCATCAAGATTCCAAATCTGCAATCCGTTTTGCGATGCGACGGATACTTTTTGAGAAAATGATATTTTTGAGCAGCTTTCAAAAACTTAAAATTTCTTAAAAAAAAATTCAATGCGTGGAACCTAATTTTTCTTATAGCGCGCCAAGATGTTGCAATGGACAAATGGTAATGTTATCGGAATGAAAATTTCATCAAGATTCCAAATCTTTAATCTGTTTTGCGATGTGACGGATAGATTTTGAGAAAATGATATTTTTGAGCAGCCTTCAAAAACCTAAAATCTCTTTAAAAAAAAATCAATGCGTGGAACCTAATTTTTCTTATAGCGCGCCAAGATGTTCCAATCGACAAATGGTAATGTTATCGGAATGAAAATTTCATCAAGATTCCAAATCTGCAATCTGTTTTGCGATGCGATGGATAGATTTTGAGAAAATGATATTTTTGAGCAGCCTTCAAAAACTTAAAATTTCTTTAAAAAAAATTCAATGCGTGAATCGTAATTTTTCTTATATCGCGCCAAGATGCTCCAATCAACAAAAGGGAATGTTATCGGAAAGAAAATTTCATGAGGACTCTAAATCTGCAATCCGTTTTGCGAGCGACGGATACTTTTTGAGAAAATGACATTTTTGAGCAGCCTTCAAAAACTTAAAATTTCTTTAAAAAAAATTCAATGCGTGGAACGTAATTTTTCTTATAGCGCGCCAAGATGTTTCAATCGACAAATGGTAATGTTATCGGAATGAAAATTTCATCAAGATTCCAAATCTGTAATCCGTTTTGCGATGCGACGGATACATTTTGAGAAAATGATATTTTTGAGCAGCCTTCAAAAACTTAACATCTCTTTAAAAAAAAATTCAATGCGTGGAACCTAATTTTTCTTATAGCGCGCCAAGATGTTCCAATGGACAAATGGTAATGTTATCGGTATAAAAATTTCATGAAGATTCCAAATCTGCAATCCGTTTTGCGATGCGACGGATACGTTTTGAGAAAATGATATTTTTGAGCAGCCCTCAAAAACTTAAAATTTCTTTAAAAAAAATTCAATGCGTGGAACGTAATTTTTCTTATAGCGCGCCAAGATGTTCCAATCGACAAATGGTAATGTTATCGGTATAAAAATTTCATCAAGATTCCAAATCTGCAATCCGTTTTGCGATGCGACGGATACGTTTTGAGAAAATGATATTTTTGAGCAGCCTTCAAAAACTTAAAATTTCTTTAAAAAAAATTCAATGCGTGGAACGTAATTTTTCTTATAGCGCGCCAAGATGTTCCAATCGACAAATGGTAATGTTGTCGGAATTAAAGTTTCATCAAGATTCCAAATCTGCAATCCGTTTTGCGATGCGACGGATACTTTTTGAGAAAATGATATTTTTGAGCAGAATTCAAAAACTTAAAATTTCTTTAAAAAAAATTCAATGCGTGGAACGTAATTTTTCTTATAGCGCGCCAAGATGTTCCAATCGACAAATGGTAATGTTATCGGTATAAAAATTTCATCAAGATTCCAAATCTGCAATCCGTTTTGCGATGCGACGGATACATTTTGAAAAAATGATATTTTTGAGCAGCCTTCAAAAACTTAAAATTTCTTTAAAAAAAATTCAATGCGTGGAACGTAATTTTTCTTATAGCGCGCCAGGATGCTCAAATCACCAAAAGGTAATGTTATCAGAAAGAAAATTTCATGAGGATTCTAAATCTGCAATCCGTTTTGCGATGCGACGGATACTTTTTGAGAAAATGATATTTTCGAGCAGCCTTCAAAAACTTAAAATTTCTTTAAAAAAAATTCAATGCGTGGAACGTAATTTTTCTTATAGCGCGCCAAGATGTTCCAATCGACAAATGGTAATGTTATCGGTATAAAATTTTCAACAAGATTCCAAATCTGCAATCCGTTTTGCGATGCGACGGATACTTTTTGAGAAAATGATATTTTTGAGCAGCCTTCAAAAACTTAAAATTTCTTTAAAAAAAATTTAATGCGTGGAACGTAATTTTTCTTATAGCGCGCCAAAATGTTCCAATCGACAAATGGTAATGTTGTCGGAATGAAAATTTCATCAAGATTCCAAATCTGCAATCCGTTTTGCGATGCGACGGATACATTTTGAGAAAATGATATTTTTGAGCAGCCTTCAAAAACTTAAAACTTCTTAAAAAAAAATTCAATGCGTGAATCGTAATTTTTCTTATATCGCGCCAGGATGTTCCAATCACCAAAACGTAATGTTATCGGAAAGAAAATTTCATGAGGATTCTAAATCTGCAATCCGTTTTGCGATGCGACGGAACTTTTTGAGGAAATGATATTTTTGAGCAGCCTTCAAAAACTTAAAATTTCTTAAAAAAAAATTCAATGCGTGAATCGTAATTTTTCTTATATCGCGCCAGTATGCTCCAATCACCAAAAGGTAATGTTATCGGAAAAAAAATTTCATGAGGATTCTAAATCTGCAATCCGTTTTGCGATGCGACGGAACTTTTTGAGAAAATGATATTTTTGAGCAGCCTTCAAAAACTTAAAATCTCTTTAAAAAAAAATTCAATGCGTGAATCGTAATTTTTCTTATATCGCGCCAGGATGCTCCAATCAACAAAAAGAAATGTTATCGGAAAGAAAATTTCATGAGGATTCTGAATCTGCAATCCGTTTTGCGATGCGACGGATACTTTTTGAGGAAATGATATTTTTGAGCAGCCTTCAAAAACTTAAAATTTCTTTAAAAAAAATTCAATGCGTGGAACGTAATTTTTCTTATAGCGCGCCAAGATGTTCCAATCGACAAATGGTAATGTTGTCGGTATAAACATTTCATCAAGATTCCAAATCTGCAATCCGTTTTGCGATGCGACGGATACGTTTTGAGAAAATGATATTTTTGAGCAGCCTTCAAAAACTTAAAATTTCTTTAAAAAAAATTCAATGCGTGGAACGTAATTTTTCTTATAGCGCGCCAAGATGTTCCAATCGACAAATGGTAATGTTGTCGGAATGAAAGTTTCATCAAGATTCCAAATCTGCAATCTGTTTTGCGATGCGATGGATAGATTTTGAGAAAATGATATTTTTGAGCAGCCTTAAAAAACTTAAAATTTCTTTAAAAAAAAATTCAATGCGTGAATCGTAATTTTTCTTATATCGCGCCAGGATGCTCCAATCAACAAAAAGAAATGTTATCGGAAAAAAAATTTCATGAGGATTCTAAATCTGCAATCCGTTTTGCGATGCGACGGATACTTTTTGAGGAAATGATATTTTTGAGCAGCCTTCAAAAACTTAAAATTTCTTTAAAAAAAATTAAATGCGTGGAACGTAATTTTTCTTATAGCGCGCCAGGATGCTCCAATCAACAAAAAGAAATGTTATCGGAAAGAAAATTTCATGAGGATTCTAAATCTGCAATCCGTTTTGCGATGCGACGGATACTTTTTGAGGAAATGATATTTTTGAGCAGCCTTCAAAAACTTAAAATTTCTTTAAAAAAAATTCAATGCGTGGAACGTAATTTTTCTTATAGCGCGCCAAGATGTTCCAATCGACAAATGGTAATGTTATCGGTATAAAAATTTCATCAAGATTCCAAATCTGCAATCCGTTTTGCGATGCGACGGATACGTTTTGAGAAAATGATATTTTTGAGCAGCCTTCAAAAACTTAAAATTTCTTTAAAAAAAATTCAATGCGTGGAACGTAATTTTTCTTATAGCGCGCCAAGATGTTCCAATCGACAAATGGTAATGTTGTCGGAATGAAAGTTTCATCAAGATTCCAAATCTGCAATCTGTTTTGCGATGCGATGGATAGATTTTGAGAAAATGATATTTTTGAGCAGCCTTAAAAAACTTAAAATTTCTTTAAAAAAAATTCAATGCGTGGAACGTAATTTTTCTTATAGCGCGCCAAGATGTTCCAATCGACAAATGGTAATGTTATCGGAATGAAAATTTCATCAAGATTCCAAATCTGCGATCTGTTTTGCGATGCGATGGATAGATTTTGAGAAAATGATATTTTTGAGTAGCCTTCAAAAACTTAAAATTTCTTAAAAAAAAATTCAATGCGTGAATCGTAATTTTTCTTATATCACGCCAGGATGCTCCAATCACCAAATGGTAATGTTATCGGTATAAAAATTTCATCAAGATTCCAAATCTGCAATCCGTTTTGCGATGCGACGGATACATTTTGAGAAAATGATATTTTTGAGCAGCCTTCAAAAACTTAAAATTTCTTTAAAAAAAATTCAATGCGTGGAACGTAATTTTTCTTATAGCGCGCCAAGATGTTCCAATCGACAAATGGTAATGTTGTCGGAATGAAAATTTCATCAAGATTCCAAATCTGCAATCCGTTTTGCGATGCGACGGATACTTTTTGAGAAAATGATATTTTTGAGCAGCTTTCAAAAACTTAAAATTTCTTAAAAAAAAATTCAATGCGTGAGTCGTAATTTCTCTTATATCGCGCCAGGATGCTCCAATCACCAAAAGGTAATGTTATCGGAAAGAAAATTTCATGAGGATTCTAAATCTGCAATCCGTTTTGCGATGCGACGGAACTTTTTGAGAAAATGATATTTTTGAGCAGCCTTCAAAAACTTAAAATCTCTTTAAAAAAAAATTCAATGCGTGGAACCTAATTTTTCTTATAGCGCGCCAAGATGTTGCAATGGACAAATGGTAATGTTATCGGAATGAAAATTTCATCAAGATTCCAAATCTTCAATCTGTTTTGCGATGCGACGGATAGATTTTGAGAAAATGATATTTTTGAGCAGCCTTCAAAAACCTAAAATCTCTTTAAAAAAATTCAATGCGTGGAACGTAATTTTTCTTATAGCGCGCCAGGATGCTCCAATCACCAAAAGGTAATGTTATCGGTATAAAATTTTCATCAAGATTTCAAATCTGCAATCCGTTTTGCGATGCGATGGATACATTTTGAGAAAATGATATTTTTGAGCAGCCTTCAAAAACTTAAAATTTCTTTAAAAAAAATTCAATGCGTGGAACGTAATTTTTCTTATAGCGCGCCAAGATGTTGCAATGGACAAATGGTAATGTTATCGGAATGAAAATTTCATCAAGATTCCAAATCTGCAATCCGTTTTGCGATGCGACGGATACATTTTGAGAAAATGATATTTTTGGGTGGCCTTCAAAAACTTAAAATTTCTTTAAAAATATTCAATGCGTGGAACGTAATTTTTCTTATAGCGCGCCAAGATGTTTCAATCGACAAATGGTAATGTTATCGGAATGAAAATTTCATCAAGATTCCAAATCTGTAATCCGTTTTGCGATGCGACGGATACATTTTGAGAAAATGATATTTTTGAGCAGCCTTCAAAAACTTAACATCTCTTTAAAAAAAAATTCAATACGTGGAACCTAATTTTTCTTATAGCGCGCCAAGATGTTCCAATGGACAAATGGTAATGTTATCGGAATGAAAATTTCATCAAGATTCTAAATCTGCAATCCTTTTTGCGATGCGACGGATACTTTTTGAGAAAATGATATTTTTGAGCAGCCTTCAAAAACTTAAAATTTCTTTAAAAAAAATTCAATGCGTGGAACCTAATTTTTCTTATAGCGCGCCAAGATATTCCAATGGACAAATGGTAATGTTATCGGAATGAAAATTTCATCAAGATTCTAAAAATTTCATGAGGATTCTAAATCTACAATCCGTTTTGCGATGCGACGGATACTTTTTGAGAAAATGATATTTTTGAGCAGCCTTTAAAAACTTAAAATTTCTTTAAAAAAAATTCAATGCGTGGAACGTAATTTTTCTTATAGCGCGCCAAGATGTTCCAATCGACAAATGGTCATGTTATCGGAATGAAAATTTCATCAAGATTCCAAATCTGTAATCCGTTTTGCGATGCGACGGATACATTTTGAGAAAATGATATTTTTGAGCAGCCTTCAAAAACTTAAAATTTCTTTAAAAAAAATTCAATGCGTGGAACGTAATTTTTCTTATAGCGCGCCAAGATGTTCCAATCGACAAATGGTAATGTTATCAGAAAGAAAATTTCATGAGGATTCTAAATCTGCAATCCGTTTTGCGATGCGACGGATACTTTTTGAGAAAATGATATTTTTGAGCAGCCTTCAAAAACTTAAAATTTCTTTAAAAAAAATTCAATGCGTGGAACGTAATTTTTCTTATAGCGCGCCAGGATGCTCCAATCACCAAAAGGTAATGTTATCAGAAAGAAAATTTCATGAGGATTCTAAATCTGCAATCCGTTTTGCGATGCGACGGATACTTTTTGAGAAAATGATATTTTTGAGCAGCCTTCAAAAACTTAAAATTTCTTTAAAAAAAATTCAATGCGTGGAACGTAATTTTTCTTATAGCGCGCCAAGATGTTCCAATCGACAAATGGTAATGTTATCGGTATAAAATTTTCATCAAGATTCTAAATCTGCAATCCGTTTAGCGATGCGACGGATAAATTTTGAGAAAATGATATTTTTGAGTGGCCTTCAAAAACTTAAAATTTCTTTAAAAAAAATTTAATGCGTGGAACGTAATTTTTCTTATAGCGCGCCAAGATGTTCCAATCGACAAATGGTAATGTTGTCGGAATGAAAATTTCATCAAGATTCCAAATCTGCAATCCGTTTTGCGATGCGACGGATAAATTTTGAGAAAATGATATTTTTGAGCAGCCTTCAAAAACTTAAAATTTCTTAAAAAAAAATTCAATGCGTGAATCGCAATTTTTCTTATATCGCGCCAGGATGTTCCAATCACCAAAACGTAATGTTATCGGAAAGAAAATTTCATGAGGATTCTAAATCTGCAATCCGTTTTGCGATGCGACGGAACTTTTTGAGGAAATGATATTTTTGAGCAGCCTTCAAAAACTTAAAATTTCTTAAAAAAAAATTCAATGCGTGAATCGTAATTTTTCTTATATCGCGACAGGATGCTCCAATCACCAAAAGGTAATGTTATCGGTATAAAAATTTCATCAAGATTCCAAATCTGCAATCCGTTTTGCGATGCGACGGATACATTTTGAGAAAATGATATTTTTGAGCAGCCTTCAAAAACTTAAAATTTTAAAAAAAAAATTCAATGCGTGAATCGTAATTTTTCTTATATCGCGCCAAGATGCTCCAATCAACAAAAAGGAATGTTATCGGAAAGAAAATTTCATGAGGATTCTAAATCTACAATCCGTTTTGCGATGCGACGGATACTTTTTGAGAAAATGATATTTTTGAGCAGCCTTCAAAAACTTAAAATTTAAAAAAAAAAGATTCAATGCGTGAATCGTAATTTTTCTTATATCGCGCCAAGATGCTCCAATCAACAAAAAGGAATGTTATCGGAAAGAAAATTTCATGAGGATTCTAAATCTACAATCCGTTTTGCGATGCGACGGATACTTTTTGAGAAAATGATATTTTTGAGCAGCCTTCAAAAACTTAAAATTTCTTAAAAAAAAATTCAATGCGTGAATCGTAATTTTTCTTATATCGCGCCAGGATGCTCCAATCACCAAAAGGTAATGTTAACGGAAAGAAAATTTCATGAGGATTCTAAATCTGCAATCCGTTTTGCGATGCGACGGAACTTTTTGAGAAAATGATATTTTTGAGCAGCCTTCAAAAACTTAAAATCTCTTTAAAAAAAAATTCAATGCGTGGAACCTAATTTTTCTTATAGCGCGCCAAGATGTTGCAATGGACAAATGGTAATGTTATCGGAATGAAAATTTCATCAAGATTCCAAATCTGCAATCCGTTTTGCGATGCGACGGATACATTTTGAGAAAATGATATTTTTGAGCAGCCTTTAAAAACTTAAAATTTCTTTAAAAAAAATTCAATGCGTGGAACGTAATTTTTCTTATAGCGCGCCAAGATGTTCCAATCGACAAATGGTAATGTTATCGGAATGAAAATTTCATCAAGATTCCAAATCTGTAATCCGTTTTGCGATGCGACGGATACATTTTGAGAAAATGATATTTTTGAGCAGCCTTCAAAAACTTAAAATTTCTTTAAAAAAAATTCAATGCGTGGAACGTAATTTTTCTTATAGCGCGCCAAGATGTTCCAATCGACAAATGGTAATGTTATCAGAAAGAAAATTTCATGAGGATTCTAAATCTGCAATCCGTTTTGCGATGCGACGGATACTTTTTGAGAAAATGATATTTTTGAGCAGCCTTCAAAAACTTAAAATTTCTTTAAAAAAAATTCAATGCGTGGAACGTAATTTTTCTTATAGCGCGCCAGGATGCTCCAATCACCAAAAGGTAATGTTATCAGAAAGAAAATTTCATGAGGATTCTAAATCTGCAATCCGTTTTGCGATGCGACGGAACTTTTTTAAAAAATGATATTTTTGAGCAGCCTTCAAAAACTTAAAATCTCTTTAAAAAAAAATTCAATGCGTGAATCGTAATTTTTCTTATATCGCGCCAGGATGCTCCAATCAACAAAAAGGAATGTTATCGGAAAGAAAATTTCATGAGGATTCTAAATCTGCAATCCGTTTTGCGATGCGACGGATAAATTTTGAGAAAATGATATTTTTGAGCAGCCTTCAAAAACTTAAAATTTCTTTAAAAAAAATTCAATGCGTGGAACGTAATTTTTCTTATAGCGCGCCAAGATGTTCCAATCGACAAATGGTAATGTTATCGGTATAAAAATTTCATCAAGATTCCAAATCTGCAATCCGTTTTGCGACGCGACGGATACATTTTGAGAAAATGATATTTTTGAGCAGCCTTCAAAAACTTAAAATTTCTTTAAAAAAAATTCAATGCGTGGAACGTAATTTTTCTTATAGCGCGCCAAGATGTTCCAATCGACAAATGGTAATGTTGTCGGAATGAAAGTTTCATCAAGATTCCAAATCTGCAATCTGTTTTGCGATGCGATGGATAGATTTTGAGAAAATTATATTTTTGAGCAGCCTTCAAAAACTTAAAATTTCTTTAAAAAAAATTCAATGCGTGAATCGTAATTTTTCTTATATCGCGCCAGGATGCTCCAATCAACAAAAAGGAATGTTATCGGAAAGAAAATTTCATGAGGATACTAAATCTGCAATCCGTTTTGCGATGCGACGGATACTTTTTGAGGAAATGATATTTTTGAGCAGCCTTCAAAAACTTAAAATTTCTTTAAAAAAAATTCAATGCGTGGAACGTAATTTTTCTTATAGCGCGCCAAGATGTTCCAATCGACAAATGGTAATGTTGTCGGAATGAAAATTTCATCAAGATTCCAAATCTGCAATCCGTTTTGCGATGCGACGGATACTTTTTGAGAAAATGATATTTTTGAGCAGCCTTCAAAAACTTAAAATTTCTTAAAAAAAAATTCAATGCGTGAATCGTAATTTTTCTTATAGCGCGCCAAGATGTTCCAATCGACAAATGGTAATGTTGTCGGAATGAAAATTTCATCAAGATTCCAAATCTGCAATCCGTTTTGCGATGCGACGGATACTTTTTGAGAAAATGATATTTTTGAGCAGCCTTCAAAAACTTAAAATTTCTTAAAAAAAAATTCAATGCGTGAATCGTAATTTTTCTTATATCGCGCCAGGATGCTCCAATCACCAAAAGGTAATGTTAACGGAAAGAAAATTTCATGAGGATTCTAAATATGCAATCCGTTTTGCGATGCGACGGAACTTTTTGAGAAAATAATATTTTTGAGCAGCCTTCAAAAACTTAAAATCTCTTTAAAAAAAAATTCAATGCGTGGAACCTAATTTTTCTTATAGCGCGCCAAGATGTTGCAATGGACAAATGGTAATGTTATCGGAATGAAAATTTCATCAAGATTCCAAATCTTCAATCTGTTTTGCGATGCGACGGATAGATTTTGAGAAAATGATATTTTTGAGCAGCCTTCAAAAACTTAAAATCTCTTTAAAAAAAAATTCAATGCGTGGAACCTAATTTTTCTTATAGAGCGCCAAGATGTTCCAATCGACAAATGGTAATGTTATCGGAATGAAAATTTCATCAAGATTCCAAATCTGCAATCTGTTTTGCGATGCGATAGATAGATTTTGAGATAGATTTTGAGAAAATGATATTTTTGAGCAGCCTTCAAAAACTTAAAATTTCTTTAAAAAAAATTCAATGCTTGAATCGTAATTTTTCTTATATCGCGCCAAGATGCTCCAATCAACAAAAAGGAATGTTATCGGAAAGAAAATTTCATGAGGATTCTAAATCTGCAATCCGTTTTGCGATGCGACGGATACTTTTTGAGAAAATGATATTTTTGAGCAGCCTTCAAAAACTTAAAATTTCTTTAAAAAAAATTCAATGCGTGGAACGTAATTTTTCTTATAGCCCGCCAAGATGTTCCAATCGACAAATGGTAATGTTATCGGAATGAAAATTTCATCAAGACTCCAAATCTGTAATCCGTTTTGCGATGCGACGGATACATTTTGAGAAAATGATATTTTTGAGCAGCCTTCAAAAACTTAACATCTCTTTAAAAAAAAATTCAATGCGTGGAACCTAATTTTTCTTATAGCGCGCCAAGATGTTCCAATGGACAAATGGTAATGTTATCGGAATGAAAATTTCATCAAGATTCTAAATCTGCAATCCGTTTTGCGATGCGACGGATACTTTTTGAGAAAATGATATTTTTGAGCACCCTTCAAAAACTTAAAATTTCTTTAAAAAAAATTCAATGCGTGGAACGTAATTTTTGTTATAGAGCGCCAAGATGTTCCAATCGACAAATGGTAATGTTATCGGAATGAAAATTTCATCAAGATTCCAAATCTGCAATCCGTTTTGCGATGCGACGGATACTTTTTGAGAAAATGATATTTTTGAGCAGCCTTCAAAAACTTAAAATTTCTTTAAAAAAAATTCAATGCGTGGAACGTAATTTTTCTTATAGCGCGCCAAGATGTTCCAATCGACAAATGGTAATGTTATCAGAAAGAAAATTTCATGAGGATTCTAAATCTGCAATCCGTTTTGCGATGCGACGGATACTTTTTGAGAAAATGATATTTTTGAGCAGCCTTCAAAAACTTAAAATTTCTTTAAAAAAAATTCAATGCGTGGAACGTAATTTTTCTTATAGCGCGCCAAGATGTTCCAATCGACAAATGGTAATGTTATCGGTATAAAAATTTCATCAAGATTCCAAATCTGCAATCCGTTTTGCGATGCGACGGATAAATTTTGAGAAAATGATATTGTGTGGCCTTCAAAAACTTAAAATTTCTTTAAAAAAAATTTAATGCGTGGAACGTAATTTTTCTTATAGCGCGCCAAGATGTTCCAATCGACAAATGGTAATGTTGTCGGAATGAAAATTTCATCAAGATTCCAAATCTGCAATCCGTTTTGCGATGCGACGGATAAATTTTGAGAAAATGATATTTTTGAGCAGCCTTCAAAAACTTAAAATTTCTTAAAAAAAAATTCAATGCGTGAATCGTAATTTTTCTTATATCGCGCCAGGATGCTCCAATTACCAAAAGGTAATGTTATCGGAAAGAAAATTTCATGAGGATTCTAAATCTGCAATCCGTTTTGCGATGCGACGGAACTTTTTGAGAAAATGATATTTTTGAGCAGCCTTCAAAAACTTAAAATCTCTTTAAAAAAAAATTCAATGCGTGGAACCTAATTTTTCTTATAGCGCGCCAAGATGTTGCAATGGACAAATGGTAATGTTATCGGAATGAAAATTTCATCAAGATTCCAAATCTTCAATCTGTTTTGCGATGCGACGGATAGATTTTGAGAAAATGATATTTTTGAGCAGCCTTCAAAAACTTAAAATCTCTTTAAAAAAAAATTCAATGCGTGGAACCTAATTTTTCTTATAGAGCGCCAAGATGTTCCAATCGACAAATGGTAATGTTATCGGAATGAAAATTTCATCAAGATTCCAAATCTGCAATCTGTTTTGCGATGCGATGGATAGATTTTGAGAAAATGATATTTTTGAGCAGCCTTCAAAAACTTAAAATTTCTTTAAAAAAAATTCAATGCGTGAATCGTAATTTTCCTTATATCGCGCCAGAATGCTCTAATCAACAAAAAGGAATGTTATCGGAAAGAAAATTTCATGAGGATTCTAAATCTGCAATTCGTTTTGCGATGCGATGGATACTTTTTAAGAAAATGATATTCTTGAGCAGCCTTAAAAAACTTAAAATTTCTTTAAAAAAATTCAATGCGTGGAACGTAATTTTTCTTATAGCGCGCCAAGATGTTCCAGTCGACAAATGGTAATGTTATCGGAATGAAAATTTCATGACGATTCCAAATCTGTAATCCGTTTTGCGATGCGACGGATACATTTTGAGAAAATGATATTTTTGAGCAGCCTTCAAAAACTTAACATCTCTTTAAAAAAAAATTCAATGCGTGGAACCTAATTTTTCTTATAGCGCGCCAAGATGTTGCAATGGACAAATGGTAATGTTATCGGAATGAAAATTTCATCAAGATTCCAAATCTGCAATCTGTTTTGCGATGCGATGGATAGATTTTGAGAAAATGATATTTTTGAGCAGTCTTCAAAAACTTAAAATCTCTTTAAAAAAAAATTCAATGCGTGGAACCTAATTTTTCTTATAGCGCGCCAAGATGTTCCAATCGACAAATGGTAATGTTATCGGAATGAAAATTTCATCAAGATTCCAAATCTTCAATCTGTTTTGCGATGCGACGGATAGATTTTGAGAAAATGATATTTTTGAGCAGCCTTCAAAAACTTAAAATCTCTTTAAAAAAAAATTCAATGCGTGGAACCTAATTTTTCTTATAGAGCGCCAAGATGTTCCAATCGACAAATGGTAATGTTATCGGAATGAAAATTTCATCAAGATTCCAAATCTGCAATCTGTTTTGCGATGCGATGGATAGATTTTGAGAAAATGATATTTTTGAGCAGCCTTCAAAAACTTAAAATTTCTTTAAAAAAAATTCAATGCGTGAATCGTAATTTTCCTTATATCGCGCCAGAATGCTCTAATCAACAAAAAGGAATGTTATCGGAAAGAAAATTTCATGAGGATTCTAAATCTGCAATTCGTTTTGCTATGCGATGGATACTTTTTAAGAAAATGATATTCTTGAGCAGCCTTAAAAAACTTAAAATTTCTTTAAAAAAATTCAATGCGTGGAACGTAATTTTTCTTATAGCGCGCCAAGATGTTCCAGTCGACAAATGGTAATGTTATCGGAATGAAAATTTCATGACGATTCCAAATCTGTAATCCGTTTTGCGATGCGACGGATACATTTTGAGAATATGATATTTTTGAGCAGCCTTCAAAAACTTAACATCTCTTTAAAAAAAAATTCAATGCGTGGAACCTAATTTTTCTTATAGCGCGCCAAGATGTTGCAATGGACAAATGGTAATGTTATCGGAATGAAAATTTCATCAAGATTCCAAATCTGCAATCTGTTTTGCGATGCGATGGATAGATTTTGAGAAAATGATATTTTTGAGCAGCCTTTAAAAACTTAAAATTTCTTTAAAAAAAATTCAATGCGTGAATCTTAATTTTTTTTATATCGCGCCAGGATGCTCCAATCGACAAAAGGGAATGTTATCGGAAAGAAAATTTCATGAGGATTCTAAATCTGCAATCCGTTTTGCGATGCGACGGATACTTTTTGAGAAAATGATATTTTTGAGCAGCCTTCAAAAACTTAAAATTTCTTTAAGAAAAATTCAATGCGTGGAACGTAATTTTTCTTATATCGCGCCAAGATGTTCCAATCGACAAATGGTAATGTTATCGGAATGAAAATTTCATCAAGATTCCAAATCTTCAATCTGTTTTGCGATGCGACGGATAGATTTTGAGAAAATGATATTTTTGAGCAGCCTTCAAAAACTTAAAATTTCTTTAAAAAAAATTCAATGCGTGGAACGTAATTTTTCTTATAGCCCGCCAAGATGTTCCAATCGACAAATGGTAATGTTATCGGAATGAAAATTTCATCAAGATTCTAAATCTGCAATCCGTTTTGCGATGCGACGGATACTTTTTGAGAAAATGATATTTTTGAGCAGCCTTCAAAAACTTAAAATTTCTTTAAAAAAATTCAATGCGTGGAACGTAATTTTTCTTATATCGCGCCAAGATGTTCCAATCGACAAATGGTAATGTTATCGGAATGAAAATTTCATCAAGATTCCAAATCTGCAATCCGTTTTGCGATGCGACGGATACATTTTGAGAAAATGATATTTTTGAGCAGCCTTCAAAAACTTAAAATTTCTTTAAAAAAAATTCAATGCGTGGAACGTAATTTTTCTTATAGCGCGCCAGGATGCTCCAATCACCAAAAGGTAATGTTATCAGAAAGAAAATTTCATGAGGATTCTAAATCTGCAATCCGTTTCGCGATGCGACGGATACTTTTTGAGAAAATGATATTTTTGAGCAGCCTTCAAAAACTTAAAATTTCTTTAAAAAAAATTCAATGCGTGAATCGTAATTTTTCTTATATCGCGCCAGGATGCTCCAATCAACAAAGGGTAATGTTATCGGAAAGAAAATTTCATGAGGATTCCAAATCTGCAATCCGTTCTGCGATGCGACGGATACTTTTGAGAAAATGATATTTTTGAGCAGCCTTCAAAAACTTAAAATTTCTTTAAAAAATATTCAATGCGTGGAACGTAATTTTTGTTATAGAGCGCCAAGATGTTCCAATCGACAAATGGTAATGTTGTCGGAATGAAAATTTCATCAAGATTCCAAATCTGCAATCCGTTTTGCGATGCGACGGATACTTTTTGAGAAAATGATATTTGTGTGCAGCCTTCAAAAATTTAAAATTTCTTAAAAAAAATTCAATGCGAGAATCGTAATTTTTCTTATATCGCGCCAGGATGCTCCAATCAACAAAGGGTAATGTTATCGGAATGAAAATTTCATCAAGATTCCAAATCTGCAATCTGTTTTGCGATGCGATGGATAGATTTTGAGAAAATGATATTTTTGAGCAGCCTTCAAAAACTTAAAATTTCTTTAAAAAAAATTCAATGCGTGAATCGTAATTTTCCTTATATCGCGCCAGAATGCTCTAATCAACAAAAAGGAATGTTATCGGAAAGAAAATTTCATGAGGATTCTAAATCTGCAATTCGTTTTGCGATGCGATGGATACTTTTTAAGAAAATGATATTCTTGAGCAGCCTTAAAAAACTTAAAATTTCTTTAAAAAAATTCAATGCGTGGAACGTAATTTTTCTTATAGCGCGCCAAGATGTTCCAGTCGACAAATGGTAATGTTATCGGAATGAAAATTTCATGACGATTCCAAATCTGTAATCCGTTTTGCGATGCGACGGATACATTTTGAGAAAATGATATTTTTGAGCAGCCTTCAAAAACTCAACATCTCTTTAAAAAAAAATTCAATGCGTGGAACCTAATTTTTCTTATAGCGCGCCAAGATGTTGCAATGGACAAATGGTAATGTTATCGGAATGAAAATTTCATCAAGATTCCAAATCTGCAATCTGTTTTGCGATGCGATGGATAGATTTTGAGAAAATGATATTTTTGAGCAGTCTTCAAAAACTTAAAATCTCTTTAAAAAAAAATTCAATGCGTGGAACCTAATTTTTCTTATAGCGCGCCAAGATGTTCCAATCGACAAATGGTAATGTTATCGGAATGAAAATTTCATCAAGATTCCAAATCTTCAATCTGTTTTGCGATGCGACGGATAGATTTTGAGAAAATGATATTTTTGAGCAGCCTTCAAAAACTTAAAATCTCTTTAAAAAAAAATTCAATGCGTGGAACCTAATTTTTCTTATAGAGCGCCAAGATGTTCCAATCGACAAATGGTAATGTTATCGGAATGAAAATTTCATCAAGATTCCAAATCTGCAATCTGTTTTGCGATGCGATGGATAGATTTTGAGAAAATGATATTTTTGAGCAGCCTTCAAAAACTTAAAATTTCTTTAAAAAAAATTCAATGCGTGAATCGTAATTTTCCTTATATCGCGCCAGAATGCTCTAATCAACAAAAAGGAATGTTATCGGAAAGAAAATTTCATGAGGATTCTAAATCTGCAATTCGTTTTGCTATGCGATGGATACTTTTTAAGAAAATGATATTCTTGAGCAGCCTTAAAAAACTTAAAATTTCTTTAAAAAAATTCAATGCGTGGAACGTAATTTTTCTTATAGCGCGCCAAGATGTTCCAGTCGACAAATGGTAATGTTATCGGAATGAAAATTTCATGGCAATTCCAAATCTGCAATCCGTTTTGCGATGCGACGGATACATTTTGAGAAAATGATATTTTTGAGCAGCCTTTAAAAACTTAAAATTTCTTTAAAAAAAATTCAATGCGTGAATCTTAATTTTTTTTATATCGCGCCAGGATGCTCCAATCGACAAAAGGGAATGTTATCGGAAAGAAAATTTCATGAGGATTCTAAATCTGCAATCTGTTTTGCGATGCGACGGATACTTTTTGAGAAAATGATATTTTTGAGCAGCCTTCAAAAACTTAACATCTCTTTAAAAAAAAATTCAATGCGTGGAACCTAATTTTTCTTATAGCGCGCCAAGATGTTCCAATCGACAAATGGTAATGTTATCGGAATGAAAATTTCATCAAGATTCCAAATCTGCAATCTGTTTTGCGATGCGATGGATAGATTTTGAGAAAATGATATTTTTGAGCAGTCTTCAAAAACTTAAAATCTCTTTAAAAAAAAATTCAATGCGTGGAACCTAATTTTTCTTATAGCGCGCCAAGATGTTCCAATCGACAAATGGTAATGTTATCGGAATGAAAATTTCATCAAGATTCCAAATCTGCAATCTGTTTTGCGATGCGATGGATAGATTTTGAGAAAATGATATTTTTGAGCAGTCTTCAAAAACTTAAAATCTCTTTAAAAAAAAATTCAATGCGTGGAACCTAATTTTTCTTATAGCGCGCCAAGATGTTCCAATCGACAAATGGTAATGTTATCGGAATGAAAATTTCATCAAGATTCCAAATCTTCAATCTGTTTTGCGATGCGACGGATAGATTTTGAGAAAATGATATTTTTGAGCAGCCTTCAAAAACTTAACATCTCTTTAAAAAAAAATTCAATGCGTGGAACCTAATTTTTCTTATAGCGCGCCAAGATGTTGCAATGGACAAATGGTAATGTTATCGGAATGAAAATTTCATCAAGATTCCAAATCTGCAATCTGTTTTGCGATGCGATGGATAGATTTTGAGAAAATGATATTTTTGAGCAGCCTTTAAAAACTTAAAATTTCTTTAAAAAAAATTCAATGCGTGAATCTTAATTTTTTTTATATCGCGCCAGGATGCTCCAATCGACAAAAGGTAATGTTATCGGAAAGAAAATTTCATGAGGATTCTAAATCTGCAATCTGTTTTGCGATGCGACGGATACTTTTTGAGAAAATGATATTTTTGAGCAGCCTTCAAAAACTTAACATCTCTTTAAAAAAAAATTCAATGCGTGGAACCTAATTTTTCTTATAGCGCGCCAAGATGTTCCAATCGACAAATGGTAATGTTATCGGAATGAAAATTTCATCAAGATTCCAAATCTGCAATCTGTTTTGCGATGCGATGGATAGATTTTGAGAAAATGATATTTTTGAGCAGTCTTCAAAAACTTAAAATCTCTTTAAAAAAAAATTCAATGCGTGGAACCTAATTTTTCTTATAGCGCGCCAAGATGTTCCAATCGACAAATGGTAATGTTATCGGAATGAAAATTTCATCAAGATTCCAAATCTGCAATCTGTTTTGCGATGCGATGGATAGATTTTGAGAAAATGATATTTTTGAGCAGTCTTCAAAAACTTAAAATCTCTTTAAAAAAAAATTCAATGCGTGGAACCTAATTTTTCTTATAGCGCGCCAAGATGTTCCAATCGACAAATGGTAATGTTATCGGAATGAAAATTTCATCAAGATTCCAAATCTTCAATCTGTTTTGCGATGCGACGGATAGATTTTGAGAAAATGATATTTTTGAGCAGCCTTCAAAAACTTAACATCTCTTTAAAAAAAAATTCAATGCGTGGAACCTAATTTTTCTTATAGCGCGCCAAGATGTTGCAATGGACAAATGGTAATGTTATCGGAATGAAAATTTCATCAAGATTCCAAATCTGCAATCTGTTTTGCGATGCGATGGATAGATTTTGAGAAAATGATATTTTTGAGCAGCCTTTAAAAACTTAAAATTTCTTTAAAAAAAATTCAATGCGTGAATCTTAATTTTTTTTATATCGCGCCAGGATGCTCCAATCGACAAAAGGGAATGTTATCGGAAAGAAAATTTCATGAGGATTCTAAATCTGCAATCTGTTTTGCGATGCGACGGATACTTTTTGAGAAAATGATATTTTTGAGCAGCCTTCAAAAACTTAACATCTCTTTAAAAAAAAATTCAATGCGTGGAACCTAATTTTTCTTATAGCGCGCCAAGATGTTCCAATCGACAAATGGTAATGTTATCGGAATGAAAATTTCATCAAGATTCCAAATCTGCAATCTGTTTTGCGATGCGATGGATAGATTTTGAGAAAATGATATTTTTGAGCAGTCTTCAAAAACTTAAAATCTCTTTAAAAAAAAATTCAATGCGTGGAACCTAATTTTTCTTATAGCGCGCCAAGATGTTCCAATCGACAAATGGTAATGTTATCGGAATGAAAATTTCATCAAGATTCCAAATCTTCAATCTGTTTTGCGATGCGACGGATAGATTTTGAGAAAATGATATTTTTGAGCAGCCTTCAAAAACTTAACATCTCTTTAAAAAAAAATTCAATGCGTGGAACCTAATTTTTCTTATAGCGCGCCAAGATGTTGCAATGGACAAATGGTAATGTTATCGGAATGAAAATTTCATCAAGATTCCAAATCTGCAATCTGTTTTGCGATGCGATGGATAGATTTTGAGAAAATGATATTTTTGAGCAGCCTTTAAAAACTTAAAATTTCTTTAAAAAAAATTCAATGCGTGAATCTTAATTTTTTTTATATCGCGCCAGGATGCTCCAATCGACAAAAGGGAATGTTATCGGAAAGAAAATTTCATGAGGATTCTAAATCTGCAATCTGTTTTGCGATGCGACGGATACTTTTTGAGAAAATGATATTTTTGAGCAGCCTTCAAAAACTTAAAATTTCTTTAAGAAAAATTCAATGCGTGGAACGTAATTTTTCTTATATCGCGCCAAGATGTTCCAATCGACAAATGGTAATGTTATCGGAATGAAAATTTCATCAAGATTCCAAATCTTCAATCTGTTTTGCGATGCGACGGATAGATTTTGAGAAAATGATATTTTTGAGCAGCCTTCAAAAACTTAAAATTTCTTTAAAAAAAATTCAATGCGTGGAACGTAATTTTTCTTATAGCCCGCCAAGATGTTCCAATCGACAAATGGTAATGTTATCGGAATGAAAATTTCATCAAGATTCTAAATCTGCAATCCGTTTTGCGATGCGACGGATACTTTTTGAGAAAATGATATTTTTGAGCAGCCTTCAAAAACTTAAAATTTCTTTAAAAAAATTCAATGCGTGGAACGTAATTTTTCTTATATCGCGCCAAGATGTTCCAATCGACAAATGGTAATGTTATCGGAATGAAAATTTCATCAAGAATCCAAATCTGCAATCCGTTTTGCGATGCGACGGATACATTTTGAGAAAATGATATTTTTGAGCAGCCTTCAAAAACTTAAAATTTCTTTAAAAAAAATTCAATGCGTGGAACGTAATTTTTCTTATAGCCCGCCAAGATGTTCCAATCGACAAATGGTAATGTTATCGGAATGAAAATTTCATCAAGATTCTAAATCTGCAATCCGTTTTGCGATGCGACGGATACTTTTTGAGAAAATGATATTTTTGAGCAGCCTTCAAAAACTTAAAATTTCTTTAAAAAAATTCAATGCGTGGAACGTAATTTTTCTTATATCGCGCCAAGATGTTCCAATCGACAAATGGTAATGTTATCGGAATGAAAATTTCATCAAGATTCCAAATCTGCAATCCGTTTTGCGATGCGACGGATACTTTTTGAGAAAATGATATTTTTGAGCAGCCTTCAAAAACTTAAAATTTCTTTAAAAAAAATTCAATGCGTGGAACGTAATTTTTCTTATAGCGCGCCAGGATGCTCCAATCACCAAAAGGTAATGTTATCAGAAAGAAAATTTCATGAGGATTCTAAATCTGCAATCAGTTTCGCGATGCGACGGATACTTTTTGAGAAAATGATATTTTTGAGCAGCCTTCAAAAACTTAAAATTTCTTTAAAAAAAATTCAATGCGTGAATCGTAATTTTTCTTATATCGCGCCAGGATGCTCCAATCAACAAAGGGTAATGTTATCGGAAAGAAAATTTCATGAGGATTCCAAATCTGCAATCCGTTCTGCGATGCGACGGATACTTTTGAGAAAATGATATTTTTGAGCAGCCTTCAAAAACTTAAAATTTCTTTAAAAAATATTCAATGCGTGGAACGTAATTTTTGTTATAGAGCGCCAAGATGTTCCAATCGACAAATGGTAATGTTATCGGAATGAAAATTTCATCAAGATTCTAAATCTGCAATCCGTTTTGCGATGCGACGGATACATTTTGAGAAAATGATATTTTTGAGCAGCCTTCAAAAACTTAAAATTTCTTTAAAAAAAATTCAATGCGTGGAACGTAATTTTTCTTATAGCCCGCCAAGATGTTCCAATCGACAAATGGTAATGTTATCGGAATGAAAATTTCATCAAGATTCTAAATCTGCAATCCGTTTTGCGATGCGACGGATACTTTTTGAGAAAATGATATTTTTGAGCAGCCTTCAAAAACTTAAAATTTCTTTAAAAAAATTCAATGCGTGGAACGTAATATTTCTTATATCGCGCCAAAATGTTCCAATCGACAAATGGTAATGTTATCGGAATGAAAATTTCATCAAGATTCTAAATCTGCAATCCGTTTTGCGATGCGACGGATACTGTTTGAGAAAATTATATTTTTGAGCAGCCTTCAAAAACTTAAAATTTCTTTAAAAAAATTCAATGCGTGGAACGTAATTTTTCTTATATCGCGCCAAGATGTTCCAATCGACAAATGGTAATGTTATCGGAATGAAAATTTCATCAAGATTCCAAATCTGCAATCCGTTTTGCGATGCGACGGATACATTTTGAGAAAATGATATTTTTGAGCAGCCTTCAAAAACTTAAAATTTCTTTAAAAAAATTCAATGCGTGGAACGTAATTTTTCTTATATCGCGCCAAGATGTTCCAATCGACAAATGGTAATGTTATCGGAATGAAAATTTCATCAAGATTCCAAATCTGCAATCCGTTTTGCGATGCGACGGATACATTTTGAGAAAATGATATTTTTGAGCAGCCTTCAAAAACTTAAAATTTCTTTAAAAAAATTCAATGCGTGGAACGTAATTTTTCTTATATCGCGCCAAGATGTTCCAATCGACAAATGGTAATGTTATCGGAATGAAAATTTCATCAAGATTCTAAATCTGCAATCCGTTTTGCGATGCGACGGATACTGTTTGAGAAAATGATATTTTTGAGCAGCCTTCAAAAACTTAAAATTTCTTTAAAAAAATTCAATGCGTGGAACGTAATTTTTCTTATATCGCGCCAAGATGTTCCAATCGACAAATGGTAATGTTATCGGAATGAAAATTTCATCAAGATTCCAAATCTGCAATCCGTTTTGCGATGCAACGGATACATTTTGAGAAAATGATATTTTTGAGCAGCCTTCAAAAACTTAAAATTTCTTTAAAAAAATTCAATGCGTGGAACGTAATTTTTCTTATATCGCGCCAAGATGTTCCAATCGACAAATGGTAATGTTATCGGAATGAAAATTTCATCAAGATTCCAAATCTGCAATCCGTTTTGCGATGCGACGGATACATTTTGAGAAAATGATATTTTTGAGCAGCCTTCAAAAACTTAAAATTTCTTTAAAAAAAATTCAATGCGTGGAACGTAATTTTTCTTATATCGCGCCAGGATGCTCCAATCAACAAAGGGTAATGTTATCGGAAAGAAAATTTCATGAGGATTCCAAATCTGCAATCCGTTCTGCGATGCGACGGATACTTTTGAGAAAATGATATTTTTGAGCAGCCTTCAAAAACTTAAAATTTCTTTAAAAAATATTCAATGCGTGGAACGTAATTTTTGTTATAGAGCGCCAAGATGTTCCAATCGACAAATGGTAATGTTATCGGAAAGAAAATTTCATGAGGATTCTAAATCTGCAATCCGTTTTGCGATGCGACGGAACTTTTTGAGAAAATGATATTTTTGAGCAGCCTTCAAAAACTTAAAATCTCTTTAAAAAAAAATTCAATGCGTGGAACCTAATTTTTCTTATAGCGCGCCAAGATGTTGCAATGGACAAATGGTAATGTTATCGGAATGAAAATTTCATCAAGATTCCACATCTTCAATCTGTTTTGCGATGCGACGGATAGATTTTGAGAAAATGATATTTTTGAGCAGCCTTCAAAAACATAAAATCTCTTTAAAAAAAAAATCAATGCATGGAACCTAATTTTTCTTATAGCGCGCCAAGATGTTCCAATCGACAAATGGTAATGTTATCGGAATGAAAATTTCATCAAGATTCCAAATCTGCAATCTGTTTTGCGATGCGATGGATAGATTTTGAGAAAATGATATTTTTGAGCAGCCTTCAAAAACTTAAAATTTCTTTAAAAAAAATTCAATGCGTGAATCGTAATTTTTCTTATATCGCGCCAAGATGCTCCAATCAACAAAAAGGAAGGTTATCGGAAAGAAAATTTCATCAAGATTCCAAATCTGTAATCCGTTTTGCGATGCGACGGATACATTTTGAGAAAATGATATTTTTGAGCAGCCTTCAAAAACTTAACATCTCTTTAAAAAAAAATTCAATGCGTGGAACGTAATTTTTCTTATAGCGCGCCAAGATGTTCCAATCGACAAATGGTAATGTTATCGGAATGAAAATTTCATCAAGATTCTAAATCTGCAATCCGTTTTGCGATGCGACGGATACTTTTTGAGAAAATGATATTTTTGAGCAGCCTTCAAAAACTTAAAATTTCTTTAAAAAAAATTCAATGCGTGGAACCTAATTTTTCTTAAAGCGCGCCAAGATGTTCCAATGGACAAATGGTAATGTTATCGGAATGAAAATTTCATCAAGATTCTAAATCTGCAATCCGTTTTGCGATGTGACGGATACTTTTTGAGAAAATGATATTTTTGAGCAGCCTTCAAAAACTTAAAATTTCTTTAAAAAAAATTCAATGCGTGGAACGTAATTTTTCTTATAGCGCGCCAAGATGTTCCAATCGACAAATGGTAATGTTATCGGTATAAAAATTTCATCAAGATTCCAAATCTGCAATCCGTTTTGCGATGCGACGGATACTTTTTGAGAAAATGATATTTTTGAGCACCCTTCAAAAACTTAAAATTTCTTTAAAAAAAAATCAATGCGTGGAACGTAATTTTTCTTATAGCGCGCCAGGATGCTCCAATGACCAAAAGGTAATGTTATCAGAAAGAAAATTTCATGAGGATTCTAAATCTGCAATCCGTTTTGCGATGCGACGGATACTTTTTGAGAAAATGATATTTTTGAGCACCCTTCCAAAACTTAAAATTTCTTTAAAAAATATTCAATGCGTGGAACGTAATTTTTGTTATAGAGCGCCAAGATGTTCCAATCGACAAAAGGTAATGTTATCGGAATGAAAATTTCATCAAGATTCCAAATCTGCAATCCGTTTTGCGATGCGACGGATACTTTTTGAGAAAATGATATTTTTGAGCACCCTTCAAAAACTTAAAATTTCTTTAAAAAAAATTCAATGCGTGGAACGTAATTTTTCTTATAGCGCGCCAAGATGTTCCAATCGACAAATGGTAATGTAATCAGAAAGAAAATTTCATGAGGATTCTAAATCTGCAATCCGTTTTGCGATGCGACGGATACTTTTTGAGAAAATGATATTTTTGAGCACCCTTCAAAAACTTAAAATTTCTTTAAAAAATATTCAATGCGTGGAACGTAATTTTTGTTATAGAGCGCCAAGATGTTCCAATCGACAAAAGGTAATGTTATCGGAATGAAAATTTCATCAAGATTCCAAATCTGCAATCCGTTTTGCGATGCGACGGATACTTTTTGAGAAAATGATATTTTTGAGCAGCCTTCAAAAACTTAAAATTTCTTTAAAAAAAATTCAATGCGTGGAACGTAATTTTTCTTATAGCGCGCCAAGATGTTCCAATCGACAAATGGTAATGTTATCGGTATAAAAATTGCATCAAGATTCCAAATCCGCAATCCGTTTTGCGATGCGACGGATAAATTTTGAGAAAATGATATTTTTGAGTGGCCTTCAAAAACTTAAAATTTCTTTAACAAAAATTCAATGCGTGAATCTTAATTTTTTTTATATCGCGCCAGGATGTTCCAATCGATAAATGGTAATGTTATCGGAATGAAAATTTCATCGAGATTCCAAATCTGCAATCTGTTTTGCGATGCGATGGATAGATTTTGAGAAAATGATATTTTTGAGCAGCCTTCAAAAACTTAAAATTTCTTTAAAAAAAATTCAATGCGTGAATCGTAATTTTTCTTATATCGCGCCAAGATGCTCCAATCAACAAAAGGGAAGGTTATCGGAAAGAAAATTTCATCAAGATTCCAAATCTGTAATCCGTTTTGCGATGCGACGGATACATTTTGAGAAAATGATATTTTTGAGCAGCCTTCAAAAACTTAACATCTCTTTAAAAAAAAATTCAATGCGTGGAACGTAATTTTTCTTATAGCGCGCCAAGATGTTCCAATCGACAAATGGTAATGTTATCGGAATGAAAATTTCATCAAGATTCTAAATCTGCAATCCGTTTTGCGATGCGACGGATACTTTTTGAAAAAATGATATTTTTGAGCAGCCTTCAAAAACTTAAAATTTCTTTAAAAAAAATTCAATGCGTGGAACGTAATTTTTCTTATAGCGCGCCAAGATGTTCCAATCGACAAATGGTAATGTTATCGGTATAAAAATTTCATCAAGATTCCAAATCTGCAATCCGTTTTGCGATGCGACGGATACTTTTTGAGAAAATGATATTTTTGAGCACCCTTCAAAAACTTAAAATTTCTTTAAAAAAAAATCAATGCGTGGAACGTAATTTTTCTTATAGCGCGCCAGGATGCTCCAATGACCAAAAGGTAATGTTATCAGAAAGAAAATTTCATGAGGATTCTAAATCTGCAATCCGTTTTGCGATGCGACGGATACTTTTTGAGAAAATGATATTTTTGAGCACCCTTCAAAAACTTAAAATTTCTTTAAAAAATATTCAATGCGTGGAACGTAATTTTTGTTATAGAGCGCCAAGATGTTCCAATCGACAAAAGGTAATGTTGTCGGAATGAAAATTTCATCAAGATTCCAAATCTGCAATCCGTTTTGCGATGCGACGGATACTTTTTGAGAAAATGATATTTTTGAGCACCCTTCAAAAACTTAAAATTTCTTTAAAAAAAATTCAATGCGTGGAACGTAATTTTTCTTATAGCGCGCCAAGATGTTCCAATCGACAAATGGTAATGTAATCAGAAAGAAAATTTCATGAGGATTCTAAATCTGCAATCCGTTTTGCGATGCGACGGATACTTTTTGAGAAAATGATATTTTTGAGCACCCTTCAAAAACTTAAAATTTCTTTAAAAAATATTCAATGCGTGGAACGTAATTTTTGTTATAGAGCGCCAAGATGTTCCAATCGACAAAAGGTAATGTTATCGGAATGAAAATTTCATCAAGATTCCAAATCTGCAATCCGTTTTGCGATGCGACGGATACTTTTTGAGAAAATGATATTTTTGAGCAGCCTTCAAAAACTTAAAATTTCTTTAAAAAAAATTCAATGCGTGGAACGTAATTTTTCTTATAGCGCGCCAAGATGTTCCAATCGACAAATGGTAATGTTATCGGTATAAAAATTGCATCAAGATTCCAAATCTGCAATTCGTTTTGCGATGCGACGGATAAATTTTGAGAAAATGATATTTTTGAGTGGCCTTCAAAAACTTAAAATTTCTTTAACAAAAATTCAATGCGTGAATCTTAATTTTTTTTATATCGCGCCAGGATGTTCCAATCGATAAATGGTAATGTTATCGGAATGAAAATTTCATCAAGATTCCAAATCTGCAATCTGTTTTGCGATGCGATGGATAGATTTTGAGAAAATGATATTTTTGAGCAGCCTTCAAAAACATAAAATCTCTTTAAAAAAAAAATCAATGCGTGGAACCTAATTTTTCTTATAGCGCGCCAAGATGTTCCAATCGACAAATGGTAATGTTATCGGAATGAAAATTTCATCAAGATTCCAAATCTGCAATCTGTTTTGCGATGCGATGGATAGATTTTGAGAAAATGATATTTTTGAGCAGCCTTCAAAAACTTAAAATTTCTTTAAAAAAAATTCAATGCGTGAATCGTAATTTTTCTTATATCGCGCCAAGATGCTCCAATCAACAAAAAGGAAGGTTATCGGAAAGAAAATTTCATCAAGATTCCAAATCTGTAATCCGTTTTGCGATGCGACGGATACATTTTGAGAAAATGATATTTTTGAGCAGCCTTCAAAAACTTAACATCTCTTTAAAAAAAAATTCAATGCGTGGAACGTAATTTTTCTTATAGCGCGCCAAGATGTTCCAATCGACAAATGGTAATGTTATCGGAATGAAAATTTCATCAAGATTCTAAATCTGCAATCCGTTTTGCGATGCGACGGATACTTTTTGAGAAAATGATATTTTTGAGCAGCCTTCAAAAACTTAAAATTTCTTTAAAAAAAATTCAATGCGTGGAACCTAATTTTTCTTAAAGCGCGCCAAGATGTTCCAATGGACAAATGGTAATGTTATCGGAATGAAAATTTCATCAAGATTCTAAATCTGCAATCCGGTTTGCGATGTGACGGATACTTTTTGAGAAAATGATATTTTTGAGCAGCCTTCAAAAACTTAAAATTTCTTTAAAAAAAATTCAATGCGTGGAACGTAATTTTTCTTATAGCGCGCCAAGATGTTCCAATCGACAAATGGTAATGTTATCGGTATAAAAATTTCATCAAGATTCCAAATCTGCAATCCGTTTTGCGATGCGACGGATACTTTTTGAGAAAATGATATTTTTGAGCACCCTTCAAAAACTTAAAATTTCTTTAAAAAAAAATCAATGCGTGGAACGTAATTTTTCTTATAGCGCGCCAGGATGCTCCAATGACCAAAAGGTAATGTTATCAGAAAGAAAATTTCATGAGGATTCTAAATCTGCAATCCGTTTTGCGATGCGACGGATACTTTTTGAGAAAATGATATTTTTGAGCACCCTTCAAAAACTTAAAATTTCTTTAAAAAATATTCAATGCGTGGAACGTAATTTTTGTTATAGAGCGCCAAGATGTTCCAATCGACAAAAGGTAATGTTATCGGAATGAAAATTTCATCAAGATTCCAAATCTGCAATCCGTTTTGCGATGCGACGGATACTTTTTGAGAAAATGATATTTTTGAGCACCCTTCAAAAACTTAAAATTTCTTTAAAAAAAATTCAATGCGTGGAACGTAATTTTTCTTATAGCGCGCCAAGATGTTCCAATCGACAAATGGTAATGTAATCAGAAAGAAAATTTCATGAGGATTCTAAATCTGCAATCCGTTTTGCGATGCGACGGATACTTTTTGAGAAAATGATATTTTTGAGCACCCTTCAAAAACTTAAAATTTCTTTAAAAAATATTCAATGCGTGGAACGTAATTTTTGTTATAGAGCGCCAAGATGTTCCAATCGACAAAAGGTAATGTTATCGGAAAGAAAATTTCATCAAGATTCCAAATCTGCAATCCGTTTTGCGATGCGACGGATACTTTTTGAGAAAATGATATTTTTGAGCAGCCTTCAAAAACTTAAAATTTCTTTAAAAAAAATTCAATGCGTGGAACGTAATTTTTCTTATAGCGCGCCAAGATGTTCCAATCGACAAATGGTAATGTTATCGGTATAAAGATTGCATCAAGATTCCAAATCTGCAATCCGTTTTGCGATGCGACGGATAAATTTTGAGAAAATGATATTTTTGAGTGGCCTTCAAAAACTTAAAATTTCTTTAACAAAAATTCAATGCGTGAATCTTAATTTTTTTTATATCGCGCCAGGATGTTCCAATCGATAAATGGTAATGTTATCGGTATAAAAATTTCATCAAGATTCCAAATCTGCAATCCGTTTTGCGATGCGACGGATAAATTTTGAGAAAATGATATTTTTGAGTGGCCTTCAAAAACTTAAAATTTCTTTAAAAAAAATTTAATGCGTGGAACGTAATTTTTCTTATAGCGCGCCAAGATGTTCCAATCGACAAATGGTAATGTTGTCGGAAAGAAAATTTCATGAGGATTCCAAATCTGCAATCCGTTCTGCGATGCGACGGATACTTTTGAGAAAATGATATTTTTGAGCAGCCTTCAAAAACTTAAAATTTCTTTAAAAAATATTCAATGCGTGGAACGTAATTTTTGTTATATCGCGCCAAGATGTTCCAATCGACAAATGGTAATGTTGTCGGAATGAAAATTTCATCAAGATTCCAAATCTGCAATCCGTTTTGCGATGCGACGGATACTTTTTGAGAAAATGATATTTTTGAGCAGCCTTCAAAAACTTAAAATTTCTTTAAAAAAAATTCAATGCGTGAACCGTAATTTTTCTTATATCGCGCCAGGATGCTCCAATCAACAAAGGGTAATGTTATCGGAAAGAAAATTTCATGAGGATTCCAAATCTGCAATCCGTTCTGCGATGCGACGGATACTTTTGAGAAAATGATATTTTTGAGCAGCCTTCAAAAACTTAAAATTTCTTTAAAAAAAATTCAATGCGTGAATCGTAATTTTTCTTATATCGCGCCAGGATGCTCCAATCAACAAAGGGTAATGTTATCGGAAAGAAAATTTCATGAGGATTCCAAATCTGCAATCCGTTCTGCGATGCGACGGATACTTTTGAGAAAATGATATTTTTGAGCAGCCTTCAAAAACTTAAAATTTCTTTAAAAAATATTCAATGCGTGGAACGTAATTTTTGTTATAGAGCGCCAAGATGTTCCAATCAACAAATGGTAATGTTGTCGGAATGAAAATTTCATCAAGATTCCAAATCTGCAATCCGTTTTGCGATGCGACGGATACTTTTTGAGAAAATGATATTTTTGAGCAGCCTTCAAAAACTTAAAATTTCTTAAAAAAAAATTCAATGCGTGAATCGTAATTTTTCTTATATCGCGCCAGGATGCTCCAATCACCAAAAGGTAATGTTATCGGAAAGAAAATTTCATGAGGATTCTAAATCTGCAATCCGTTTTGCGATGCGACGGAACTTTTTGAGAAAATGATATTTTTGAGCAGCCTTCAAAAACTTAAAATCTCTTTAAAAAAAAATTCAATGCGTGGAACCTAATTTTTCTTATAGCGCGCCAAGATGTTGCAATGGACAAATGGTAATGTTATCGGAATGAAAATTTCATCAAGATTCTAAATCTTCAATCTGTTTTGCGATGCGACGGATAGATTTTGAGAAAATGATATTTTTGAGCAGGCTTCAAAAACCTAAAATCTCTTAAAAAAAAAAATCAATGCGTGGAACCTAATTTTTCTTATAGCGCGCCAAGATGTTCCAATCGACAAATGGTAATGTTATCGGAATGAAAATTTCATCAAGATTCCAAATTTGCAATCTGTTTTGCGATGCGATGGATAGATTTTGAGAAAATGATATTTTTGAGCAGCCTTCAAAAACTTAAAATTTCTTTAAAAAAAATTCAATGCGTGAATCGTAATTTTTCTTATATCGCGCCAAGATGCTCCAATCAACAAAAGGGAATGTTATCGGAAAGAAAATTTCATGAGGATTCTAAATCTGCAATCCGTTTTGCGATGCGACGGATACATTTTGAGAAAATGATATTTTTGAGCAGCCTTCAAAAACTTAAAATTTCTTTAAAAAAAATGCAATGCGTGGAACGTAATTTTTCTTATAGCGCGCCAAGATGTTCCAATCGACAAATGGTAATGTTATCGGAATGAAAATTTCATCAAGATTCCAAATCTGTAATCCGTTTTGCGATGCGACGGATACATTTTGAGAAAATGATATTTTTGAGCAGCCTTCAAAAACTTAACATCTCTTTAAAAAAAAATTCAATGCGTGGAACCTAATTTTTCTTATAGCGCGCCAAGATGTTCCAATCGACAAATGGTAATGTTATCGGAATGAAAATTTCATCAAGATTCTAAATCTGCAATCCGTTTTGCGATGCGACGGATACTTTTTGAGAAAATGATATTTTTGTGCAGCCTTCAAAAACTTAAAATTTCTTTAAAAAAAATTCAATGCGTGGAACGTAATTTTTCTTATAGCGCGCCAAGATGTTCCAATCGACAAATGGTAATGTTATCGGTATAAAAATTTCATCAAGATTCCAAATCTGCAATCCGTTTTGCGATGCGACGGATACTTTTTGAGAAAATGATATTTTTGAGCACCCTTCAAAAACTTAAAATTTCTTAAAAAAAAAATCAATGCGTGGAACGTAATTTTTCTTATAGCGCGCCAGGATGCTCCAATCACCAAAAGGTAATGTTATCAGAAAGAAAATTTCATGAGGATTCTAAATCTGCAATCCGTTTCGCGATGCGACGGATACTTTTTGAGAAAATGATATTTTTGAGCAGCCTTCAAAAACTTAAAATTTCTTTAAAAAAAATTCAATGCGTGGAACGTAATTTTTCTTATAGCGCGCCAAGATGTTCCAATCGACAAATGGTAATGTAATCAGAAAGCAAATTTCATGAGGATTCTAAATCTGCAATCCGTTTTGCGATGCGACGGATAAATTTTGAGAAAATGATATTTTTGAGCACCCTTCAAAAACTTAAAATTTCTTTAAAAAATATTCAATGCGTGGAACGTAATTTTTGTTATAGAGCGCCAAGATGTTCCAATCGACAAAAGGTAATGTTATCGGAATGAAAATTTCATCAAGATTCCAAATCTGCAATCCGTTTTGCGATGCGACGGATACTTTTTGAGCAGCCTTCAAAACTTAAAATTTCTTTAAAAAAAATTCAATGCGTGGAACGTAATTTTTCTTATAGCAAGCCAAGATGTTCCAATCGACAAATGGTAATGTTATCGGTATAAAAATTTCATCAAGATTCCAAATCTGCAATCCGTTTTGCGATGCGACGGATAAATTTTGAGAAAATGATATTTTTGAGTGGCCTTCAAAAACTTAAAATTTCTTTAACAAAAATTCAATGCGTGAATCTTAATTTTTTTTATATCGCGCCAGGATGTTCCAATCGATAAATGGTAATGTTATCGGTATAAAAATTTCATCAAGATTCCAAATCTGCAATCCGTTTTGCGATGCGACGGATAAATTTTGAGAAAATGATATTTTTGAGTGGCCTTCAAAAACTTAAAATTTCTTTAAAAAAAATTTAATGCGTGGAACGTAATTTTTCTTATAGCGCGCCAAGATGTTCCAATCGACAAATGGTAATGTTGTCGGAATGAAAATTTCATCAAGATTCCAAATCTGCAATCCGTTTTGCAATGCGACGGATACATTTTGAGAAAATGATATTTTTGAGCAGCCTTCAAAAACTTAAAATTTCTTAAAAAAAATTCAATGCGTGAATCGTAATTTTTCTTATATCGCGCCAGGATGCTCCAATTACCAAAAGGTAATGTTATCGGAAAGAAAATTTCATGAGGATTCTAAATCTGCAATCCGTTTTGCGATGCGACGGAACTTTTTGAGAAAATGATATTTTTGAGCAGCCTTCAAAAACTTAAAATCTCTTTAAAAAAAAATTCAATGCGTGGAACCTAATTTTTCTTATAGCGCGCCAAGATGTTGCAATGGACAAATGGTAATGTTATCGGAATGAAAATTTCATCAAGATTCCAAATCTGCAATCCATTTTGCGATGCGACGGATAAATTTTGAGAAAATGATATTTTTGAGTGGCCTTCAAAAACTTAAAATTTCTTTAACAAAAATTCAATGCGTGAATCTTAATTTTTTTTTATATCGCGCCAGGATGTTCCAATCGATAAATGGTAATGTTATCGGTATAAAAATTTCATCAAGATTCCAAATCTGCAATCCGTTTTGCGATGCGACGGATAAATTTTGAGAAAATGATATTTTTGAGTGGCCTTCAAAAACTTAAAATTTCTTTAACAAAAATTCAATGCGTGAATCGTAATTTTTTTTATATCGCGCCAGGATGTTCCAATCGATAAATGGTAATGTTATCGGTATAAAAATTTCATCAAGATTCCAAATCTGCAATCCGTTTTGCGATGCGACGGATACATTTTGAGAAAATGATATTTTTGAGTGGCCTTCAAAAACTTAAAATTTCTTTAAAAAAAATTTAATGCGTGGAACGTAATTTTTCTTATAGCGCGCCAAGATGTTCCAATCGACAAATGGTAATGTTGTCGGAATGAAAATTTCATCAAGATTCCAAATCTGCAATCCGTTTTGCGATGCGACGGATAAATTTTGAGAAAATGATATTTTTGAGCAGCCTTCAAAAACTTAAAATTTCTTAAAAAAAAATTCAATGCGTGAATCGTAATTTTTCTTATATCGCGCCAGGATGCTCCAATCACCAAAAGGTAATGTTATCAGAAAGAAAATTTCATGAGGATTCTAAATCTGCAATCCGTTTTGCGATGCGACGGATACTTTTTGAGAAAACGATATTTTTGAGCAGCCTTCAAAAACTTAAAATTTCTTTAAAAAAAATTCAATGCGTGGAACGTAATTTTTCTTATAGCGCGCCAAGATGTTCCAATCGACAAATGGTAATGTTATCGGTATAAAAATTTCATCAAGATTCCAAATCTGCAATCCGTTTTGCGATGCGACGGATAAATTTTGAGAAAATGATATTTTTGAGTGGCCTTCAAAAACTTAAAATTTCTTTAACAAAAATTCAATGCGTGAATCTTAATTTTTTTTATATCGCGCCAGGATGTTCCAATCGATAAATGGTAATGTTATCGGTATAAAAATTTCATCAAGATTCCAAATCTGCAATCCGTTTTGCGATGCGACGGATAAATTTTGAGAAAATGATATTTTTGAGTGGCCTTCAAAAACTTAAAATTTCTTTAAAAAAAATTTAATGCGTGGAACGTAATTTTTCTTATAGCGCGCCAAGATGTTCCAATCGACAAATGGTAATGTTGTCGGAATGAAAATTTCATCAAGATTCCAAATCTGCAATCCGTTTTGCGATGCGACGGATAAATTTTGAGAAAATGATATTTTTGAGCAGCCTTCAAAAACTTAAAATTTCTTAAAAAAAAATTCAATGCGTGAATCGTAATTTTTCTTATATCGCGCCAGGATGCTCCAATTACCAAAAGGTAATGTTATCGGAAAGAAAATTTCATGAGGATTCTAAATCTGCAATCCGTTTTGCGATGCGACGGAACTTTTTGAGAAAATGATATTTTTGAGCAGCCTTCAAAAACTTAAAATCTCTTTAAAAAAAAATTCAATGCGTGGAACCTAATTTTTCTTATAGCGCGCCAAGATGTTGCAATGGACAAATGGTAATGTTATCGGAATGAAAATTTCATCAAGATTCCAAATCTGCAATCCGTTTTGCGATGCGACGGATAAATTTTGAGAAAATGATATTTTTGAGTGGCCTTCAAAAACTTAAAATTTCTTTAACAAAAATTCAATGCGTGAATCTTAATTTTTTTTTATATCGCGCCAGGATGTTCCAATCGATAAATGGTAATGTTATCGGTATAAAAATTTCATCAAGATTCCAAATCTGCAATCCGTTTTGCGATGCGACGGATACATTTTGAGAAAATGATATTTTTGAGTGGCCTTCAAAAACTTAAAATTTCTTTAAAAAAAATTTAATGCGTGGAACGTAATTTTTCTTATAGCGCGCCAAGATGTTCCAATCGACAAATGGTAATGTTGTCGGAATGAAAATTTCATCAAGATTCCAAATCTGCAATCCGTTTTGCGATGCGACGCATAAATTTTGAGAAAATGATATTTTTGAGCAGCCTTCAAAAACTTAAAATTTCTTAAAAAAAAATTCAATGCGTGAATCGTAATTTTTCTTATATCGCGCCAGGATGCTCCAATCACCAAAAGGTAATGTTATCAGAAAGAAAATTTCATGAGGATTTTAAATCTGCAATCCGTTTTGCGATGCGACGGATACTTTTTGAGAAAACGATATTTTTGAGCAGCCTTCAAAAACTTAAAATTTCTTTAAAAAAAATTCAATGCGTGGAACGTAATTTTTCTTATAGCGCGCCAAGATGTTCCAATCGACAAATGGTAATGTTATCGGTATAAAAATTTCATCAAGATTCCAAATCTGCAATCCGTTTTGCGATGCGACGGATAAATTTTGAGAAAATGATATTTTTGAGTGGCCTTCAAAAACTTAAAATTTCTTTAACAAAAATTCAATGCGTGAATCTTAATTTTTTTTATATCGCGCCAGGATGTTCCAATCGATAAATGGTAATGTTATCGGTATAAAAATTTCATCAAGATTCCAAATCTGCAATCCGTTTTGCGATGCGACGGATAAATTTTGAGAAAATGATATTTTTGAGTGGCCTTCAAAAACTTAAAATTTCTTTAAAAAAAATTTAATGCGTGGAACGTAATTTTTCTTATAGCGCGCCAAGATGTTCCAATCGACAAATGGTAATGTTGTCGGAATGAAAATTTCATCAAGATTCCAAATCTGCAATCCGTTTTGCGATGCGACGGATAAATTTTGAGAAAATGATATTTTTGAGCAGCCTTCAAAAACTTAAAATTTCTTAAAAAAAAATTCAATGCGTGAATCGTAATTTTTCTTATATCGCGCCAGGATGCTCCAATTACCAAAAGGTAATGTTATCGGAAAGAAAATTTCATGAGGATTCTAAATCTGCAATCCGTTTTGCGATGCGACGGAACTTTTTGAGAAAATGATATTTTTGAGCAGCCTTCAAAAACTTAAAACCTCTTTAAAAAAAAATTCAATGCGTGGAGCCTAATTTTTCTTATAGCGCGCCAAGATGTTGCAATGGACAAATGGTAATGTTATCGGAATGAAAATTTCATCAAGATTCCAAATCTGCAATCCGTTTTGCGATGCGACGGATAAATTTGAGAAAATGATATTTTTGAGTGGCCTTCAAAAACTTAAAATTTCTTTAACAAAAATTCAATGCGTGAATCTTAATTTTTTTTTATATCGCGCCAGGATGTTCCAATCGATAAATGGTAATGTTATCGGTATAAAAATTTCATCAAGATTCCAAATCTGCAATCCGTTTTGCGATGCGACGGATAAATTTTGAGAAAATGATATTTTTGAGTGGCCTTCAAAAACTTAAAATTTCTTTAACAAAAATTCAATGCGTGAATCGTAATTATTTTTATATCGCGCCAGGATGTTCCAATCGATAAATGGTAATGTTATCGGTATAAAAATTTCATCAAGATTCCAAATCTGCAATCCGTTTTGCGATGCGACGGATACATTTTGAGAAAATGATATTTTTGAGTGGCCTTCAAAAACTTAAAATTTCTTTAAAAAAAATTTAATGCGTGGAACGTAATTTTTCTTATAGCGCGCCAAGATGTTCCAATCGACAAATGGTAATGTTGTCGGAATGAAAATTTCATCAAGATTCCAAATCTGCAATCCGTTTTGCGATGCGACGGATAAATTTTGAGAAAATGATATTTTTGAGCAGCCTTCAAAAACTTAAAATTTCTTAAAAAAAAATTCAATGCGTGAATCGTAATTTTTCTTATATCGCGCCAGGATGCTCCAATCACCAAAAGGTAATGTTATCAGAAAGAAAATTTCATCAAGATTCCAAATCTTCAATCTGTTTTGCGATGCGACGGATAGATTTTGAGAAAATGATATTTTTGAGCAGCCTTCAAAAACTTAAAATTTCTTTAACAAAAATTCAATGCGTGAATCTTAATTTTTTTTAAATCGCGCCAGGATGTTCCAATCGATAAATGGTAATGTTATCGGTATAAAAATTTCATCAAGATTCCAAATCTGCAATCCGTTTTGCGATGCGACGGATAAATTTTGAGAAAATGATATTTTTGAATGGCCTTCAAAAACTTAAAATTTCTTTAAAAAAAATTTAATGCGTGGAACGTAATTTTTCTTATAGCGCGCCAAGATGTTCCAATCGACAAATGGTAATGTTGTCGGAATGAAAATTTCATCAAGATTCCAAACCTGCAATCCGTTTTGCGATGCGACGGACAAATTTTGAGAAAATGATATTTTTGAGCAGCCTTCAAAAACTTAAAATTTCTTAAAAAAAAATTCAATGCGTGAATCGTAATTTTTCTTATATCGCGCCAGGATGCTCCAATTACCAAAAGGTAATGTTATCGGAAAGAAAATTTCATGAGGATTCTAAATCTGCAATCCGTTTTGCGATGCGACGGAACTTTTTGAGAAAATGATATTTTTGAGCAGCCTTCAAAAACTTAAAATCTCTTTAAAAAAAAATTCAATGCGTGGAACCTAATTTTTCTTATAGCGCGCCAAGATGTTGCAATGGACAAATGGTAATGTTATCGGAATGAAAATTTCATCAAGATTCCAAATCTTCAATCTGTTTTGCGATGCGACGGATAGATTTTGAGAAAATGATATTTTTGAGCAGCCTTCAAAAACTTAAAATCTCTTTAAAAAAAAATTCAATGCGTGGAACCTAATTTTTCTTATAGCGCGCCAAGATGTTCCAATCGACAAATGGTAATGTTATCGGAATGAAAATTTCATCAAGATTCCAAATCTGCAATCTGTTTTGCGATGCGATGGATAGATTTTGAGAAAATGATATTTTTGAGCAGCCTTCAAAAACTTAAAATTTCTTTAAAAAAAATTCAATGCGTGAATCGTAATTTTTCTTATATCGCGCCAGGATGTTCCAATCACCAAAACGTAATGTTATCGGAAAGAAAATTTCATGAGGATTCTAAATCTGCAATCCGTTTTGCGATGCGACGGAACTTTTTGAGGAAATGATATTTTTGAGCAGCCTTCAAAAACTTAAAATTTCTTAAAAAAAAATTCAATGCGTGAATCGTAATTTTTCTTATATCGCGACAGGATGCTCCAATCACCAAAAGGTAATGTTATCGGAAAGAAAATTTCATGAGGATTCTAAATCTGCAATCCGTTTTGCGATGCGACGGAACTTTTTTAAAAAATGATATTTTTGAGCAGCCTTCAAAAACTTAAAATTTCTTTAAAAAAATTCAATGCGTGGAACGTAATTTTTCTTATAGCGCGCCAAGATGTTCCAATCGACAAATGGTAATGTTATCGGAATGAAAATTTCATCAAGATTCCAAATCTGCAATCTGTTTTGCGATGCGATGGATAGATTTTGAGAAAATGATATTTTTGAGCAGCCTTCAAAAACTTAAAATTTCTTTAAAAAAAATTCAATGCGTGAATCGTAATTTTTCTTATATCGCGACAGGATGCTCCAATCACCAAAAGGTAATGTTATCGGAAAGAAAATTTCATGAGGATTCCAAATCTGCAATGCGTTTTGCGATGCGATGGATACTTTTTAAGAAAATGATATTTTTGAGCAGCCTTAAAAACTTTAAATTTCTTTAAAAAAATTCAATGCGTGGAACGTAATTTTTCTTATAGCGCGCCAAGATGTTCCAATCGACAAATGGTAATGTTATCGGAAAGAGAATTTCATGAGGATTCTAAATCTGCAATCCGTTTTGCGATGCGACGGAACTTTTTGAGAAAATGATATTTTTGAGCAGCCTTCAAAAACTTAAAATTTCTTTAAAAAAAATTCAATGCGTGGAACGTAATTTTTCTTATAGCGCGCCAAGATGTTCCAATCGACAAATGGTAATGTTATCGGAAAGAAAATTTCATCAAGATTCTAAATCTGCAATCCGTTTTGCGATGCTACGGATACATTTTGAGAAAATGATATTTTTGAGCAGCCTTCAAAAACTTAACATCTCTTTAAAAAAAAATTCAATGCGTGGAACCTAATTTTTCTTATAGCGCGCCAAGATGTTCCAATGGACAAATGGGAATGTTATCGGAATGAAAATTTCATCAAGATTCCAAATCTGCAATCTGTTTTGCGATGCGATGGATAGATTTTGAGAAAATGATATTTTTGAGCAGCCTTTAAAAACTTAAAATTTCTTTAAAAAAAATTCAATGCGTGAATCTTAATTTTTTTTATATCGCGCCAGGATGCTCCAATCGACAAAAGGGAATGTTATCGGAAAGAAAATTTCATGAGGATTCCAAATCTGCAATTCGTTTTGCGATGCGATGGATACTTTTTAAGAAAATGATATTTTTGAGCAGCCTTAAAAACTTTAAATTTCTTTAAAAAAATTGAATGCGTGGAACGTAATTTTTCTTATAGCGCGCCAAGATGTTCCAATCGACAAATGGTAATGTTATCGGAAAGAAAATTTCATGAGGATTCTAAATCTGCAATCCGTTTTGCGATGCGACGGAACTTTTTGAGAAAATGATATTTTTGAGCAGCCTTCAAAAACTTAAAATTTCTTTAAAAAAAATTCAATGCGTGGAACGTAATTTTTCTTATAGCGCGCCAAGATGTTCCAATCGACAAATGGTAATGTTATCGGAAAGAAAATTTCATCAAGATTCCAAATCTGCAATCCGTTTTGCGATGCGACGGAACTTTTTGAGAAAATGATATTTTTGAGCAGCCTTCAAAAACTTAAAATCTCTTTAAAAAAAAATTCAATGCGTGGAACCTAATTTTTCTTATAGCGCGCCAAGATGTTGCAATGGACAAATGGTAATGTTATCGGAATGAAAATTTCATCAAGATTCCAAATCTTCAATCTGTTTTGCGATGCGACGGATAGATTTTGAGAAAATGATATTTTTGAGCAGCCTTCAAAAACTTAAAATCTCTTTAAAAAAAAATTCAATGCGTGGAACCTAATTTTTCTTATAGCGCGCCAAGATGTTCCAATCGACAAATGGTAATGTTATCGGAATGAAAATTTCATCAAGATTCCAAATCTGCAATCTGTTTTGCGATGCGATGGATAGATTTTGAGAAAATGATATTTTTGAGCAGCCTTCAAAAACTTAAAATTTCTTTAAAAAAAATTCAATGCGTGAATCGTAATTTTTCTTATATCGCGCCAGGATGTTCCAATCACCAAAACGTAATGTTATCGGAAAGAAAATTTCATGAGGATTCTAAATCTGCAATCCGTTTTGCGATGCGACGGAACTTTTTGAGGAAATGATATTTTTGAGCAGCCTTCAAAAACTTAAAATTTCTTAAAAAAAAATTCAATGCGTGAATCGTAATTTTTCTTATATCGCGACAGGATGCTCCAATCACCAAAAGGTAATGTTATCGGAAAGAAAATTTCATGAGGATTCTAAATCTGCAATCCGTTTTGCGATGCGACGGAACTTTTTTAAAAAATGATATTTTTGAGCAGCCTTCAAAAACTTAAAATTTCTTTAAAAAAATTCAATGCGTGGAACGTAATTTTTCTTATAGCGCGCCAAGATGTTCCAATCGACAAATGGTAATGTTATCGGAATGAAAATTTCATCAAGATTCCAAATCTGCAATCTGTTTTGCGATGCGATGGATAGATTTTGAGAAAATGATATTTTTGAGCAGCCTTCAAAAACTTAAAATTTCTTTAAAAAAAATTCAATGCGTGAATCGTAATTTTTCTTATATCGCGACAGGATGCTCCAATCACCAAAAGGTAATGTTATCGGAAAGAAAATTTCATGAGGATTCCAAATCTGCAATTCGTTTTGCGATGCGATGGATACTTTTTAAGAAAATGATATTTTTGAGCAGCCTTAAAAACTTTAAATTTCTTTAAAAAAATTCAATGCGTGGAACGTAATTTTTCTTATAGCGCGCCAAGATGTTCCAATCGACAAATGGTAATGTTATCGGAAAGAAAATTTCATGAGGATTCTAAATCTGCAATCCGTTTTGCGATGCGACGGAACTTTTTGAGAAAATGATATTTTTGAGCAGCCTTCAAAAACTTAAAATTTCTTTAAAAAAAATTCAATGCGTGGAACGTAATTTTTCTTATAGCGCGCCAAGATGTTCCAATCGACAAATGGTAATGTTATCGGAAAGAAAATTTCATCAAGATTCTAAATCTGCAATCCGTTTTGCGATGCTACGGATACATTTTGAGAAAATGATATTTTTGAGCAGCCTTCAAAAACTTAACATCTCTTTAAAAAAAAATTCAATGCGTGGAACCTAATTTTTCTTATAGCGCGCCAAGATGTTCCAATGGACAAATGGGAATGTTATCGGAATGAAAATTTCATCAAGATTCCAAATCTGCAATCTGTTTTGCGATGCGATGGATAGATTTTGAGAAAATGATATTTTTGAGCAGCCTTTAAAAACTTAAAATTTCTTTAAAAAAAATTCAATGCGTGAATCTTAATTTTTTTTATATCGCGCCAGGATGCTCCAATCGACAAAAGGGAATGTTATCGGAAAGAAAATTTCATGAGGATTCCAAATCTGCAATTCGTTTTGCGATGCGATGGATACTTTTTAAGAAAATGATATTTTTGAGCAGCCTTAAAAACTTTAAATTTCTTTAAAAAAATTGAATGCGTGGAACGTAATTTTTCTTATAGCGCGCCAAGATGTTCCAATCGACAAATGGTAATGTTATCGGAAAGAAAATTTCATGAGGATTCTAAATCTGCAATCCGTTTTGCGATGCGACGGAACTTTTTGAGAAAATGATATTTTTGAGCAGCCTTCAAAAACTTAAAATTTCTTTAAAAAAAATTCAATGCGTGGAACGTAATTTTTCTTATAGCGCGCCAAGATGTTCCAATCGACAAATGGTAATGTTATCGGAAAGAAAATTTCATCAAGATTCCAAATCTGCAATCCGTTTTGCGATGCTACGGATACATTTTGAGAAAATGATATTTTTGAGCAGCCTTCAAAAACTTAACATCTCTTTAAAAAAAAATTCAATGCGTGGAACCTAATTTTTCTTATAGCGCGCCAAGATGTTCCAATGGACAAATGGGAATGTTATCGGAATGAAAATTTCATCAAGATTCTAAATCTGTAATCTGTTTTGCGATGCGACGGATACTTTTTGAGAAAATGATATTTTTGAGCAGCCTTCAAAAACTTAAAATTTCTTTAAAAAAAATTCAATGCGTGGAACGTAATTTTTCTTATAGCGCGCCAAGATGTTCCAATCGACAAATGGTAATGTTATCGGTATAAAAATTTCATCAAGATTCCAAATCTGCAATCCGTTTTGCGATGCGACGGATAAATTTTGAGAAAATGATATTTTTGAGTGGCCTTCAAAAACTTAAAATTTCTTTAACAAAAATTCAATGCGTGAATCTTAATTTTTTTTATATCGCGCCAGGATGTTCCAATCGATAAATGGTAATGTTATCGGTATAAAAATTTCATCAAGATTCCAAATCTGCAATCCGTTTTGCGATGCGACGGATAAATTTTGAGAAAATGATATTTTTGAGTGGCCTTCAAAAACTTAAAATTTCTTTAAAAAAAATTTAATGCGTGGAACGTAATTTTTCTTATAGCGCGCCAAGATGTTCCAATCGACAAATGGTAATGTTGTCGGAATGAAAATTTCATCAAGATTCCAAATCTGCAATCCGTTTTGCGATGCGACGGATAAATTTTGAGAAAATGATATTTTTGAGCAGCCTTCAAAAACTTAAAATTTCTTAAAAAAAAATTCAATGCGTGAATCGTAATTTTTCTTATATCGCGCCAGGATGCTCCAATTACCAAAAGGTAATGTTATCGGAAAGAAAATTTCATGAGGATTCTAAATCTGCAATCCGTTTTGCGATGCGACGGAACTTTTTGAGAAAATGATATTTTTGAGCAGCCTTCAAAAACTTAAAATCTCTTTAAAAAAAAATTCAATGCGTGGAACCTAATTTTTCTTATAGCGCGCCAAGATGTTGCAATGGACAAATGGTAATGTTATCGGAATGAAAATTTCATCAAGATTCCAAATCTGCAATCCGTTTTGCGATGCGACGGATAAATTTTGAGAAAATGATATTTTTGAGTGGCCTTCAAAAACTTAAAATTTCTTTAACAAAAATTCAATGCGTGAATCTTAATTTTTTTTTATATCGCGCCAGGATGTTCCAATCGATAAATGGTAATGTTATCGGTATAAAAATTTCATCAAGATTCCAAATCTGCAATCCGTTTTGCGATGCGACGGATAAATTTTGAGAAAATGATATTTTTGAGTGGCCTTCAAAAACTTAAAATTTCTTTAACAAAAATTCAATGCGTGAATCGTAATTTTTTTTATATCGCGCCAGGATGTTCCAATCGATAAATGGTAATGTTATCGGTATAAAAATTTCATCAAGAATCAAAATCTGCAATCCGTTTTGCGATGCGACGGATACATTTTGAGAAAATGATATTTTTGAGTGGCCTTCAAAAACTTAAAATTTCTTTAAAAAAAATTTAATGCGTGGAACGTAATTTTTCTTATAGCGCGCCAAGATGTTCCAATCGACAAATGATAATGTTGTCGGAATGAAAATTTCATTAAGATTCCAAATCTGCAATCCGTTTTGCGATGCGACGGATAAATTTTGAGAAAATGATATTTTTGAGCAGCCTTCAAAAACTTAAAATTTCTTAAAAAAAAATTCAATGCGTGAATCGTAATTTTTCTTATATCGCGCCAGGATGCTCCAATCACCAAAAGGTAATGTTATCAGAAAGAAAATTTCATGAGGATTCTAAATCTGCAATCCGTTTTGCGATGCAACGGATACTTTTTGAGAAAACGATATTTTTGAGCAGCCTTCAAAAACTTAAAATTTCTTTAAAAAAAATTCAATGCGTGGAACGTAATTTTTCTTATAGCGCGCCAAGATGTTCCAATCGACAAATGGTAATGTTATCGGTATAAAAATTTCATCAAGATTCCAAATCTGCAATCCGTTTTGCGATGCGACGGATAAATTTTGAGAAAATGATATTTTTGGGTGGCCTTCAAAAACTTAAAATTTCTTTAACAAAAATTCAATGCGTGAATCTATATTTTTTTTAAATCGCGCCAGGATGTTCCAATCGATAAATGGTAATGTTATCGGTATAAAAATTTCATCAAGATTCCAAATCTGCAATCCGTTTTGCGATGCGACGGATAAATTTTGAGAAAATGATATTTTTGAATGGCCTTCAAAAACTTAAAATTTCTTTAAAAAAAATTTAATGCGTGGAACGTAATTTTTCTTATAGCGCGCCAAGATGTTCCAATCGACAAATGGTAATGTTGTCGGAATGAAAATTTCATCAAGATTCCAAACCTGCAATCCGTTTTGCGATGCGACGGATAAATTTTGAGAAAATGATATTTTTGAGCAGCCTTCAAAAACTTAAAATTTCTTAAAAAAAAATTCAATGCGTGAATCGTAATTTTTCTTATATCGCGCCAGGATGCTCCAATTACCAAAAGGTAATGTTATCGGAAAGAAAATTTCATGAGGATTCTAAATCTGCAATCCGTTTTGCGATGCGACGGAACTTTTTGAGAAAATGATATTTTTGAGCAGCCTTCCAAAACTTAAAATCTCTTTAAAAAAAAATTCAATGCGTGGAACCTAATTTTTCTTATAGCGCGCCAAGATGTTGCAATGGACAAATGGTAATGTTATCGGAATGAAAATTTCATCAAGATTCCAAATCTTCAATCTGTTTTGCGATGCGACGGATAGATTTTGAGAAAATGATATTTTTGAGCAGCCTTCAAAAACTTAAAATCTCTTTAAAAAAAAATTCAATGCGTGGAACCTAATTTTTCTTATAGCGCGCCAAGATGTTCCAATCGACAAATGGTAATGTTATCGGAATGAAAATTTCATCAAGATTCCAAATCTGCAATCTGTTTTGCGATGCGATGGATAGATTTTGAGAAAATGATATTTTTGAGCAGCCTTCAAAAACTTAAAATTTCTTTAAAAAAAATTCAATGCGTGAATCGTAATTTTTCTTATATCGCGCCAGGATGTTCCAATCACCAAAACGTAATGTTATCGGAAAGAAAATTTCATGAGGATTCTAAATCTGCAATCCGTTTTGCGATGCGACGGAACTTTTTGAGGAAATGATATTTTTGAGCAGCCTTCAAAAACTTAAAATTTCTTAAAAAAAAATTCAATGCGTGAATCGTAATTTTTCTTATATCGCGACAGGATGCTCCAATCACCAAAAGGTAATGTTATCGGAAAGAAAATTTCATGAGGATTCTAAATCTGCAATCCGTTTTGCGATGCGACGGAACTTTTTTAAAAAATGATATTTTTGAGCAGCCTTCAAAAACTTAAAATTTCTTTAAAAAAATTCAATGAGTGGAACGTAATTTTTCTTATAGCGCGCCAAGATGTTCCAATCGACAAATGGTAATGTTATCGGAATGAAAATTTCATCAAGATTCCAAATCTGCAATCTGTTTTGCGATGCGATGGATAGATTTTGAGAAAATGATATTTTTGAGCAGCCTTCAAAAACTTAAAATCTCTTTAAAAAAAAATTCAATGCGTGGAACCTAATTTTTCTTATAGCGCGCCAAGATGTTCCAATCGACAAATGGTAATGTTATCGGAATGAAAATTTCATCAAGATACCAAATCTGCAATCTGTTTTGCGATGCGATGGATAGATTTTGAGAAAATGATATTTTTGAGCAGCCTTCAAAAACTTAAAATTTCTTTAAAAAAAATTCAATGCGTGAATCGTAATTTTTCTTATATCGCGACAGGATGCTCCAATCACCAAAAGGTAATGTTATCGGAAAGAAAATTTCATCAAGATTCCAAATCTGCAATTCGTTTTGCGATGCGATGGATACTTTTTAAGAAAATGATATTTTTGAGCAGCCTTAAAAAACTTAAAATTTCTTTAAAAAAATTCAATGCGTGGAACGTAATTTTTCTTATAGCGCGCCAAGATGTTCCAATCGACAAATGGTAATGTTATCGGAAAGAAAATTTCATGAGGATTCTAAATCTGCAATCCGTTTTGCGATGCGACGGAACTTTTTGAGAAAATGATATTTTTGAGCAGCCTTCAAAAACTTAAAATTTCTTTAAAAAAAATTCAATGCGTGGAACGTAATTTTTCTTATAGCGCGCCAAGATGTTCCAATCGACAAATGGTAATGTTATCGGAAAGAAAATTTCATCAAGATTCCAAATCTGCAATCCGTTTTGCGATGCGACGGATACATTTTGAGAAAATGATATTTTTGAGCAGCCTTCAAAAACTTAACATCTCTTTAAAAAAAAAATTCAATGCGTGGAACCTAATTTTTCTTATAGCGCGCCAAGATGTTCCAATGGACAAATGGGAATGTTATCGGAATGAAAATTTCATCAAGATTCCAAATCTGCAATCTGTTTTGCGATGCGATGGATAGATTATGAGAAAATGATATTTTTGAGCAGCCTTTAAAAACTTAAAATTTCTTTAAAAAAAATTCAATGCGTGAATCTTAATTTTTTTTATATCGCGCCAGGATGCTCCAATCGACAAAAGGGAATGTTATCGGAAAGAAAATTTCATGAGGATTCTAAATCTGTAATCTGTTTTGCGATGCGACGGATACTTTTTGAGAAAATGATATTTTTGAGCAGCCTTCAAAAACTTAAAATTTCTTTAAGAAAAATTCAATGCGTGGAACGTAATTTTTCTTATATCGCGCCAAGATGTTCCAATCGACAAATGGTAATGTTATCGGAATGAAAATTTCATCAAGATTCCAAATCTTCAATCTGTTTTGCGATGCGCCGGATAGATTTTGAGAAAATGATATTTTTGAGCAGCCTTCAAAAACTTAAAATTTCTTTAAAAAAAATTCAATGCGTGGAACGTAATTTTTCTTATAGCCCGCCAAGATGTTCCAATCGACAAATGGTAATGTTATCGGAATGAAAATTTCATCAAGATTCCAAATCTGTAATCCGTTTTGCGATGCGACGGATACATTTTGAGAAAATGATATTTTTGAGCAGCCTTCAAAAACTTAAAATTTCTTTAAAAAAAATTCAATGCGTGGAACGTAATTTTTCTTATATCGCGCCAAGATGTTCCAATCGACAAATGGTAATGTTATCGGAATGAAAATTTCATCAAGATTCCAAATCTGCAATCCGTTTTGCGATGCGACGGATACATTTTGAGAAAATGATATTTTTGAGCAGCCTTCAAAAACTTAAAATTTCTTTAAAAAAAAATCAATGCGTGGAACGTAATTTTTCTTATAGCGCGCCAGGATGCTCCAATCACCAAAAGGTAATGTTATCAGAAAGAAAATTTCATGAGGATTCTAAATCTGCAATCCGTTTTGCGATGCGACGGATACTTTTTGAGAAAATGATATTTTTGAGCAGCCTTCAAAAACTTAAAATTTCTTTAAAAAAAAATCAATGCGTGGAACGTAATTTTTCTTATAGCGCGCCAGGATGCTCCAATCACCAAAAGGTAATGTTATCAGAAAGAAAATTTCATGAGGATTCTAAATCTGCAATCCGTTTTGCGATGCGACGGATACTTTTTGAGAAAATGATATTTTTGAGCAGACTTCAAAAACTTAAAATTTCTTTAAAAAAAATTCAATGCGTGAATCGTAATTTTTCTTATATCGCGCCAAGATGTTCCAATCGACAAATGGTAATGTTATCGGAATGAAAATTTCATCAAGATTCCAAATCTGCAATCCGTTTTGCGATGCGACGGATACATTTTGAGAAAATGATATTTTTGAGCAGCCTTCAAAAACTTAAAATTTCTTTAAAAAAAAATCAATGCGTGGAACGTAATTTTTCTTATAGCGCGCCAGGATGCTCCAATCACCAAAAGGTAATGTTATCAGAAAGAAAATTTCATGAGGATTCTAAATCTGCAATCCGTTTTGCGATGCGACGGATACTTTTTGAGAAAATGATATTTTTGAGCAGCCTTCAAAAACTTAAAATTTCTTTAAAAAAAAATCAATGCGTGGAACGTAATTTTTCTTATAGCGCGCCAGGATGCTCCAATCACCAAAAGGTAATGTTATCAGAAAGAAAATTTCATGAGGATTCTAAATCTGCAATCCGTTTTGCGATGCGACGGATACTTTTTGAGAAAATGATATTTTTGAGCAGACTTCAAAAACTTATCGCGCCAGGATGCTCCAATCAACAAAGGGTAATGTTATCGGAAAGAAAATTTCATCAAGATTCCAAATCTGCAATCCGTTTTCCGATGCGACGGATACTTTTTGAGAAAATGATATTTTTGAGCAGCCTTCAAAAACTTAAAATTTCTTTAAAAAATATTCAATGCGTGGAACGTAATTTTTGTTATAGAGCGCCAAGATGTTCCAATCGACAAATGGTAATGTTATCGGAATGAAAATTTTATCAAGATTCTAAATCTGCAATCCGTTTTGATATTTTTGAGCAGCCTTCAAAAACTTAAAATTTCTTTAAAAAAAATTCAATGCGTGGAACGTACTTTTTCTTATAGCGCGCCAGGATGCTCCAATCACCAAAAGGTAATGTTATCAGAAAGAAAATTTCATGAGGATTCTAAATCTGCAATCCGTTTTGCGATGCGACGGATACATTTTGAGAAAATGATATTTTTGAGCAGCCTTCAAAAACTTAAAATTTCTTTAAAAAAAATTCAATGCGTGGAACGTAATTTTTCTTATAGCGCGCCAAGATGTTCCAATCGACAAAAGGTAATGTTATCGGAAAGAAAATTTCATGAGGATTCCAAATCTGCAATCCGTTTTGCGATGCGACGGATACATTTTGAGAAAATGATATTTTTGAGCAGCCTTCAAAAACTTAAAATTTCTTTAAAAAATATTCAATGCGTGGAACGTAATTTTTGTTATAGAGCGCCAAGATGTTCCAGTCGACAAAAGGTAATGTTATCGGAATGAAAATTTCATCAAGATTCCAAATCTGCAATCCGTTTTCCGATGCGACGGATACTTTTTGAGAAAATGATATTTTTGAGCAGCCTTCAAAAACTTAAAATTTCTTTAAAAAAAATTCAATGCGTGGAACGTAATTTTTCTTATAGCGCGCCAAGATGTTCCAATCGACAAATGGTAATGTTATCGGTATAAAAATTTCATCAAGATTCCAAATCTGCAATCCGTTTTGCGATGCGACGGATACATTTTGAGAAAATGATATTTTTGAGCAGCCTTCAAAAACTTAAAATTTCTTTAAAAAAAAATCAATGCGTGGAACGTAATATTTCTTATATCGCGCCAAGATGTTCCAATCGACAAATGGTAATGTTATCGGAATGAAAATTTCATCAAGATTCCAAATCTGCAATCCGTTTTGCGATGCGACGGATACATTTTGAGAAAATGATATTTTTGAGCAGCCTTCAAAAACTTAAAATTTCTTTAAAAAAAAATCAATGCGTGGAACGTAATTTTTCTTATAGCGCGCCAGGATGCTCCAATCACCAAAAGGTAATGTTATCAGAAAGAAAATTTCATGAGGATTCTAAATCTGCAATCCGTTTTGCGATGCGACGGATACTTTTTGAGAAAATGATATTTTTGAGCAGCCTTCAAAAACTTAAAATTTCTTTAAAAAAAAATCAATGCGTGGAACGTAATTTTTCTTATAGCGCGCCAGGATGCTCCAATCACCAAAAGGTAATGTTATCAGAAAGAAAATTTCATGAGGATTCTAAATCTGCAATCCGTTTTGCGATGCGACGGATACTTTTTGAGAAAATGATATTTTTGAGCAGACTTCAAAAACTTAAAATTTCTTTAAAAAAAATTCAATGCGTGAATCGTAATTTTTCTTATATCGCGCCAAGATGTTCCAATCGACAAATGGTAATGTTATCGGAATGAAAATTTCATCAAGATTCCAAATCTGCAATCCGTTTTGCGATGCGACGGATACATTTTGAGAAAATGATATTTTTGAGCAGCCTTCAAAAACTTAAAATTTCTTTAAAAAAAAATCAATGCGTGGAACGTAATTTTTCTTATAGCGCGCCAGGATGCTCCAATCACCAAAAGGTAATGTTATCAGAAAGAAAATTTCATGAGGATTCTAAATCTGCAATCCGTTTTGCGATGCGACGGATACTTTTTGAGAAAATGATATTTTTGAGCAGCCTTCAAAAACTTAAAATTTCTTTAAAAAAAAATCAATGCGTGGAACGTAATTTTTCTTATAGCGCGCCAGGATGCTCCAATCACCAAAAGGTAATGTTATCAGAAAGAAAATTTCATGAGGATTCTAAATCTGCAATCCGTTTTGCGATGCGACGGATACTTTTTGAGAAAATGATATTTTTGAGCAGACTTCAAAAACTTATCGCGCCAGGATGCTCCAATCAACAAAGGGTAATGTTATCGGAAAGAAAATTTCATCAAGATTCCAAATCTGCAATCCGTTTTCCGATGCGACGGATACTTTTTGAGAAAATGATATTTTTGAGCAGCCTTCAAAAACTTAAAATTTCTTTAAAAAATATTCAATGCGTGGAACGTAATTTTTGTTATAGAGCGCCAAGATGTTCCAATCGACAAATGGTAATGTTATCGGAATGAAAATTTTATCAAGATTCTAAATCTGCAATCCGTTTTGATATTTTTGAGCAGCCTTCAAAAACTTAAAATTTCTTTAAAAAAAATTCAATGCGTGGAACGTACTTTTTCTTATAGCGCGCCAGGATGCTCCAATCACCAAAAGGTAATGTTATCAGAAAGAAAATTTCATGAGGATTCTAAATCTGCAATCCGTTTTGCGATGCGACGGATACATTTTGAGAAAATGATATTTTTGAGCAGCCTTCAAAAACTTAAAATTTCTTTAAAAAAAATTCAATGCGTGGAACGTAATTTTTCTTATAGCGCGCCAAGATGTTCCAATCGACAAAAGGTAATGTTATCGGAAAGAAAATTTCATGAGGATTCCAAATCTGCAATCCGTTTTGCGATGCGACGGATACTTTTTGAGAAAATGATATTTTTGAGCAGCCTTCAAAAACTTAAAATTTCTTTAAAAAAAAATCAATGCGTGGAACGTAATTTTTCTTATAGCGCGCCAGGATGCTCCAATCACCAAAAGGTAATGTTATCAGAAAGAAAATTTCATGAGGATTCTAAATCTGCAATCCGTTTTGCGATGCGACGGATACTTTTTGAGAAAATGATATTTTTGAGCAGACTTCAAAAACTTATCGCGCCAGGATGCTCCAATCAACAAAGGGTAATGTTATCGGAAAGAAAATTTCATCAAGATTCCAAATCTGCAATCCGTTTTCCGATGCGACGGATACTTTTTGAGAAAATGATATTTTTGAGCAGCCTTCAAAAACTTAAAATTTCTTTAAAAAATATTCAATGCGTGGAACGTAATTTTTGTTATAGAGCGCCAAGATGTTCCAATCGACAAATGGTAATGTTATCGGAATGAAAATTTTATCAAGATTCTAAATCTGCAATCCGTTTTGATATTTTTGAGCAGCCTTCAAAAACTTAAAATTTCTTTAAAAAAAATTCAATGCGTGGAACGTACTTTTTCTTATAGCGCGCCAGGATGCTCCAATCACCAAAAGGTAATGTTATCAGAAAGAAAATTTCATGAGGATTCTAAATCTGCAATCCGTTTTGCGATGCGACGGATACATTTTGAGAAAATGATATTTTTGAGCAGCCTTCAAAAACTTAAAATTTCTTTAAAAAAAATTCAATGCGTGGAACGTAATTTTTCTTATAGCGCGCCAAGATGTTCCAATCGACAAAAGGTAATGTTATCGGAAAGAAAATTTCATGAGGATTCCAAATCTGCAATCCGTTTTGCGATGCGACGGATACATTTTGAGAAAATGATATTTTTGAGCAGCCTTCAAAAACTTAAAATTTCTTTAAAAAATATTCAATGCGTGGAACGTAATTTTTGTTATAGAGCGCCAAGATGTTCCAGTCGACAAAAGGTAATGTTATCGGAATGAAAATTTCATCAAGATTCCAAATCTGCAATCCGTTTTCCGATGCGACGGATACTTTTTGAGAAAATGATATTTTTGAGCAGCCTTCAAAAACTTAAAATTTCTTTAAAAAAAATTCAATGCGTGGAACGTAATTTTTCTTATAGCGCGCCAAGATGTTCCAATCGACAAATGGTAATGTTATCGGTATAAAAATTTCATCAAGATTCCAAATCTGCAATCCGTTTTGCGATGCGACGGATACATTTTGAGAAAATGATATTTTTGAGCAGCCTTCAAAAACTTAAAATTTCTTTAAAAAAAAATCAATGCGTGGAACGTAATATTTCTTATATCGCGCCAAGATGTTCCAATCGACAAATGGTAATGTTATCGGAATGAAAATTTCATCAAGATTCCAAATCTGCAATCCGTTTTGCGATGCGACGGATACATTTTGAGAAAATGATATTTTTGAGCAGCCTTCAAAAACTTAAAATTTCTTTAAAAAAAAATCAATGCGTGGAACGTAATTTTTCTTATAGCGCGCCAGGATGCTCCAATCACCAAAAGGTAATGTTATCAGAAAGAAAATTTCATGAGGATTCTAAATCTGCAATCCGTTTTGCGATGCGACGGATACTTTTTGAGAAAATGATATTTTTGAGCAGCCTTCAAAAACTTAAAATTTCTTTAAAAAAAAATCAATGCGTGGAACGTAATTTTTCTTATAGCGCGCCAGGATGCTCCAATCACCAAAAGGTAATGTTATCAGAAAGAAAATTTCATGAGGATTCTAAATCTGCAATCCGTTTTGCGATGCGACGGATACTTTTTGAGAAAATGATATTTTTGAGCAGACTTCAAAAACTTAAAATTTCTTTAAAAAAAATTCAATGCGTGAATCGTAATTTTTCTTATATCGCGCCAAGATGTTCCAATCGACAAATGGTAATGTTATCGGAATGAAAATTTCATCAAGATTCCAAATCTGCAATCCGTTTTGCGATGCGACGGATACATTTTGAGAAAATGATATTTTTGAGCAGCCTTCAAAAACTTAAAATTTCTTTAAAAAAAAATCAATGCGTGGAACGTAATTTTTCTTATAGCGCGCCAGGATGCTCCAATCACCAAAAGGTAATGTTATCAGAAAGAAAATTTCATGAGGATTCTAAATCTGCAATCCGTTTTGCGATGCGACGGATACTTTTTGAGAAAATGATATTTTTGAGCAGCCTTCAAAAACTTAAAATTTCTTTAAAAAAAAATCAATGCGTGGAACGTAATTTTTCTTATAGCGCGCCAGGATGCTCCAATCACCAAAAGGTAATGTTATCAGAAAGAAAATTTCATGAGGATTCTAAATCTGCAATCCGTTTTGCGATGCGACGGATACTTTTTGAGAAAATGATATTTTTGAGCAGACTTCAAAAACTTATCGCGCCAGGATGCTCCAATCAACAAAGGGTAATGTTATCGGAAAGAAAATTTCATCAAGATTCCAAATCTGCAATCCGTTTTCCGATGCGACGGATACTTTTTGAGAAAATGATATTTTTGAGCAGCCTTCAAAAACTTAAAATTTCTTTAAAAAATATTCAATGCGTGGAACGTAATTTTTGTTATAGAGCGCCAAGATGTTCCAATCGACAAATGGTAATGTTATCGGAATGAAAATTTTATCAAGATTCTAAATCTGCAATCCGTTTTGATATTTTTGAGCAGCCTTCAAAAACTTAAAATTTCTTTAAAAAAAATTCAATGCGTGGAACGTACTTTTTCTTATAGCGCGCCAGGATGCTCCAATCACCAAAAGGTAATGTTATCAGAAAGAAAATTTCATGAGGATTCTAAATCTGCAATCCGTTTTGCGATGCGACGGATACATTTTGAGAAAATGATATTTTTGAGCAGCCTTCAAAAACTTAAAATTTCTTTAAAAAAAATTCAATGCGTGGAACGTAATTTTTCTTATAGCGCGCCAAGATGTTCCAATCGACAAAAGGTAATGTTATCGGAAAGAAAATTTCATGAGGATTCCAAATCTGCAATCCGTTTTGCGATGCGACGGATACATTTTGAGAAAATGATATTTTTGAGCAGCCTTCAAAAACTTAAAATTTCTTTAAAAAATATTCAATGCGTGGAACGTAATTTTTGTTATAGAGCGCCAAGATGTTCCAGTCGACAAAAGGTAATGTTATCGGAATGAAAATTTCATCAAGATTCCAAATCTGCAATCCGTTTTCCGATGCGACGGATACTTTTTGAGAAAATGATATTTTTGAGCAGCCTTCAAAAACTTAAAATTTCTTTAAAAAAAATTCAATGCGTGGAACGTAATTTTTCTTATAGCGCGCCAAGATGTTCCAATCGACAAATGGTAATGTTATCGGTATAAAAATTTCATCAAGATTCCAAATCTGCAATCCGTTTTGCGATGCGACGGATACATTTTGAGAAAATGATATTTTTGAGCAGCCTTCAAAAACTTAAAATTTCTTTAAAAAAAAATCAATGCGTGGAACGTAATATTTCTTATATCGCGCCAAGATGTTCCAATCGACAAATGGTAATGTTATCGGAATGAAAATTTCATCAAGATTCCAAATCTGCAATCCGTTTTGCGATGCGACGGATACATTTTGAGAAAATGATATTTTTGAGCAGCCTTCAAAAACTTAAAATTTCTTTAAAAAAAAATCAATGCGTGGAACGTAATTTTTCTTATAGCGCGCCAGGATGCTCCAATCACCAAAAGGTAATGTTATCAGAAAGAAAATTTCATGAGGATTCTAAATCTGCAATCCGTTTTGCGATGCGACGGATACTTTTTGAGAAAATGATATTTTTGAGCAGCCTTCAAAAACTTAAAATTTCTTTAAAAAAAAATCAATGCGTGGAACGTAATTTTTCTTATAGCGCGCCAGGATGCTCCAATCACCAAAAGGTAATGTTATCAGAAAGAAAATTTCATGAGGATTCTAAATCTGCAATCCGTTTTGCGATGCGACGGATACTTTTTGAGAAAATGATATTTTTGAGCAGACTTCAAAAACTTAAAATTTCTTTAAAAAAAATTCAATGCGTGAATCGTAATTTTTCTTATATCGCGCCAAGATGTTCCAATCGACAAATGGTAATGTTATCGGAATGAAAATTTCATCAAGATTCCAAATCTGCAATCCGTTTTGCGATGCGACGGATACATTTTGAGAAAATGATATTTTTGAGCAGCCTTCAAAAACTTAAAATTTCTTTAAAAAAAAATCAATGCGTGGAACGTAATTTTTCTTATAGCGCGCCAGGATGTTCCAATCGACAAATGGTAATGTTATCGGAATGAAAATTTCATCAAGATTCCAAATCTGCAATCCGTTTTGCGATGCGACGGATACATTTTGAGAAAATGATATTTTTGAGCAGCCTTCAAAAACTTAAAATTTCTTTAAAAAAAAATCAATGCGTGGAACGTAATTTTTCTTATAGCGCGCCAGGATGCTCCAATCACCAAAAGGTAATGTTATCAGAAAGAAAATTTCATGAGGATTCTAAATCTGCAATCCGTTTTGCGATGCGACGGATACTTTTTGAGAAAATGATATTTTTGAGCAGCCTTCAAAAACTTAAAATTTCTTTAAAAAAAAATCAATGCGTGGAACGTAATTTTTCTTATAGCGCGCCAGGATGCTCCAATCACCAAAAGGTAATGTTATCAGAAAGAAAATTTCATGAGGATTCTAAATCTGCAATCCGTTTTGCGATGCGACGGATACTTTTTGAGAAAATGATATTTTTGAGCAGCCTTCAAAAACTTAAAATTTCTTTAAGAAAAATTCAATGCGTGGAACGTAATTTTTCTTATATCGCGCCAAGATGTTCCAATCGACAAATGGTAATGTTATCGGAATGAAAATTTCATCAAGATTCCAAATCTTCAATCTGTTTTGCGATGCGCCGGATAGATTTTGAGAAAATGATATTTTTGAGCAGCCTTCAAAAACTTAAAATTTCTTTAAAAAAAATTCAATGCGTGGAACGTAATTTTTCTTATAGCCCGCCAAGATGTTCCAATCGACAAATGGTAATGTTATCGGAATGAAAATTTCATCAAGATTCCAAATCTGTAATCCGTTTTGCGATGCGACGGATACATTTTGAGAAAATGATATTTTTGAGCAGCCTTCAAAAACTTAAAATTTCTTTAAAAAAAATTCAATGCGTGGAACGTAATTTTTCTTATATCGCGCCAAGATGTTCCAATCGACAAATGGTAATGTTATCGGAATGAAAATTTCATCAAGATTCCAAATCTGCAATCCGTTTTGCGATGCGACGGATACATTTTGAGAAAATGATATTTTTGAGCAGCCTTCAAAAACTTAAAATTTCTTTAAAAAAAAATCAATGCGTGGAACGTAATTTTTCTTATAGCGCGCCAGGATGCTCCAATCACCAAAAGGTAATGTTATCAGAAAGAAAATTTCATGAGGATTCTAAATCTGCAATCCGTTTTGCGATGCGACGGATACTTTTTGAGAAAATGATATTTTTGAGCAGCCTTCAAAAACTTAAAATTTCTTTAAAAAAAAATCAATGCGTGGAACGTAATTTTTCTTATAGCGCGCCAGGATGCTCCAATCACCAAAAGGTAATGTTATCAGAAAGAAAATTTCATGAGGATTCTAAATCTGCAATCCGTTTTGCGATGCGACGGATACTTTTTGAGAAAATGATATTTTTGAGCAGACTTCAAAAACTTAAAATTTCTTTAAAAAAAATTCAATGCGTGAATCGTAATTTTTCTTATATCGCGCCAAGATGTTCCAATCGACAAATGGTAATGTTATCGGAATGAAAATTTCATCAAGATTCCAAATCTGCAATCCGTTTTGCGATGCGACGGATACATTTTGAGAAAATGATATTTTTGAGCAGCCTTCAAAAACTTAAAATTTCTTTAAAAAAAAATCAATGCGTGGAACGTAATTTTTCTTATAGCGCGCCAGGATGTTCCAATCGACAAATGGTAATGTTATCGGAATGAAAATTTCATCAAGATTCCAAATCTGCAATCCGTTTTGCGATGCGACGGATACATTTTGAGAAAATGATATTTTTGAGCAGCCTTCAAAAACTTAAAATTTCTTTAAAAAAAAATCAATGCGTGGAACGTAATTTTTCTTATAGCGCGCCAGGATGCTCCAATCACCAAAAGGTAATGTTATCAGAAAGAAAATTTCATGAGGATTCTAAATCTGCAATCCGTTTTGCGATGCGACGGATACTTTTTGAGAAAATGATATTTTTGAGCAGCCTTCAAAAACTTAAAATTTCTTTAAAAAAAAATCAATGCGTGGAACGTAATTTTTCTTATAGCGCGCCAGGATGCTCCAATCACCAAAAGGTAATGTTATCAGAAAGAAAATTTCATGAGGATTCTAAATCTGCAATCCGTTTTGCGATGCGACGGATACTTTTTGAGAAAATGATATTTTTGAGCAGCCTTCAAAAACTTAAAATTTCTTTAAGAAAAATTCAATGCGTGGAACGTAATTTTTCTTATATCGCGCCAAGATGTTCCAATCGACAAATGGTAATGTTATCGGAATGAAAATTTCATCAAGATTCCAAATCTTCAATCTGTTTTGCGATGCGCCGGATAGATTTTGAGAAAATGATATTTTTGAGCAGCCTTCAAAAACTTAAAATTTCTTTAAAAAAAATTCAATGCGTGGAACGTAATTTTTCTTATAGCCCGCCAAGATGTTCCAATCGACAAATGGTAATGTTATCGGAATGAAAATTTCATCAAGATTCCAAATCTGTAATCCGTTTTGCGATGCGACGGATACATTTTGAGAAAATGATATTTTTGAGCAGCCTTCAAAAACTTAAAATTTCTTTAAAAAAAATTCAATGCGTGGAACGTAATTTTTCTTATATCGCGCCAAGATGTTCCAATCGACAAATGGTAATGTTATCGGAATGAAAATTTCATCAAGATTCCAAATCTGCAATCCGTTTTGCGATGCGACGGATACATTTTGAGAAAATGATATTTTTGAGCAGCCTTCAAAAACTTAAAATTTCTTTAAAAAAAAATCAATGCGTGGAACGTAATTTTTCTTATAGCGCGCCAGGATGCTCCAATCACCAAAAGGTAATGTTATCAGAAAGAAAATTTCATGAGGATTCTAAATCTGCAATCCGTTTTGCGATGCGACGGATACTTTTTGAGAAAATGATATTTTTGAGCAGCCTTCAAAAACTTAAAATTTCTTTAAAAAAAAATCAATGCGTGGAACGTAATTTTTCTTATAGCGCGCCAGGATGCTCCAATCACCAAAAGGTAATGTTATCAGAAAGAAAATTTCATGAGGATTCTAAATCTGCAATCCGTTTTGCGATGCGACGGATACTTTTTGAGAAAATGATATTTTTGAGCAGACTTCAAAAACTTAAAATTTCTTTAAAAAAAATTCAATGCGTGAATCGTAATTTTTCTTATATCGCGCCAAGATGTTCCAATCGACAAATGGTAATGTTATCGGAATGAAAATTTCATCAAGATTCCAAATCTGCAATCCGTTTTGCGATGCGACGGATACATTTTGAGAAAATGATATTTTTGAGCAGCCTTCAAAAACTTAAAATTTCTTTAAAAAAAAATCAATGCGTGGAACGTAATTTTTCTTATAGCGCGCCAGGATGCTCCAATCACCAAAAGGTAATGTTATCAGAAAGAAAATTTCATGAGGATTCTAAATCTGCAATCCGTTTTGCGATGCGACGGATACTTTTTGAGAAAATGATATTTTTGAGCAGCCTTCAAAAACTTAAAATTTCTTTAAAAAAAAATCAATGCGTGGAACGTAATTTTTCTTATAGCGCGCCAGGATGCTCCAATCACCAAAAGGTAATGTTATCAGAAAGAAAATTTCATGAGGATTCTAAATCTGCAATCCGTTTTGCGATGCGACGGATACTTTTTGAGAAAATGATATTTTTGAGCAGACTTCAAAAACTTATCGCGCCAGGATGCTCCAATCAACAAAGGGTAATGTTATCGGAAAGAAAATTTCATCAAGATTCCAAATCTGCAATCCGTTTTCCGATGCGACGGATACTTTTTGAGAAAATGATATTTTTGAGCAGCCTTCAAAAACTTAAAATTTCTTTAAAAAATATTCAATGCGTGGAACGTAATTTTTGTTATAGAGCGCCAAGATGTTCCAATCGACAAATGGTAATGTTATCGGAATGAAAATTTTATCAAGATTCTAAATCTGCAATCCGTTTTGATATTTTTGAGCAGCCTTCAAAAACTTAAAATTTCTTTAAAAAAAATTCAATGCGTGGAACGTACTTTTTCTTATAGCGCGCCAGGATGCTCCAATCACCAAAAGGTAATGTTATCAGAAAGAAAATTTCATGAGGATTCTAAATCTGCAATCCGTTTTGCGATGCGACGGATACATTTTGAGAAAATGATATTTTTGAGCAGCCTTCAAAAACTTAAAATTTCTTTAAAAAAAATTCAATGCGTGGAACGTAATTTTTCTTATAGCGCGCCAAGATGTTCCAATCGACAAAAGGTAATGTTATCGGAAAGAAAATTTCATGAGGATTCCAAATCTGCAATCCGTTTTGCGATGCGACGGATACATTTTGAGAAAATGATATTTTTGAGCAGCCTTCAAAAACTTAAAATTTCTTTAAAAAATATTCAATGCGTGGAACGTAATTTTTGTTATAGAGCGCCAAGATGTTCCAGTCGACAAAAGGTAATGTTATCGGAATGAAAATTTCATCAAGATTCCAAATCTGCAATCCGTTTTCCGATGCGACGGATACTTTTTGAGAAAATGATATTTTTGAGCAGCCTTCAAAAACTTAAAATTTCTTTAAAAAAAATTCAATGCGTGGAACGTAATTTTTCTTATAGCGCGCCAAGATGTTCCAATCGACAAATGGTAATGTTATCGGTATAAAAATTTCATCAAGATTCCAAATCTGCAATCCGTTTTGCGATGCGACGGATACATTTTGAGAAAATGATATTTTTGAGCAGCCTTCAAAAACTTAAAATTTCTTTAAAAAAAAATCAATGCGTGGAACGTAATATTTCTTATATCGCGCCAAGATGTTCCAATCGACAAATGGTAATGTTATCGGAATGAAAATTTCATCAAGATTCCAAATCTGCAATCCGTTTTGCGATGCGACGGATACATTTTGAGAAAATGATATTTTTGAGCAGCCTTCAAAAACTTAAAATTTCTTTAAAAAAAAATCAATGCGTGGAACGTAATTTTTCTTATAGCGCGCCAGGATGCTCCAATCACCAAAAGGTAATGTTATCAGAAAGAAAATTTCATGAGGATTCTAAATCTGCAATCCGTTTTGCGATGCGACGGATACTTTTTGAGAAAATGATATTTTTGAGCAGCCTTCAAAAACTTAAAATTTCTTTAAAAAAAAATCAATGCGTGGAACGTAATTTTTCTTATAGCGCGCCAGGATGCTCCAATCACCAAAAGGTAATGTTATCAGAAAGAAAATTTCATGAGGATTCTAAATCTGCAATCCGTTTTGCGATGCGACGGATACTTTTTGAGAAAATGATATTTTTGAGCAGACTTCAAAAACTTAAAATTTCTTTAAAAAAAATTCAATGCGTGAATCGTAATTTTTCTTATATCGCGCCAAGATGTTCCAATCGACAAATGGTAATGTTATCGGAATGAAAATTTCATCAAGATTCCAAATCTGCAATCCGTTTTGCGATGCGACGGATACATTTTGAGAAAATGATATTTTTGAGCAGCCTTCAAAAACTTAAAATTTCTTTAAAAAAAAATCAATGCGTGGAACGTAATTTTTCTTATAGCGCGCCAGGATGTTCCAATCGACAAATGGTAATGTTATCGGAATGAAAATTTCATCAAGATTCCAAATCTGCAATCCGTTTTGCGATGCGACGGATACATTTTGAGAAAATGATATTTTTGAGCAGCCTTCAAAAACTTAAAATTTCTTTAAAAAAAAATCAATGCGTGGAACGTAATTTTTCTTATAGCGCGCCAGGATGCTCCAATCACCAAAAGGTAATGTTATCAGAAAGAAAATTTCATGAGGATTCTAAATCTGCAATCCGTTTTGCGATGCGACGGATACTTTTTGAGAAAATGATATTTTTGAGCAGACTTCAAAAACTTATCGCGCCAGGATGCTCCAATCAACAAAGGGTAATGTTATCGGAAAGAAAATTTCATCAAGATTCCAAATCTGCAATCCGTTTTCCGATGCGACGGATACTTTTTGAGAAAATGATATTTTTGAGCAGCCTTCAAAAACTTAAAATTTCTTTAAAAAATATTCAATGCGTGGAACGTAATTTTTGTTATAGAGCGCCAAGATGTTCCAATCGACAAATGGTAATGTTATCGGAATGAAAATTTTATCAAGATTCTAAATCTCCAATCCGTTTTGATATTTTTGAGCAGCCTTCAAAAACTTAAAATTTCTTTAAAAAAAATTCAATGCGTGGAACGTACTTTTTCTTATAGCGCGCCAGGATGCTCCAATCACCAAAAGGTAATGTTATCAGAAAGAAAATTTCATGAGGATTCTAAATCTGCAATCCGTTTTGCGATGCGACGGATACATTTTGAGAAAATGATATTTTTGAGCAGCCTTCAAAAACTTAAAATTTCTTTAAAAAAAATTCAATGCGTGGAACGTAATTTTTCTTATAGCGCGCCAAGATGTTCCAATCGACAAAAGGTAATGTTATCGGAAAGAAAATTTCATGAGGATTCCAAATCTGCAATCCGTTTTGCGATGCGACGGATACATTTTGAGAAAATGATATTTTTGAGCAGCCTTCAAAAACTTAAAATTTCTTTAAAAAATATTCAATGCGTGGAACGTAATTTTTGTTATAGAGCGCCAAGATGTTCCAGTCGACAAAAGGTAATGTTATCGGAATGAAAATTTCATCAAGATTCCAAATCTGCAATCCGTTTTCCGATGCGACGGATACTTTTTGAGAAAATGATATTTTTGAGCAGCCTTCAAAAACTTAAAATTTCTTTAAAAAAAATTCAATGCGTGGAACGTAATTTTTCTTATAGCGCGCCAAGATGTTCCAATCGACAAATGGTAATGTTATCGGTATAAAAATTTCATCAAGATTCCAAATCTGCAATCCGTTTTGCGATGCGACGGATACATTTTGAGAAAATGATATTTTTGAGCAGCCTTCAAAAACTTAAAATTTCTTTAAAAAAAAATCAATGCGTGGAACGTAATATTTCTTATATCGCGCCAAGATGTTCCAATCGACAAATGGTAATGTTATCGGAATGAAAATTTCATCAAGATTCCAAATCTGCAATCCGTTTTGCGATGCGACGGATACATTTTGAGAAAATGATATTTTTGAGCAGCCTTCAAAAACTTAAAATTTCTTTAAAAAAAAATCAATGCGTGGAACGTAATTTTTCTTATAGCGCGCCAGGATGCTCCAATCACCAAAAGGTAATGTTATCAGAAAGAAAATTTCATGAGGATTCTAAATCTGCAATCCGTTTTGCGATGCGACGGATACTTTTTGAGAAAATGATATTTTTGAGCAGCCTTCAAAAACTTAAAATTTCTTTAAAAAAAAATCAATGCGTGGAACGTAATTTTTCTTATAGCGCGCCAGGATGCTCCAATCACCAAAAGGTAATGTTATCAGAAAGAAAATTTCATGAGGATTCTAAATCTGCAATCCGTTTTGCGATGCGACGGATACTTTTTGAGAAAATGATATTTTTGAGCAGACTTCAAAAACTTAAAATTTCTTTAAAAAAAATTCAATGCGTGAATCGTAATTTTTCTTATATCGCGCCAAGATGTTCCAATCGACAAATGGTAATGTTATCGGAATGAAAATTTCATCAAGATTCCAAATCTGCAATCCGTTTTGCGATGCGACGGATACATTTTGAGAAAATGATATTTTTGAGCAGCCTTCAAAAACTTAAAATTTCTTTAAAAAAAAATCAATGCGTGGAACGTAATTTTTCTTATAGCGCGCCAGGATGCTCCAATCACCAAAAGGTAATGTTATCAGAAAGAAAATTTCATGAGGATTCTAAATCTGCAATCCGTTTTGCGATGCGACGGATACTTTTTGAGAAAATGATATTTTTGAGCAGCCTTCAAAAACTTAAAATTTCTTTAAAAAAAATTCAATGCGTGGAACGTAATTTTTCTTATATCGCGCCAAGATGTTCCAATCGACAAATGGTAATGTTATCGGAATGAAAATTTCATCAAGATTCCAAATCTGCAATCCGTTTTGCGATGCGACGGATACATTTTGAGAAAATGATATTTTTGAGCAGCCTTCAAAAACTTAAAATTTCTTTAAAAAAAATCAATGCGTGGAACGTAATTTTTCTTATAGCGCGCCAGGATGTTCCAATCGACAAATGGTAATGTTATCGGAAAGAAAATTTCATCAAGATTCCAAATCTGCAATCCGTTTTGCGATGCGACGGATACATTTTGAGAAAATGATATTTTTGAGCAGCCTTCAAAAACTTAAAATTTCTTTAAAAAAAAATCAATGCGTGGAACGTAATTTTTCTTATAGCGCGCCAGGATGCTCCAATCACCAAAAGGTAATGTTATCAGAAAGAAAATTTCATGAGGATTCTAAATCTGCAATCCGTTTTGCGATGCGACGGATACTTTTTGAGAAAATGATATTTTTGAGCAGACTTCAAAAACTTATCGCGCCAGGATGCTCCAATCAACAAAGGGTAATGTTATCGGAAAGAAAATTTCATCAAGATTCCAAATCTGCAATCCGTTTTCCGATGCGACGGATACTTTTTGAGAAAATGATATTTTTGAGCAGCCTTCAAAAACTTAAAATTTCTTTAAAAAATATTCAATGCGTGGAACGTAATTTTTGTTATAGAGCGCCAAGATGTTCCAATCGACAAATGGTGATGTTATCGGAATGAAAATTTTATCAAGATTCTAAATCTGCAATCCGTTTTGATATTTTTGAGCAGCCTTCAAAAACTTAAAATTTCTTTAAAAAAAATTCAATGCGTGGAACGTACTTTTTCTTATAGCGCGCCAGGATGCTCCAATCACCAAAAGGTAATGTTATCAGAAAGAAAATTTCATGAGGATTCTAAATCTGCAATCCGTTTTGCGATGCGACGGATACATTTTGAGAAAATGATATTTTTGAGCAGCCTTCAAAAACTTAAAATTTCTTTAAAAAAAATTCAATGCGTGGAACGTAATTTTTCTTATAGCGCGCCAAGATGTTCCAATCGACAAAAGGTAATGTTATCGGAAAGAAAATTTCATGAGGATTCCAAATCTGCAATCCGTTTTGCGATGCGACGGATACATTTTGAGAAAATGATATTTTTGAGCAGCCTTCAAAAACTTAAAATTTCTTTAAAAAATATTCAATGCGTGGAACGTAATTTTTGTTATAGAGCGCCAAGATGTTCCAGTCGACAAAAGGTAATGTTATCGGAATGAAAATTTCATCAAGATTCCAAATCTGCAATCCGTTTTCCGATGCGACGGATACTTTTTGAGAAAATGATATTTTTGAGCAGCCTTCAAAAACTTAAAATTTCTTTAAAAAAAAATCAATGCGTGGAACGTAATTTTTCTTATAGCGCGCCAGGATGCTCCAATCACCAAAAGGTAATGTTATCAGAAAGAAAATTTCATGAGGATTCTAAATCTGCAATCCGTTTTGCGATGCGACGGATACTTTTTGAGAAAATGATATTTTTGAGCAGCCTTCAAAAACTTAAAATTTCTTTAAAAAAAAATCAATGCGTGGAACGTAATTTTTCTTATAGCGCGCCAGGATGCTCCAATCACCAAAAGGTAATGTTATCAGAAAGAAAATTTCATGAGGATTCTAAATCTGCAATCCGTTTTGCGATGCGACGGATACTTTTTGAGAAAATGATATTTTTGAGCAGACTTCAAAAACTTAAAATTTCTTTAAAAAAAATTCAATGCGTGAATCGTAATTTTTCTTATATCGCGCCAAGATGTTCCAATCGACAAATGGTAATGTTATCGGAATGAAAATTTCATCAAGATTCCAAATCTGCAATCCGTTTTGCGATGCGACGGATACTTTTTGAGAAAATGATATTTTTGAGCAGCCTTCAAAAACTTAAAATTTCTTTAAAAAAAAATCAATGCGTGGAACGTAATTTTTCTTATAGCGCGCCAGGATGCTCCAATCACCAAAAGGTAATGTTATCAGAAAGAAAATTTCATGAGGATTCTAAATCTGCAATCCGTTTTGCGATGCGACGGATACTTTTTGAGAAAATGATATTTTTGAGCAGCCTTCAAAAACTTAAAATTTCTTTAAAAAAAATTCAATGCGTGGAACGTAATTTTTCTTATATCGCGCCAAGATGTTCCAATCGACAAATGGTAATGTTATCGGAATGAAAATTTCATCAAGATTCCAAATCTGCAATCCGTTTTGCGATGCGACGGATACATTTTGAGAAAATGATATTTTTGAGCAGCCTTCAAAAACTTAAAATTTCTTTAAAAAAAAATCAATGCGTGGAACGTAATTTTTCTTATAGCGCGCCAGGATGCTCCAATCACCAAAAGGTAATGTTATCAGAAAGAAAATTTCATGAGGATTCTAAATCTGCAATCCGTTTTGCGATGCGACGGATACTTTTTGAGAAAATGATATTTTTGAGCAGACTTCAAAAACTTAAAATTTCTTTAAAAAAAATTCAATGCGTGAATCGTAATTTTTCTTATATCGCGCCAAGATGTTCCAATCGACAAATGGTAATGTTATCGGAATGAAAATTTCATCAAGATTCCAAATCTGCAATCCGTTTTGCGATGCGACGGATACATTTTGAGAAAATGATATTTTTGAGCAGCCTTCAAAAACTTAACATCTCTTTAAAAAAAAATTCAATGCGTGGAACGTAATTTTTCTTATATCGCGCCAAGATGTTCCAATCGACAAATGGTAATGTTATCAGAAAGAAAATTTCATGAGGATTCTAAATCTGCAATCCGTTTTGCGATGCGACGGATACTTTTTGAGAAAATGATATTTTTGAGCAGCCTTCAAAAACTTAAAATTTCTTTAAAAAAAAATCAATGCGTGGAACGTAATTTTTCTTATAGCGCGCCAGGATGCTCCAATCACCAAAAGGTAATGTTATCAGAAAGAAAATTTCATGAGGATTCTAAATCTGCAATCCGTTTTGCGATGCGACGGATACTTTTTGAGAAAATGATATTTTTGAGCAGACTTCAAAAACTTAAAATTTCTTTAAAAAAAATTCAATGCGTGTATCGTAATTTTTCTTATATCGCGCCAAGATGTTCCAATCGACAAATGGTAATGTTATCGGAATGAAAATTTCATCAAGATTCCAAATCTGCAATCCGTTTTGCGATGCGACGGATACGTTTTGAGAAAATGATATTTTTGAGCAGCCTTCAAAAACTTAAAATTTCTTTAAAAAAAAATCAATGCGTGGAACGTAATTTTTCTTATAGCGCGCCAGGATGCTCCAATCACCAAAAGGTAATGTTATCAGAAAGAAAATTTCATGAGGATTCTAAATCTGCAATCCGTTTTGCGATGCGACGGATACTTTTTGAGAAAATGATATTTTTGAGCAGCCTTCAAAAACTTAAAATTTCTTTAAAAAAAATTCAATGCGTGGAACGTAATTTTTCTTATATCGCGCCAAGATGTTCCAATCGACAAATGGTAATGTTATCGGAATGAAAATTTCATCAAGATTCCAAATCTGCAATCCGTTTTGCGATGCGACGGATACATTTTGAGAAAATGATATTTTTGAGCAGCCTTCAAAAACTTAAAATTTCTTTAAAAAAAAATCAATGCGTGGAACGTAATTTTTCTTATAGCGCGCCAGGATGCTCCAATCACCAAAAGGTAATGTTATCAGAAAGAAAATTTCATGAGGATTCTAAATCTGCAATCCGTTTTGCGATGCGACGGATACTTTTTGAGAAAATGATATTTTTGAGCAGACTTCAAAAACTTATCGCGCCAGGATGCTCCAATCAACAAAGGGTAATGTTATCGGAAAGAAAATTTCATCAAGATTCCAAATCTGCAATCCGTTTTCCGATGCGACGGATACTTTTTGAGAAAATGATATTTTTGAGCAGCCTTCAAAAACTTAAAATTTCTTTAAAAAATATTCAATGCGTGGAACGTAATTTTTGTTATAGAGCGCCAAGATGTTCCAATCGACAAATGGTAATGTTATCGGAATGAAAATTTTATCAAGATTCTAAATCTGCAATCCGTTTTGATATTTTTGAGCAGCCTTCAAAAACTTAAAATTTCTTTAAAAAAAATTCAATGCGTGGAACGTACTTTTTCTTATAGCGCGCCAGGATGCTCCAATCACCAAAAGGTAATGTTATCAGAAAGAAAATTTCATGAGGATTCTAAATCTGCAATCCGTTTTGCGATGCGACGGATACATTTTGAGAAAATGATATTTTTGAGCAGCCTTCAAAAACTTAAAATTTCTTTAAAAAAAATTCAATGCGTGGAACGTAATTTTTCTTATAGCGCGCCAAGATGTTCCAATCGACAAAAGGTAATGTTATCGGAAAGAAAATTTCATGAGGATTCCAAATCTGCAATCCGTTTTGCGATGCGACGGATACATTTTGAGAAAATGATATTTTTGAGCAGCCTTCAAAAACTTAAAATTTCTTTAAAAAAAATTCAATGCGTGGAACGTAATTTTTCTTATATCGCGCCAAGATGTTCCAATCGACAAATGGTAATGTTATCGGAATGAAAATTTCATCAAGATTCCAAATCTGCAATCCGTTTTCCGATGCGACGGATACTTTTTGAGAAAATGATATTTTTGAGCAGCCTTCAAAAACTTAAAATTTCTTTAAAAAAAATTCAATGCGTGGAACCTAATTTTTCTTATAGCGCGCCAAGATGTTCCAATCGACAAATGGTAATGTTATCGGTATAAAAATTTCATCAAGATTCCAAATCTGCAATCCGTTTTGCGATGCGACGGATACATTTTGAGAAAATGATATTTTTGAGCAGCCTTCAAAAACTTAAAATTTCTTTAAAAAAAAATCAATGCGTGGAACGTAATATTTCTTATATCGCGCCAAGATGTTCCAATCGACAAATGGTAATGTTATCGGAATGAAAATTTCATCAAGATTCCAAATCTGCAATCCGTTTTGCGATGCGACGGATACATTTTGAGAAAATGATATTTTTGAGCAGCCTTCAAAAACTTAAAATTTCTTTAAAAAAAAATCAATGCGTGGAACGTAATTTTTCTTATAGCGCGCCAGGATGCTCCAATCACCAAAAGGTAATGTTATCAGAAAGAAAATTTCATGAGGATTCTAAATCTGCAATCCGTTTTGCGATGCGACGGATACTTTTTGAGAAAATGATATTTTTGAGCAGACTTCAAAAACTTAAAATTTCTTTAAAAAAAATTCAATGCGTGAATCGTAATTTTTCTTATATCGCGCCAAGATGTTCCAATCGACAAATGGTAATGTTATCGGAATGAAAATTTCATCAAGATTCCAAATCTGCAATCCGTTTTGCGATGCGACGGATACATTTTGAGAAAATGATATTTTTGAGCAGCCTTCAAAAACTTAAAATTTCTTTAAAAAAAAATCAATGCGTGGAACGTAATTTTTCTTATAGCGCGCCAGGATGCGCCAATCACCAAAAGGTAATGTTATCAGAAAGAAAATTTCATGAGGATTCTAAATCTGCAATCCGTTTTGCGATGCGACGGATACTTTTTGAGAAAATGATATTTTTGAGCAGCCTTCAAAAACTTAAAATTTCTTTAAAAAAAATTCAATGCGTGGAACGTAATTTTTCTTATATCGCGCCAAGATGTTCCAATCGACAAATGGTAATGTTATCGGAATGAAAATTTCATCAAGATTCCAAATCTGCAATCCGTTTTGCGATGCGACGGATACATTTTGAGAAAATGATATTTTTGAGCAGCCTTCAAAAACTTAAAATTTCTTTAAAAAAAAATCAATGCGTGGAACGTAATTTTTCTTATAGCGCGCCAGGATGCTCCAATCACCAAAAGGTAATGTTATCAGAAAGAAAATTTCATGAGGATTCTAAATCTGCAATCCGTTTTGCGATGCGACGGATACTTTTTGAGAAAATGATATTTTTGAGCAGACTTCAAAAACTTATCGCGCCAGGATGCTCCAATCAACAAAGGGTAATGTTATCGGAAAGAAAATTTCATCAAGATTCCAAATCTGCAATCCGTTTTCCGATGCGACGGATACTTTTTGAGAAAATGATATTTTTGAGCAGCCTTCAAAAACTTAAAATTTCTTTAAAAAATATTCAATGCGTGGAACGTAATTTTTGTTATAGAGCGCCAAGATGTTCCAATCGACAAATGGTAATGTTATCGGAATGAAAATTTTATCAAGATTCTAAATCTGCAATCCGTTTTGATATTTTTGAGCAGCCTTCAAAAACTTAAAATTTCTTTAAAAAAAATTCAATGCGTGGAACGTACTTTTTCTTATAGCGCGCCAGGATGCTCCAATCACCAAAAGGTAATGTTATCAGAAAGAAAATTTCATGAGGATTCTAAATCTGCAATCCGTTTTGCGATGCGACGGATACATTTTGAGAAAATGATATTTTTGAGCAGCCTTCAAAAACTTAAAATTTCTTTAAAAAAAATTCAATGCGTGGAACGTAATTTTTCTTATAGCGCGCCAAGATGTTCCAATCGACAAAAGGTAATGTTATCGGAAAGAAAATTTCATGAGGATTCCAAATCTGCAATCCGTTTTGCGATGCGACGGATACATTTTGAGAAAATGATATTTTTGAGCAGCCTTCAAAAACTTAAAATTTCTTTAAAAAATATTCAATGCGTGGAACGTAATTTTTGTTATAGAGCGCCAAGATGTTCCAGTCGACAAAAGGTAATGTTATCGGAATGAAAATTTCATCAAGATTCCAAATCTGCAATCCGTTTTCCGATGCGACGGATACTTTTTGAGAAAATGATATTTTTGAGCAGCCTTCAAAAACTTAAAATTTCTTTAAAAAAAATTCAATGCGTGGAACGTAATTTTTCTTATAGCGCGCCAAGATGTTCCAATCGACAAATGGTAATGTTATCGGTATAAAAATTTCATCAAGATTCCAAATCTGCAATCCGTTTTGCGATGCGACGGATACATTTTGAGAAAATGATATTTTTGAGCAGCCTTCAAAAACTTAAAATTTCTTTAAAAAAAAATCAATGCGTGGAACGTAATTTTTCTTATAGCGCGCCAGGATGCTCCAATCACCAAAAGGTAATGTTATCAGAAAGAAAATTTCATGAGGATTCTAAATCTGCAATCCGTTTTGCGATGCGACGGATACTTTTTGAGAAAGTGATATTTTTGAGCAGCCTTCAAAAACTTAAAATTTCTTTAAAAAAAATTCAATGCGTGGAACGTAATTTTTCTTATATCGCGCCAGGATGCTCCAATCACCAAAAGGTAATGTTATCGGAAAGAAAATTTCATCAAGATTCCAAATCTGCAATCCGTTTTGCGATGCGACGGACACATTTTGAGAAAATGATATTTTTGGGCAGCCTTCAAAAACTTAAAATTTCTTTAAAAAAAAATTAATGCGTGGAACGTAATTTTTCTTATAGCGCGCCAAGATGTTCCAATCGACAAATGGTAATGTTGTCGGAATGAAAATTTCATCAAGATTCCAAATCTGCAATCCGTTTTGCGATGCGATGGATAAATTTTGAGAAAATGATATTTTTGAGCAGCCTTCAAAAACTTAAAATCTCTTTAAAAAAAAATTCAATGCGTGGAACCTAATTTTTCTTATAGCGCGCCAAGATGTTGCAATGGACAAATGGTAATGTTATCGGAATGAAAATTTCATCAAGATTCCAAATCTTCAATCTGTTTTGCGATGCGACGGATAGATTTTGAGAAAATGATATTTTTGAGCAGCCTTCAAAAACTTAAAATCTCTTTAAAAAAAAATTCAATGCGTGGAACCTAATTTTTCTTTTATCGCGCCAGGATGCTCCAATCAACAAAAGGGAATGTTATCGGAAAGAAAATTTCATGAGGATTCTAAATCTGCAATTCGTTTTGCGATGCGATGGATACTTTTTAAGAAAATGATATTTTTGTGCAGCCTTCAAAAACTTAAAATTTCTTTAAAAAAAATTCAATGCGTGGAACGTAATTTTTCTTATAGCGCGCCAAGATGTTCCAATCGACAAATGGTAATGTTGTCGGAATGAAAATTTCATCAAGATTCCAAATCTGCAATCCGTTTTGCGATGCGACGGATAAATTTTGAGAAAATGATATTTTTGAGCAGCCTTCAAAAACTTAAAATCTCTTTAAAAAAAAATTCAATGCGTGGAACCTAATTTTTCTTATAGCGCGCCAAGATGTTGCAATGGACAAATGGTAATGTTATCGGAATGAAAATTTCATCAAGATTCCAAATCTTCAATCTGTTTTGCGATGCGACGGATAGATTTTGAGAAAATGATATTTTTGAGCAGCCTTCAAAAACTTAAAATTCAATGCGTGGAACCTAATTTTTCTTTTATCGCGCCAGGATGCTCCAATCAACAAAAGGGAATGTTATCGGAAAGAAAATTTCATCAAGATTCTAAATCTGCAATCTGTTTTGCGTTGCGACGGATACTTTTTGAGAAAATGATATTTTTGAGCAGCCTTCAAAAACTTAAAATTTCTTTAAGAAAAATTCAATGCGTGGAACGTAATTTTTCTTATATCGCGCCAAGATGTTCCAATCGACAAATGGTAATGTTATCGGAATGAAAATTTCATCAAGATTCCAAATCTTCAATCTGTTTTGCGATGCGACGGATAGATTTTGAGAAAATGATATTTTTGAGCAGCCTTCAAAAACTTAAAATTTCTTTAAAAAAAATTCAATGCGTGGAACGTAATTTTTCTTATAGCCCGCCAAGATGTTCCAATCGACAAATGGTAATGTTATCGGAATGAAAATTTCATCAAAATTCTAAATCTGCAATCCGTTTTGCGATGCGACGGATACTTTTTGAGAAAATGATATTTTTGAGCAGCCTTCAAAAACTTAAAATTTCTTTAAAAAAAATTCAATGCGTGGAACGTAATTTTTCTTATATCGCGCCAAGATGCTCCAATCAACAAAAGGGAATGTTATCGGAAAGAAAATTTCATGAGGATTCTAAATCTGCAATTCGTTTTGCGATGCGATGGATACTTTTTAAGAAAATGATATTTTTGTGCAGCCTTCAAAAACTTAAAATCTCTTTAAAAAAAAATTCAATGCGTGGAACCTAATTTTTCTTTTATCGCGCCAGGATGCTCCAATCAACAAAAGGGAATGTTATCGGAAAGAAAATTTCATGAGGATTCTAAATCTGCAATTCGTTTTGCGATGCGATGGATACTTTTTAAGAAAATGATATTTTTGTGCAGCCTTCAAAAACTTAAAATTTCTTTAACAAAAATTCAATGCGTGAATCTTAATTTTTTTTAAATCGCGCCAGGATGTTCCAATCGATAAATGGTAATGTTATCGGTATAAAAATTTCATCAAGATTCCAAATCTGCAATCCGTTTTGCGATGCGACGGATAAATTTTGAGAAAATGATATTTTTGAATGGCCTTCAAAAACTTAAAATTTCTTTAAAAAAAATTTAATGCGTGGAACGTAATTTTTCTTATAGCGCGCCAAGATGTTCCAATCGACAAATGGTAATGTTGTCGGAATGAAAATTTCATCAAGATTCCAAATCTGCAATCCGTTTTGCGATGCGACGGATAAATTTTGAGAAAATGATATTTTTGAGCAGCCTTCAAAAACTAAATTTCTTAAAAAAAAATTCAATGCGTGAATCGTAATTTTTCTTATATCGCGCCAGGATGCTCCAATTACCAAAAGGTAATGTTATCGGAAAGAAAATTTCATGAGGATTCTAAATCTGTAATCCGTTTTGCGATGCGACGGAACTTTTTGAGAAAATGATATTTTTGAGCAGCCTTCAAAAACTTAAAATCTCTTTAAAAAAAAATTCAATGCGTGGAACCTAATTTTTCTTATAGCGCGCCAAGATGTTGCAATGGACAAATGGTAATGTTATCGGAATGAAAATTTCATCAAGATTCCAAATCTTCAATCTGTTTTGCGATGCGACGGATAGATTTTGAGAAAATGATATTTTTGAGCAGCCTTCAAAAACTTAAAATCTCTTTAAAAAAAAATTCAATGCGTGGAACCTAATTTTTCTTATAGCGCGCCAAGATGTTCCAATCGACAAATGGTAATGTTATCGGAATGAAAATTTCATCAAGATTCCAAATCTGCAATCTGTTTTGCGATGCGATGGATAGATTTTGAGAAAATGATATTTTTGAGCAGCCTTCAAAAACTTAAAATTTCTTTAAAAAAAATTCAATGCGTGAATCGTAATTTTTCTTATATCGCGCCAGGATGCTCTAATCAACAAAAAGGAATGTTATCGGAAAGAAAATTTCATGAGGATTCTAAATCTGCAATTCGTTTTGCGACGCGATGGATACTTTTTAAGAAAATGATATTTTTGAGCAGCCTTAAAAAACTTAAAATTTCTTTATCGGAATGAAAATTTCATGACGATTCCAAATCTGTAATCCGTTTTGCGATGCGACGGATACTTTTTGAGAAAATGATATTTTTGAGCAGCCTTCAAAAACTTAAAATTTCTTTAAAAAAAATTCAATGCGTGGAACGTAATTTTTCTTATAGCCCGCCAAGATGTTCCAATCGACAAATGGTAATGTTATCGGAATGAAAATTTCATCAAGATTCTAAATCTGCAATCCGTTTTGCGATGCGACGGATACATTTTGAGAAAATGATATTTTTGAGCAGCCTTCAAAAACTTAAAATTTCTTTAAAAAAAATTCAATGCGTGGAACGTAATTTTTCTTATATCGCGCCAAGATGTTCCAATCGACAAATGGTAATGTTATCAGAATGAAAATTTCATCAAGATTCCAAATCTGCAATCCGTTTTGCGATGCGACGGATACATTTTGAGAAAATGATATTTTTGAGCAGCCTTCAAAAACTTAAAATTTCTTTAAAAAAAAATCAATGCGTGGAACGTAATTTTTCTTATAGCGCGCCAGGATGCTCCAATCACCAAAAGGTAATGTTATCAGAAAGAAAATTTCATGAGGATTCTAAATCTGCAATCCGTTTTGCGATGCGACGGATACTTTTTGAGAAAATGATATTTTTGAGCAGCCTTCAAAAACTTAAAATTTCTTTAAAAAAAATTCAATGCGTGGAACGTAATTTTTCTTATAGCCCGCCAAGATGTTCCAATCGACAAATGGTAATGTTATCGGAATGAAAATTTCATCAAGATTCTAAATCTGCAATCCGTTTTGCGATGCGACGGATACTTTTTGAGAAAATGATATTTTTGAGCAGCCTTCAAAAACTTAAAATTTCTTTAAAAAAAATTCAATGCGTGGAACGTAATTTTTCTTATATCGCGCCAAGATGTTCCAATCGACAAATGGTAATGTTATCGGAATGAAAATTTCATCAAGATTCCAAATCTGCAATCCGTTTTGCGATGCGACGGATACATTTTGAGAAAATGATATTTTTGAGCAGCCTTCAAAAACTTAAAATTTCTTTAAAAAAAAATCAATTCGTGGAACGTAATTTTTCTTATAGCGCGCCAAGATGTTCCAATGGACAAATGGGAATGTTATCGGAATGAAAATTTCATCAAGATTCGAAATCTGCAATCCGTTTTGCGATGCGACGGATACATTTTGAGAAAATGATATTTTTGAGCAGCCTTCAAAAACTTAGAATTTCTTTAAAAAAAAAATCAATGCGTGGAACGTAATTTTTCTTATAGCGCGCCAGGATGCTCCAATCACCAAAAGGTAATGTTATCAGAAAGAAAATTTCATGAGGATTCTAAATCTGCAATCCGTTTTGCGATGCGACGGATACTTTTTGAGAAAATGATATTTGTGAGCAGCCTTCAAAAACTTAAAATTTCTTTAAAAAAAATTCAATGCGTGGAACGTAATTTTTCTTATATCGCGCCAAGATGTTCCAATCGACAAATGGTAATGTTATCGGAATGAAAATTTCATCAAGATTCCAAATCTGCAATCCGTTTTGCGATGCGACGGATACATTTTGAGAAAATGATATTTTTGAGCAGCCTTCAAAAACTTAAAATTTCTTTAAAAAAAATTCAATGCGTGGAAAGTAATTTTTCTTATAGCCCGCCAAGATGTTCCAATCGACAAATGGTAATGTTATCGGAATGAAAATTTCATCAAGATTCTAAATCTGCAATCCGTTTTGCGATGCGACGGATACTTTTTGAGAAAATGATATTTTTGAGCAGCCTTCAAAAACTTAAAATTTCTTTAAAAAAAATTCAATGCGTGGAACGTAATTTTTCTTATATCGCGCCAAGATGTTCCAATCGACAAATGGTAATGTTATCGGAATGAAAATTTCATCAAGATTCCAAATCTGCAATCCGTTTTGCGATGCGACGGATACATTTTGAGAAAATGATATTTTTGAGCAGCCTTCAAAAACTTAAAATTTCTTTAAAAAAAAATCAATGCGTGGAACGTAATTTTTCTTATAGCGCGCCAGGATGCTCCAATCACCAAAAGGTAATGTTATCAGAAAGAAAATTTCATGAGGATTCTAAATCTGCAATCCGTTTTGCGATGCGACGGATACTTTTTGAGAAAATGATATTTTTGAGCAGCCTTCAAAAACTTAAAATTTCTTTAAAAAAAATTCAATGCGTGAATCGTAATTTTTCTTATATCGCGCCAGGATGCTCCAATCAACAAAGGGTAATGTTATCGGAAAGAAAATTTCATCAAGATTCCAAATCTGCAATCCGTTTTCCGATGCGACGGATACTTTTTGAGAAAATGATATTTTTGAGCAGCCTTCAAAAACTTAAAATTTCTTTAAAAAAAATTCAATGCGTGGAACGTAATTTTTCTTATAGCGCGCCAAGATGTTCCAATGGACAAATGGGAATGTTATCGGAATGAAAATTTCATCAAGATTCCAAATCTGCAATCCGTTTTCCGATGCGACGGATACTTTTTGAGAAAATGATATTTTTGAGCAGCCTTCAAAAACTTAAAATTTCTTTAAAAAAAATTCAATGCGTGGAACCTAATTTTTCTTATAGCGCGCCAAGATGTTCCAATGGACAAATGGGAATGTTATCGGAATGAAAATTTCATCAAGATTCCAAATCTGCAATCCGTTTTGCGATGCGACGGATACATTTTGAGAAAATGATATTTTTGAGCAGCCTTCAAAAACTCAAAATTTCTTTAAAAAAAATTCAATGCGTGGAACGTAATTTTTCTTATATCGCGCCAAGATGTTCCAATCGACAAATGGTAATGTTATCGGAATGAAAATTTCATCAAGATTCCAAATCTGCAATCTGTTTTGCGATGCGACGGATAGATTTTGAGAAAATGATATTTTTGAGCAGCCTTCAAAAACTTAAAATTTCTTTAAAAAAAATTCAATGCGTGAATCGTAATTTTTCTTATATCGCGCCAAGATGTTCCAATCGACAAATGGTAATGTTATCGGTATAAAAATTTCATCAAGATTCTAAATCTGCAATCCGTTTTGCGATGCGACGGATACTTTTTGAGAAAATGATATTTTTGAGCAGCCTTCAAAAACTTAAAATTTCTTTAAAAAAAATTCAATGCGTGGAACGTAATTTTTCTTATATCGCGCCAAGATGTTCCAATCGACAAATGGTAATGTTATCGGAATGAAAATTTCATCAAGATTCCAAATCTTCAATCTGTTTTGCGATGCGACGGATAGATTTTGAGAAAATGATATTTTTGAGCAGCCTTCAAAAACTTAAAATTTCTTTAAAAAAAATTCAATGCGTGGAACGTAATTTTTCTTATAGCGCGCCAAGATGTTCCAATCGACAAAAGGTAATGTTATCGGAAAGAAAATTTCATGAGGATTCCAAATCTGCAATCCGTTTTGCGATGCGACGGATACATTTTGAGAAAATGATATTTTTGAGCAGCCTTCAAAAACTTAAAATTTCTTTAAAAAAAATTCAATGCGTGGAACGTAATTTTTCTTATATCGCGCCAAGATGTTCCAATCGACAAATGGTAATGTTATCGGAATGAAAATTTCATCAAGATTCCAAATCTGCAATCCGTTTTCCGATGCGACGGATACTTTTTGAGAAAATGATATTTTTGAGCAGCCTTCAAAAACTTAAAATTTCTTTAAAAAAAATTCAATGCGTGGAACGTAATTTTTCTTATAGCGCGCCAAGATGTTCCAATCGACAAATGGTAATGTTATCGGTATAAAAATTTCATCAAGATTCCAAATCTGCAATCCGTTTTGCGATGCGACGGATACATTTTGAGAAAATGATATTTTTGAGCAGCCTTCAAAAACTTAAAATTTCTTTAAAAAAAAATCAATGCGTGGAACGTAATATTTCTTATATCGCGCCAAGATGTTCCAATCGACAAATGGTAATGTTATCGGAATGAAAATTTCATCAAGATTCCAAATCTGCAATCCGTTTTGCGATGCGACGGATACATTTTGAGAAAATGATATTTTTGAGCAGCCTTCAAAAACTTAAAATTTCTTTAAAAAAAAATCAATGCGTGGAACGTAATTTTTCTTATAGCGCGCCAGGATGCTCCAATCACCAAAAGGTAATGTTATCAGAAAGAAAATTTCATGAGGATTCTAAATCTGCAATCCGTTTTGCGATGCGACGGATACTTTTTGAGAAAATGATATTTTTGAGCAGCCTTCAAAAACTTAAAATTTCTTTAAAAAAAAATCAATGCGTGGAACGTAATTTTTCTTATAGCGCGCCAGGATGCTCCAATCACCAAAAGGTAATGTTATCAGAAAGAAAATTTCATGAGGATTCTAAATCTGCAATCCGTTTTGCGATGCGACGGATACTTTTTGAGAAAATGATATTTTTGAGCAGACTTCAAAAACTTAAAATTTCTTTAAAAAAAATTCAATGCGTGAATCGTAATTTTTCTTATATCGCGCCAAGATGTTCCAATCGACAAATGGTAATGTTATCGGAATGAAAATTTCATCAAGATTCCAAATCTGCAATCCGTTTTGCGATGCGACGGATACATTTTGAGAAAATGATATTTTTGAGCAGCCTTCAAAAACTTAAAATTTCTTTAAAAAAAAATCAATGCGTGGAACGTAATTTTTCTTATAGCGCGCCAGGATGCTCCAATCACCAAAAGGTAATGTTATCAGAAAGAAAATTTCATGAGGATTCTAAATCTGCAATCCGTTTTGCGATGCGACGGATACTTTTTGAGAAAATGATATTTTTGAGCAGCCTTCAAAAACTTAAAATTTCTTTAAAAAAAATTCAATGCGTGGAACGTAATTTTTCTTATATCGCGCCAAGATGTTCCAATCGACAAATGGTAATGTTATCGGAATGAAAATTTCATCAAGATTCCAAATCTGCAATCCGTTTTGCGATGCGACGGATACATTTTGAGAAAATGATATTTTTGAGCAGCCTTCAAAAACTTAAAATTTCTTTAAAAAAAAATCAATGCGTGGAACGTAATTTTTCTTATAGCGCGCCAGGATGCTCCAATCACCATAAGGTAATGTTATCAGAAAGAAAATTTCATGAGGATTCTAAATCTGCAATCCGTTTTGCGATGCGACGGATACTTTTTGAGAAAATGATATTTTTGAGCAGACTTCAAAAACTTATCGCGCCAGGATGCTCCAATCACCAAAAGGTAATGTTATCAGAAAGAAAATTTCATGAGGATTCTAAATCTGCAATCCGTTTTGCGATGCGACGGATACTTTTTGAGAAAATGATATTTTTGAGCAGCCTTCAAAAACTTAAAATTTCTTTAGAAAAAATTCAATGCGTGGAAAGTAATTTTTCTTATAGCCCGCCAAGATGTTCCAATCGACAAATGGTAATGTTATCGGAATGAAAATTTCATCAAGATTCTAAATCTGCAATCCGTTTTGCGATGCGACGGATACTTTTTGAGAAAATGATATTTTTGAGCAGCCTTCAAAAACTTAAAATTTCTTTAAAAAAAATTCAATGCGTGGAACGTAATTTTTCTTATATCGCGCCAAGATGTTCCAATCGACAAATGGTAATGTTATCGGAATGAAAATTTCATCAAGATTCCAAATCTGCAATCCGTTTTGCGATGCGACGGATACATTTTGAGAAAATGATATTTTTGAGCAGCCTTCAAAAACTTAAAATTTCTTTAAAAAAAAATCAATGCGTGGAACGTAATTTTTCTTATAGCGCGCCAGGATGCTCCAATCACCAAAAGGTAATGTTATCAGAAAGAAAATTTCATGAGGATTCTAAATCTGCAATCCGTTTTGCGATGCGACGGATACTTTTTGAGAAAATGATATTTTTGAGCAGCCTTCAAAAACTTAAAATTTCTTTAAAAAAAATTCAATGCGTGAATCGTAATTTTTCTTATATCGCGCCAGGATGCTCCAATCAACAAAGGGTAATGTTATCGGAAAGAAAATTTCATCAAGATTCCAAATCTGCAATCCGTTTTCCGATGCGACGGATACTTTTTGAGAAAATGATATTTTTGAGCAGCCTTCAAAAACTTAAAATTTCTTTAAAAAAAATTCAATGCGTGGAACGTAATTTTTCTTATAGCGCGCCAAGATGTTCCAATGGACAAATGGGAATGTTATCGGAATGAAAATTTCATCAAGATTCCAAATCTGCAATCCGTTTTCCGATGCGACGGATACTTTTTGAGAAAATGATATTTTTGAGCAGCCTTCAAAAACTTAAAATTTCTTTAAAAAAAATTCAATGCGTGGAACCTAATTTTTCTTATAGCGCGCCAAGATGTTCCAATGGACAAATGGGAATGTTATCGGAATGAAAATTTCATCAAGATTCCAAATCTGTAATCCGTTTTGCGATGCGACGGATACATTTTGGGAAAATGATATTTTTGAGCAGCCTTCAAAAACTCAAAATTTCTTTAAAAAAAATTCAATGCGTGGAACGTAATTTTTCTTATATCGCGCCAAGATGTTCCAATCGACAAATGGTAATGTTATCGGAATGAAAATTTCATCAAGATTCCAAATCTGCAATCCGTTTTGCGATGCGACGGATACATTTTGAGAAAATGATATTTTTGAGCAGCCTTCAAAAACTTAAAATTTCTTTAAAAAAAAATCAATGCGTGGAACGTAATTTTTCTTATAGCGCGCCAGGATGCTCCAATCACCATAAGGTAATGTTATCAGAAAGAAAATTTCATGAGGATTCTAAATCTGCAATCCGTTTTGCGATGCGACGGATACTTTTTGAGAAAATGATATTTTTGAGCAGACTTCAAAAACTTATCGCGCCAGGATGCTCCAATCACCAAAAGGTAATGTTATCAGAAAGAAAATTTCATGAGGATTCTAAATCTGCAATCCGTTTTGCGATGCGACGGATACTTTTTGAGAAAATGATATTTTTGAGCAGCCTTCAAAAACTTAAAATTTCTTTAGAAAAAATTCAATGCGTGGAAAGTAATTTTTCTTATAGCCCGCCAAGATGTTCCAATCGACAAATGGTAATGTTATCGGAATGAAAATTTCATCAAGATTCTAAATCTGCAATCCGTTTTGCGATGCGACGGATACTTTTTGAGAAAATGATATTTTTGAGCAGCCTTCAAAAACTTAAAATTTCTTTAAAAAAAATTCAATGCGTGGAACGTAATTTTTCTTATATCGCGCCAAGATGTTCCAATCGACAAATGGTAATGTTATCGGAATGAAAATTTCATCAAGATTCCAAATCTGCAATCCGTTTTGCGATGCGACGGATACATTTTGAGAAAATGATATTTTTGAGCAGCCTTCAAAAACTTAAAATTTCTTTAAAAAAAAATCAATGCGTGGAACGTAATTTTTCTTATAGCGCGCCAGGATGCTCCAATCACCAAAAGGTAATGTTATCAGAAAGAAAATTTCATGAGGATTCTAAATCTGCAATCCGTTTTGCGATGCGACGGATACTTTTTGAGAAAATGATATTTTTGAGCAGCCTTCAAAAACTTAAAATTTCTTTAAAAAAAATTCAATGCGTGAATCGTAATTTTTCTTATATCGCGCCAGGATGCTCCAATCAACAAAGGGTAATGTTATCGGAAAGAAAATTTCATCAAGATTCCAAATCTGCAATCCGTTTTCCGATGCGACGGATACTTTTTGAGAAAATGATATTTTTGAGCAGCCTTCAAAAACTTAAAATTTCTTTAAAAAAAATTCAATGCGTGGAACGTAATTTTTCTTATAGCGCGCCAAGATGTTCCAATGGACAAATGGGAATGTTATCGGAATGAAAATTTCATCAAGATTCCAAATCTGCAATCCGTTTTCCGATGCGACGGATACTTTTTGAGAAAATGATATTTTTGAGCAGCCTTCAAAAACTTAAAATTTCTTTAAAAAAAATTCAATGCGTGGAACCTAATTTTTCTTATAGCGCGCCAAGATGTTCCAATGGACAAATGGGAATGTTATCGGAATGAAAATTTCATCAAGATTCCAAATCTGTAATCCGTTTTGCGATGCGACGGATACATTTTGGGAAAATGATATTTTTGAGCAGCCTTCAAAAACTCAAAATTTCTTTAAAAAAAATTCAATGCGTGGAACGTAATTTTTCTTATATCGCGCCAAGATGTTCCAATCGACAAATGGTAATGTTATTGGAATGAAAATTTCATCAAGATTCCAAATCTGCAATCTGTTTTGCGATGCGACGGATAGATTTTGAGAAAATGATATTTTTGAGCAGCCTTCAAAAACTTAAAATTTCTTTAAAAAAAATTCAATGCGTGAATCGTAATTTTTCTTATATCGCGCCAAGATGTTCCAATCGACAAATGGTAATGTTATCGGTATAAAAATTTCATCAAGATTCTAAATCTGCAATCCGTTTTGCGATGCGACGGATACTTTTTGAGAAAATGATATTTTTGAGCAGCCTTCAAAAACTTAAAATTTCTTTAAAAAAAATTCAATGCGTGGAACGTAATTTTTCTTATATCGCGCCAAGATGTTCCAATCGACAAATGGTAATGTTATCGGAATGAAAATTTCATCAAGATTCCAAATCTTCAATCTGTTTTGCGATGCGACGGATAGATTTTGAGAAAATGATATTTTTGAGCAGCCTTCAAAAACTTAAAATTTCTTTAAAAAAAATTCAATGCGTGGAACGTAATTTTTCTTATAGCGCGCCAAGATGTTCCAATCGACAAAAGGTAATGTTATCGGAAAGAAAATTTCATGAGGATTCCAAATCTGCAATCCGTTTTGCGATGCGACGGATACATTTTGAGAAAATGATATTTTTGAGCAGCCTTCAAAAACTTAAAATTTCTTTAAAAAAAATTCAATGCGTGGAACGTAATTTTTCTTATATCGCGCCAAGATGTTCCAATCGACAAATGGTAATGTTATCGGAATGAAAATTTCATCAAGATTCCAAATCTGCAATCCGTTTTCCGATGCGACGGATACTTTTTGAGAAAATGATATTTTTGAGCAGCCTTCAAAAACTTAAAATTTCTTTAAAAAAAATTCAATGCGTGGAACGTAATTTTTCTTATAGCGCGCCAAGATGTTCCAATCGACAAATGGTAATGTTATCGGTATAAAAATTTCATCAAGATTCCAAATCTGCAATCCGTTTTGCGATGCGACGGATACATTTTGAGAAAATGATATTTTTGAGCAGCCTTCAAAAACTTAAAATTTCTTTAAAAAAAAATCAATGCGTGGAACGTAATATTTCTTATATCGCGCCAAGATGTTCCAATCGACAAATGGTAATGGTATCGGAATGAAAATTTCATCAAGATTCCAAATCTGCAATCCGTTTTGCGATGCGACGGATACATTTTGAGAAAATGATATTTTTGAGCAGCCTTCAAAAACTTAAAATTTCTTTAAAAAAAAATCAATGCGTGGAACGTAATTTTTCTTATAGCGCGCCAGGATGCTCCAATCACCAAAAGGTAATGTTATCAGAAAGAAAATTTCATGAGGATTCTAAATCTGCAATCCGTTTTGCGATGCGACGGATACTTTTTGAGAAAATGATATTTTTGAGCAGCCTTCAAAAACTTAAAATTTCTTTAAAAAAAAATCAATGCGTGGAACGTAATTTTTCTTATAGCGCGCCAGGATGCTCCAATCACCAAAAGGTAATGTTATCAGAAAGAAAATTTCATGAGGATTCTAAATCTGCAATCCGTTTTGCGATGCGACGGATAAATTTTGAGAAAATGATATTTTTGAGCAGACTTCAAAAACTTAAAATTTCTTTAAAAAAAATTCAATGCGTGAATCGTAATTTTTCTTATATCGCGCCAAGATGTTCCAATCGACAAATGGTAATGTTATCGGAATGAAAATTTCATCAAGATTCCAAATCTGCAATCCGTTTTGCGATGCGACGGATACATTTTGAGAAAATGATATTTTTGAGCAGCCTTCAAAAACTTAAAATTTCTTTAAAAAAAAATCAATGCGTGGAACGTAATTTTTCTTATAGCGCGCCAGGATGCTCCAATCACCAAAAGGTAATGTTATCAGAAAGAAAATTTCATGAGGATTCTAAATCTGCAATCCGTTTTGCGATGCGACGGATACTTTTTGAGAAAATGATATTTTTGAGCAGCCTTCAAAAACTTAAAATTTCTTTAAAAAAAATTCAATGCGTGGAACGTAATTTTTCTTATATCGCGCCAAGATGTTCCAATCGACAAATGGTAATGTTATCGGAATGAAAATTTCATCAAGATTCCAAATCTGCAATCCGTTTTGCGATGCGACGGATACATTTTGAGAAAATGATATTTTTGAGCAGCCTTCAAAAACTTAAAATTTCTTTAAAAAAAAATCAATGCGTGGAACGTAATTTTTCTTATAGCGCGCCAGGATGCTCCAATCACCATAAGGTAATGTTATCAGAAAGAAAATTTCATGAGGATTCTAAATCTGCAATCCGTTTTGCGATGCGACGGATACTTTTTGAGAAAATGATATTTTTGAGCAGACTTCAAAAACTTATCGCGCCAGGATGCTCCAATCAACAAAGGGTAATGTTATCGGAAAGAAAATTTCATCAAGATTCCAAATCTGCAATCCGTTTTCCGATGCGACGGATACTTTTTGAGAAAATGATATTTTTGAGCAGCCTTCAAAAACTTAAAATTTCTTTAAAAAATATTCAATGCGTGGAACGTAATTTTTGTTATAGAGCGCCAAGATGTTCCAATCGACAAATGGTAATGTTATCGGAATGAAAATTTTATCAAGATTCTAAATCTGCAATCCGTTTTGATATTTTTGAGCAGCCTTCAAAAACTTAAAATTTCTTTAAAAAAAATTCAATGCGTGGAACGTACTTTTTCTTATAGCGCGCCAGGATGTTCCAATCACCAAAAGGTAATGTTATCAGAAAGAAAATTTCATGAGGATTCTAAATCTGCAATCCGTTTTGCGATGCGACGGATACATTTTGAGAAAATGATATTTTTGAGCAGCCTTCAAAAACTTAAAATTTCTTTAAAAAAAATTCAATGCGTGGAACGTAATTTTTCTTATAGCGCGCCAAGATGTTCCAATCGACAAAAGGTAATGTTATCGGAAAGAAAATTTCATGAGGATTCCAAATCTGCAATCCGTTTTGCGATGCGACGGATACATTTTGAGAAAATGATATTTTTGAGCAGCCTTCAAAAACTTAAAATTTCTTTAAAAAATATTCAATGCGTGGAACGTAATTTTTGTTATAGAGCGCCAAGATGTTCCAGTCGACAAAAGGTAATGTTATCGGAATGAAAATTTCATCAAGATTCCAAATCTGCAATCCGTTTTCCGATGCGACGGATACTTTTTGAGAAAATGATATTTTTGAGCAGCCTTCAAAAACTTAAAATTTCTTTAAAAAAAAATCAATGCGTGGAACGTAATTTTTCTTATAGCGCGCCAAGATGTTCCAATCGACAAATGGTAATGTTATCGGTATAAAAATTTCATCAAGATTCCAAATCTGCAATCCGTTTTGCGATGCGACGGATACATTTTGAGAAAATGATATTTTTGAGCAGCCTTCAAAAACTTAAAATTTCTTTAAAAAAAAATCAATGCGTGGAACGTAATTTTTCTTATAGCGCGCCAGGATGCTCCAATCACCAAAAGGTAATGTTATCAGAAAGAAAATTTCATGAGGATTCTAAATCTGCAATCCGTTTTGCGATGCGACGGATACTTTTTGAGAAAGTGATATTTTTGAGCAGCCTTCAAAAACTTAAAATTTCTTTAAAAAAAATTCAATGCGTGGAACGTAATTTTTCTTATATCGCGCCAGGATGCTCCAATCACCAAAAGGTAATGTTATCGGAAAGAAAATTTCATCAAGATTCCAAATCTGCAATCCGTTTTGCGATGCGACGGACACATTTTGAGAAAATGATATTTTTGGGCAGCCTTCAAAAACTTAAAATTTCTTTAAAAAAAAATTAATGCGTGGAACGTAATTTTTCTTATAGCGCGCCAAGATGTTCCAATCGACAAATGGTAATTTTGTCGGAATGAAAATTTCATCAAGATTCCAAATCTGCAATCCGTTTTGCGATGCGATGGATAAATTTTGAGAAAATGATATTTTTGAGCAGCCTTCAAAAACTTAAAATCTCTTTAAAAAAAAATTCAATGCGTGGAACCTAATTTTTCTTATAGCGCGCCAAGATGTTGCAATGGACAAATGGTAATGTTATCGGAATGAAAATTTCATCAAGATTCCAAATCTTCAATCTGTTTTGCGATGCGACGGATAGATTTTGAGAAAATGATATTTTTGAGCAGCCTTCAAAAACTTAAAATCTCTTTAAAAAAAAATTCAATGCGTGGAACCTAATTTTTCTTTTATCGCGCCAGGATGCTCCAATCAACAAAAGGGAATGTTATCGGAAAGAAAATTTCATGAGGATTCTAAATCTGCAATTCGTTTTGCGATGCGATGGATACTTTTTAAGAAAATGATATTTTTGTGCAGCCTTCAAAAACTTAAAATTTCTTTAAAAAAAATTCAATGCGTGGAACGTAATTTTTCTTATAGCGCGCCAAGATGTTCCAATCGACAAATGGTAATGTTGTCGGAATGAAAATTTTATCAAGATTCCAAATCTGCAATCCGTTTTGCGATGCGACGGATAAATTTTGAGAAAATGATATTTTTGAGCAGCCTTCAAAAACTTAAAATCTCTTTAAAAAAAAATTCAATGCGTGGAACCTAATTTTTCTTATAGCGCGCCAAGATGTTGCAATGGACAAATGGTAATGTTATCGGAATGAAAATTTCATCAAGATTCCAAATCTTCAATCTGTTTTGCGATGCGACGGATAGATTTTGAGAAAATGATATTTTTGAGCAGCCTTCAAAAACTTAAAATCTCTTTAAAAAAAAATTCAATGCGTGGAACCTAATTTTTCTTTTATCGCGCCAGGATGCTCCAATCAACAAAAGGGAATGTTATCGGAAAGAAAATTTCATCAAGATTCTAAATCTGCAATCTGTTTTGCGTTGCGACGGATACTTTTTGAGAAAATGATATTTTTGAGCAGCCTTCAAAAACTTAAAATTTCTTTAAGAAAAATTCAATGCGTGGAACGTAATTTTTCTTATATCGCGCCAAGATGTTCCAATCGACAAATGGTAATGTTATCGGAATGAAAATTTCATCAAGATTCCAAATCTTCAATCTGTTTTGCGATGCGACGGATAGATTTTGAGAAAATGATATTTTTGAGCAGCCTTCAAAAACTTAAAATTTCTTTAAAAAAAATTCAATGCGTGGAACGTAATTTTTCTTATAGCCCGCCAAGATGTTCCAATCGACAAATGGTAATGTTATCGGAATGAAAATTTCATCAAAATTCTAAATCTGCAATCCGTTTTGCGATGCGACGGATACTTTTTGAGAAAATGATATTTTTGAGCAGCCTTCAAAAACTTAAAATTTCTTTAAAAAAAATTCAATGCGTGGAACGTAATTTTTCTTATATCGCGCCAAGATGCTCCAATCAACAAAAGGGAATGTTATCGGAAAGAAAATTTCATGAGGATTCTAAATCTGCAATTCGTTTTGCGATGCGACGGATACTTTTTGAGAAAATGATATTTTTGAGCAGCCTTCAAAAACTTAAAATTTCTTTAAAAAAAATTCAATGCGTGGAACGTAATTTTTCTTATAGCCCGCCAAGATGTTCCAATCGACAAATGGTAATGTTATCGGAATGAAAATTTCATCAAAATTCTAAATCTGCAATCCGTTTTGCGATGCGACGGATACTTTTTGAGAAAATGATATTTTTGAGCAGCCTTCAAAAACTTAAAATTTCTTTAAAAAAAATTCAATGCGTGGAACGTAATTTTTCTTATATCGCGCCAGGATGCTCCAATCACCAAAAGGTAATGTTATCGGAAAGAAAATTTCATCAAGATTCCAAATCTGCAATCCGTTTTGCGATGCGACGGACACATTTTGAGAAAATGATATTTTTGGGCAGCCTTCAAAAACTTAAAATTTCTTTAAAAAAAAATTAATGCGTGGAACGTAATTTTTCTTATAGCGCGCCAAGATGTTCCAATCGACAAATGGTAATTTTGTCGGAATGAAAATTTCATCAAGATTCCAAATCTGCAATCCGTTTTGCGATGCGATGGATAAATTTTGAGAAAATGATATTTTTGAGCAGCCTTCAAAAACTTAAAATCTCTTTAAAAAAAAATTCAATGCGTGGAACCTAATTTTTCTTATAGCGCGCCAAGATGTTGCAATGGACAAATGGTAATGTTATCGGAATGAAAATTTCATCAAGATTCCAAATCTTCAATCTGTTTTGCGATGCGACGGATAGATTTTGAGAAAATGATATTTTTGAGCAGCCTTCAAAAACTTAAAATCTCTTTAAAAAAAAATTCAATGCGTGGAACCTAATTTTTCTTTTATCGCGCCAGGATGCTCCAATCAACAAAAGGGAATGTTATCGGAAAGAAAATTTCATGAGGATTCTAAATCTGCAATTCGTTTTGCGATGCGATGGATACTTTTTAAGAAAATGATATTTTTGTGCAGCCTTCAAAAACTTAAAATTTCTTTAAAAAAAATTCAATGCGTGGAACGTAATTTTTCTTATAGCGCGCCAAGATGTTCCAATCGACAAATGGTAATGTTGTCGGAATGAAAATTTTATCAAGATTCCAAATCTGCAATCCGTTTTGCGATGCGACGGATAAATTTTGAGAAAATGATATTTTTGAGCAGCCTTCAAAAACTTAAAATCTCTTTAAAAAAAAATTCAATGCGTGGAACCTAATTTTTCTTATAGCGCGCCAAGATGTTGCAATGGACAAATGGTAATGTTATCGGAATGAAAATTTCATCAAGATTCCAAATCTTCAATCTGTTTTGCGATGCGACGGATAGATTTTGAGAAAATGATATTTTTGAGCAGCCTTCAAAAACTTAAAATCTCTTTAAAAAAAAATTCAATGCGTGGAACCTAATTTTTCTTTTATCGCGCCAGGATGCTCCAATCAACAAAAGGGAATGTTATCGGAAAGAAAATTTCATCAAGATTCTAAATCTGCAATCTGTTTTGCGTTGCGACGGATACTTTTTGAGAAAATGATATTTTTGAGCAGCCTTCAAAAACTTAAAATTTCTTAAGAAAAATTCAATGCGTGGAACGTAATTTTTCTTATATCGCGCCAAGATGTTCCAATCGACAAATGGTAATGTTATCGGAATGAAAATTTCATCAAGATTCCAAATCTTCAATCTGTTTTGCGATGCGACGGATAGATTTTGAGAAAATGATATTTTTGAGCAGCCTTCAAAAACTTAAAATTTCTTTAAAAAAAATTCAATGCGTGGAACGTAATTTTTCTTATAGCCCGCCAAGATGTTCCAATCGACAAATGGTAATGTTATCGGAATGAAAATTTCATCAAAATTCTAAATCTGCAATCCGTTTTGCGATGCGACGGATACTTTTTGAGAAAATGATATTTTTGAGCAGCCTTCAAAAACTTAAAATTTCTTTAAAAAAAATTCAATGCGTGGAACGTAATTTTTCTTATATCGCGCCAAGATGCTCCAATCAACAAAAGGGAATGTTATCGGAAAGAAAATTTCATGAGGATTCTAAATCTGCAATTCGTTTTGCGATGCGATGGATACTTTTTAAGAAAATGATATTTTTGTGCAGCCTTCAAAAACTTAAAATCTCTTTAAAAAAAAATTCAATGCGTGGAACCTAATTTTTCTTTTATCGCGCCAGGATGCTCCAATCAACAAAAGGGAATGTTATCGGAAAGAAAATTTCATGAGGATTCTAAATCTGCAATTCGTTTTGCGATGCGATGGATACTTTTTAAGAAAATGATATTTTTGTGCAGCCTTCAAAAACTTAAAATTTCTTTAACAAAAATTCAATGCGTGAATCTTAATTTTTTTTAAATCGCGCCAGGATGTTCCAATCGATAAATGGTAATGTTATCGGTATAAAAATTTCATCAAGATTCCAAATCTGCAATCCGTTTTGCGATGCGACGGATAAATTTTGAGAAAATGATATTTTTGAATGGCCTTCAAAAACTTAAAATTTCTTTAAAAAAAATTTAATGCGTGGAACGTAATTTTTCTTATAGCGCGCCAAGATGTTCCAATCGACAAATGGTAATGTTGTCGGAATGAAAATTTCATCAAGATTCCAAATCTGCAATCCGTTTTGCGATGCGACGGATAAATTTTGAGAAAATGATATTTTTGAGCAGCCTTCAAAAACTAAATTTCTTAAAAAAAAATTCAATGCGTGAATCGTAATTTTTCTTATATCGCGCCAGGATGCTCCAATTACCAAAAGGTAATGTTATCGGAAAGAAAATTTCATGAGGATTCTAAATCTGTAATCCGTTTTGCGATGCGACGGAACTTTTTGAGAAAATGATATTTTTGAGCAGCCTTCAAAAACTTAAAATCTCTTTAAAAAAAAATTCAATGCGTGGAACCTAATTTTTCTTATAGCGCGCCAAGATGTTGCAATGGACAAATGGTAATGTTATCGGAATGAAAATTTCATCAAGATTCCAAATCTTCAATCTGTTTTGCGATGCGACGGATAGATTTTGAGAAAATGATATTTTTGAGCAGCCTTCAAAAACTTAAAATCTCTTTAAAAAAAAATTCAATGCGTGGAACCTAATTTTTCTTATAGCGCGCCAAGATGTTCCAATCGACAAATGGTAATGTTATCGGAATGAAAATTTCATCAAGATTCCAAATCTGCAATCTGTTTTGCGATGCGATGGATAGATTTTGAGAAAATGATATTTTTGAGCAGCCTTCAAAAACTTAAAATTTCTTTAAAAAAAATTCAATGCGTGAATCGTAATTTTTCTTATATCGCGCCAGGATGCTCTAATCAACAAAAAGGAATGTTATCGGAAAGAAAATTTCATGAGGATTCTAAATCTGCAATTCGTTTTGCGACGCGATGGATACTTTTTAAGAAAATGATATTTTTGAGCAGCCTTAAAAAACTTAAAATTTCTTTATCGGAATGAAAATTTCATGACGATTCCAAATCTGTAATCCGTTTTGCGATGCGACGGATACATTTTGAGAAAATGATATTTTTGAGCAGCCTTCAAAAACTTAAAATTTCTTTAAAAAAAATTCAATGCGTGGAACGTAATTTTTCTTATAGCCCGCCAAGATGTTCCAATCGACAAATGGTAATGTTATCGGAATGAAAATTTCATCAAGATTCTAAATCTGCAATCCGTTTTGCGATGCGACGGATACTTTTTGAGAAAATGATATTTTTGAGCAGCCTTCAAAAACTTAAAATTTCTTTAAAAAAAATTCAATGCGTGGAACGTAATTTTTCTTATATCGCGCCAAGATGTTCCAATCGACAAATGGTAATGTTATCGGAATGAAAATTTCATCAAGATTCCAAATCTGCAATCCGTTTTGCGATGCGACGGATACATTTTGAGAAAATGATATTTTTGAGCAGCCTTCAAAAACTTAAAATTTCTTTAAAAAAAAATCAATGCGTGGAACGTAATTTTTCTTATAGCGCGCCAGGATGCTCCAATCACCAAAAAGTAATGTTATCAGAAAGAAAATCTCATGAGGATTCTAAATCTGCAATCCGTTTTGCGATGCGACGGATACTTTTTGAGAAAATCATATTTTTGAGCAGCCTTCAAAAACTTAAAATTTCTTTAAAAAAAATTCAATGCGTGGAACGTAATTTTTCTTATATCGCGCCAAGATGTTCCAATCGACAAATGGTAATGTTATCGGAATGAAAATTTCATCAAGATTCCAAATCTGCAATCCGTTTTGCGATGCGACGGATACATTTTGAGAAAATGATATTTTTGAGCAGCCTTCAAAAACTTAAAATTTCTTTAAAAAAAAATCAATGCGTGGAACGTAATTTTTCTTATAGCGCGCCAGGATGCTCCAATCACCAAAAGGTAATGTTATCAGAAAGAAAATTTCATGAGGATTCTAAATCTGCAATCCGTTTTGCGATGCGACGGATACTTTTTGAGAAAATGATATTTTTGAGCAGCCTTCAAAAACTTAAAATTTCTTTAAAAAAAATTCAATGCGTGGAACGTAATTTTTCTTATAGCCCGCCAAGATGTTCCAATCGACAAATGGTAATGTTATCGGAATGAAAATTTCATCAAGATTCTAAATCTGCAATCCGTTTTGCGATGCGACGGATACTTTTTGAGAAAATGATATTTTTGAGCAGCCTTCAAAAACTTAAAATTTCTTTAAAAAAAATTCAATGCGTGGAACGTAATTTTTCTTATATCGCGCCAAGATGTTCCAATCGACAAATGGTAATGTTATCGGAATGAAAATTTCATCAAGATTCCAAATCTGCAATCCGTTTTGCGATGCGACGGATACATTTTGAGAAAATGATATTTTTGAGCAGCCTTCAAAAACTTAAAATTTCTTTAAAAAAAAATCAATTCGTGGAACGTAATTTTTCTTATAGCGCGCCAAGATGTTCCAATGGACAAATGGGAATGTTATCGGAATGAAAATTTTATCAAGATTCCAAATCTGCAATCCGTTTTGCGATGCGACGGATACATTTTGAGAAAATGATATTTTTGAGCAGCCTTCAAAAACTTAGAATTTCTTTAAAAAAAAAATCAATGCGTGGAACGTAATTTTTCTTATAGCGCGCCAGGATGCTCCAATCACCAAAAGGTAATGTTATCAGAAAGAAAATTTCATGAGGATTCTAAATCTGCAATCCGTTTTGCGATGCGACGGATACTTTTTGAGAAAATGATATTTGTGAGCAGCCTTCAAAAACTTAAAATTTCTTTAAAAAAAATTCAATGCGTGGAACGTAATTTTTCTTATATCGCGCCAAGATGTTCCAATCGACAAATGGTAATGTTATCGGAATGAAAATTTCATCAAGATTCCAAATCTGCAATCCGTTTTGCGATGCGACGGATACATTTTGAGAAAATGATATTTTTGAGCAGCCTTCAAAAACTTAAAATTTCTTTAAAAAAAATTCAATGCGTGGAAAGTAATTTTTCTTATAGCCCGCCAAGATGTTCCAATCGACAAATGGTAATGTTATCGGAATGAAAATTTCATCAAGATTCTAAATCTGCAATCCGTTTTGCGATGCGACGGATACTTTTTGAGAAAATGATATTTTTGAGCAGCCTTCAAAAACTTAAAATTTCTTTAAAAAAAATTCAATGCGTGGAACGTAATTTTTCTTATATCGCGCCAAGATGTTCCAATCGACAAATGGTAATGTTATCGGAATGAAAATTTCATCAAGATTCCAAATCTGCAATCCGTTTTGCGATGCGACGGATACATTTTGAGAAAATGATATTTTTGAGCAGCCTTCAAAAACTTAAAATTTCTTTAAAAAAAAATCAATGCGTGGAACGTAATTTTTCTTATAGCGCGCCAGGATGCTCCAATCACCAAAAGGTAATGTTATCAGAAAGAAAATTTCATGAGGATTCTAAATCTGCAATCCGTTTTGCGATGCGACGGATACTTTTTGAGAAAATGATATTTTTGAGCAGCCTTCAAAAACTTAAAATTTCTTTAAAAAAAATTCAATGCGTGAATCGTAATTTTTCTTATATCGCGCCAGGATGCTCCAATCAACAAAGGGTAATGTTATCGGAAAGAAAATTTCATCAAGATTCCAAATCTGCAATCCGTTTTCCGATGCGACGGATACTTTTTGAGAAAATGATATTTTTGAGCAGCCTTCAAAAACTTAAAATTTCTTTAAAAAAAATTCAATGCGTGGAACGTAATTTTTCTTATAGCGCGCCAAGATGTTCCAATGGACAAATGGGAATGTTATCGGAATGAAAATTTCATCAAGATTCCAAATCTGCAATCCGTTTTCCGATGCGACGGATACTTTTTGAGAAAATGATATTTTTGAGCAGCCTTCAAAAACTTAAAATTTCTTTAAAAAAAATTCAATGCGTGGAACCTAATTTTTCTTATAGCGCGCCAAGATGTTCCAATGGACAAATGGGAATGTTATCGGAATGAAAATTTCATCAAGATTCCAAATCTGCAATCCGTTTTGCGATGCGACGGATACATTTTGAGAAAATGATATTTTTGAGCAGCCTTCAAAAACTCAAAATTTCTTTAAAAAAAATTCAATGCGTGGAACGTAATTTTTCTTATATCGCGCCAAGATGTTCCAATCGACAAATGGTAATGTTATCGGAATGAAAATTTCATCAAGATTCCAAATCTGCAATCTGTTTTGCGATGCGACGGATAGATTTTGAGAAAATGATATTTTTGAGCAGCCTTCAAAAACTTAAAATTTCTTTAAAAAAAATTCAATGCGTGAATCGTAATTTTTCTTATATCGCGCCAAGATGTTCCAATCGACAAATGGTAATGTTATCGGTATAAAAATTTCATCAAGATTCTAAATCTGCAATCCGTTTTGCGATGCGACGGATACTTTTTGAGAAAATGATATTTTTGAGCAGCCTTCAAAAACTTAAAATTTCTTTAAAAAAAATTCAATGCGTGGAACGTAATTTTTCTTATATCGCGCCAAGATGTTCCAATCGACAAATGGTAATGTTATCGGAATGAAAATTTCATCAAGATTCCAAATCTTCAATCTGTTTTGCGATGCGACGGATAGATTTTGAGAAAATGATATTTTTGAGCAGCCTTCAAAAACTTAAAATTTCTTTAAAAAAAATTCAATGCGTGGAACGTAATTTTTCTTATAGCCCGCCAAGATGTTCCAATCGACAAATGGTAATGTTATCGGAATGAAAATTTCATCAAGATTCCAAATCTGCAATCCGTTTTGCGATGCGACGGATACTTTTTGAGAAAATGATATTTTTGAGCAGCCTTCAAAAACTTAAAATTTCTTTAAAAAAAATTCAATGCGTGGAACGTAATTTTTCTTATATCGCGCCAAGATGTTCCAATGGACAAATGGGAATGTTATCGGAATGAAAATTTTATCAAGATTCCAAATCTGCAATCCGTTTTGCGATGCGACGGATACATTTTGAGAAAATGATATTTTTGAGCAGCCTTCAAAAACTTAGAATTTCTTTAAAAAAAAAATCAATGCGTGGAACGTAATTTTTCTTATAGCGCGCCAGGATGCTCCAATCACCAAAAGGTAATGTTATCAGAAAGAAAATTTCATGAGGATTCTAAATCTGCAATCCGTTTTGCGATGCGACGGATACTTTTTGAGAAAATGATATTTGTGAGCAGCCTTCAAAAACTTAAAATTTCTTTAAAAAAAATTCAATGCGTGGAACGTAATTTTTCTTATATCGCGCCAAGATGTTCCAATCGACAAATGGTAATGTTATCGGAATGAAAATTTCATCAAGATTCCAAATCTGCAATCCGTTTTGCGATGCGACGGATACATTTTGAGAAAATGATATTTTTGAGCAGCCTTCAAAAACTTAAAATTTCTTTAAAAAAAATTCAATGCGTGGAAAGTAATTTTTCTTATAGCCCGCCAAGATGTTCCAATCGACAAATGGTAATGTTATCGGAATGAAAATTTCATCAAGATTCTAAATCTGCAATCCGTTTTGCGATGCGACGGATACTTTTTGAGAAAATGATATTTTTGAGCAGCCTTCAAAAACTTAAAATTTCTTTAAAAAAAATTCAATGCGTGGAACGTAATTTTTCTTATATCGCGCCAAGATGTTCCAATCGACAAATGGTAATGTTATCGGAATGAAAATTTCATCAAGATTCCAAATCTGCAATCCGTTTTGCGATGCGACGGATACATTTTGAGAAAATGATATTTTTGAGCAGCCTTCAAAAACTTAAAATTTCTTTAAAAAAAAATCAATGCGTGGAACGTAATTTTTCTTATAGCGCGCCAGGATGCTCCAATCACCAAAAGGTAATGTTATCAGAAAGAAAATTTCATGAGGATTCTAAATCTGCAATCCGTTTTGCGATGCGACGGATACTTTTTGAGAAAATGATATTTTTGAGCAGCCTTCAAAAACTTAAAATTTCTTTAAAAAAAATTCAATGCGTGAATCGTAATTTTTCTTATATCGCGCCAGGATGCTCCAATCAACAAAGGGTAATGTTATCGGAAAGAAAATTTCATCAAGATTCCAAATCTGCAATCCGTTTTCCGATGCGACGGATACTTTTTGAGAAAATGATATTTTTGAGCAGCCTTCAAAAACTTAAAATTTCTTTAAAAAAAATTCAATGCGTGGAACGTAATTTTTCTTATAGCGCGCCAAGATGTTCCAATGGACAAATGGGAATGTTATCGGAATGAAAATTTCATCAAGATTCCAAATCTGCAATCCGTTTTCCGATGCGACGGATACTTTTTGAGAAAATGATATTTTTGAGCAGCCTTCAAAAACTTAAAATTTCTTTAAAAAAAATTCAATGCGTGGAACCTAATTTTTCTTATAGCGCGCCAAGATGTTCCAATGGACAAATGGGAATGTTATCGGAATGAAAATTTCATCAAGATTCCAAATCTGCAATCCGTTTTGCGATGCGACGGATACATTTTGAGAAAATGATATTTTTGAGCAGCCTTCAAAAACTCAAAATTTCTTTAAAAAAAATTCAATGCGTGGAACGTAATTTTTCTTATATCGCGCCAAGATGTTCCAATCGACAAATGGTAATGTTATCGGAATGAAAATTTCATCAAGATTCCAAATCTGCAATCTGTTTTGCGATGCGACGGATAGATTTTGAGAAAATGATATTTTTGAGCAGCCTTCAAAAACTTAAAATTTCTTTAAAAAAAATTCAATGCGTGAATCGTAATTTTTCTTATATCGCGCCAAGATGTTCCAATCGACAAATGGTAATGTTATCGGTATAAAAATTTCATCAAGATTCTAAATCTGCAATCCGTTTTGCGATGCGACGGATACTTTTTGAGAAAATGATATTTTTGAGCAGCCTTCAAAAACTTAAAATTTCTTTAAAAAAAATTCAATGCGTGGAACGTAATTTTTCTTATATCGCGCCAAGATGTTCCAATCGACAAATGGTAATGTTATCGGAATGAAAATTTCATCAAGATTCCAAATCTTCAATCTGTTTTGCGATGCGACGGATAGATTTTGAGAAAATGATATTTTTGAGCAGCCTTCAAAAACTTAAAATTTCTTTAAAAAAAATTCAATGCGTGGAACGTAATTTTTCTTATAGCCCGCCAAGATGTTCCAATCGACAAATGGTAATGTTATCGGAATGAAAATTTCATCAAGATTCCAAATCTGCAATCCGTTTTGCGATGCGACGGATACTTTTTGAGAAAATGATATTTTTGAGCAGCCTTCAAAAACTTAAAATTTCTTTAAAAAAAATTCAATGCGTGGAACGTAATTTTTCTTATATCGCGCCAAGATGTTCCAATCGACAAATGGTAATGTTATCGGAATGAAAATTTCATCAAGATTCCAAATTTGCAATCCGTTTTGCGATGCGACGGATACATTTTGAGAAAATGATATTTTTGAGCAGCCTTCAAAAACTTAAAATTTCTTTAAAAAAAAATCAATGCGTGGAACGTAATTTTTCTTATAGCGCGCCAGGATGCTCCAATCACCAAAAGGTAATGTTATCAGAAAGAAAATTTCATGAGGATTCTAAATCTGCAATCCGTTTTGCGATGCGACGGATACTTTTTGAGAAAATGATATTTTTGAGCAGCCTTCAAAAACTTAAAATTTCTTTAAAAAAAATTTAATGCGTGAATCATAATTTTTCTTATAGCGCGCCAAGATGTTCCAATGGACAAATGGGAATGTTATCGGAATGAAAATTTCATCAAGATTCCAAATCTGCAATCCGTTTTGCGATGCGACGGATACATTTTGAGAAAATGATATTTTTGAGCAGCCTTCAAAAACTTAAAATTTCTTTAAAAAAAATTTAATGCGTGGCACGTAATTTTTCTTATAGCGCGCCAAGATGTTCCAATCGACAAATGGTAATGGTATCGGTATAAAAATTTCATCGAGATTCCAAATCTGCAATCCGTTTTGCGATGCGACGGATAAATTTTGAGAAAATGATATTTTTGAGTGGCCTTCAAAAACTTAAAATTTCTTTAAAAAAAAATCAATGCGTGGAACGTAATTTTTCTTATAGCGCGCCAGGATGCTCCAATCACCAAAAGGTAATGTTATCAGAAAGAAAATTTCATGAGGATTCTAAATCTGCAATCCGTTTTGCGATGCGACGGATACTTTTTGAGAAAATGATATTTGTGAGCAGCCTTCAAAAACTTAAAATTTCTTTAAAAAAAATTCAATGCGTGGCACGTAATTTTTCTTATAGCGCGCCAAGATGTTCCAATCGACAAATGGTAATGGTATCGGTATAAAAATTTCATCGAGATTCCAAATCTGCAATCCGTTTTGCGATGCGACGGATAAATTTTGAGAAAATGATATTTTTGAGTGGCCTTCAAAAACTTAAAATTTCTTTAAAAAAAATTCAATGCGTGAATCGTAATTTTTCTTATATCGCGCCAGGATGTTCCAATCGACTAATGGTAATGTTATCGGTATAAAAATTTCATCAGGATTCCAAATCTGCAATCCGTTTTGCGATGCGACGGATAGATTTTGAGAAAATGATATTTTTGAGTGGCCTTCAAAAACTTAAAATTTCTTTAAAAAAAATTTAATGCGTGGAACGTAATTTTTCTTATAGCGCGCCAAGATGTTACAATCGACAAATGGTAATGTTGTCGGAATGAAAATTTCATCAAGATTCCAAATCTGCAATCCGTTTGACGATGCGACGGATAAATTTTGAGAAAATGATATTTTTGTGCAGCCTTCAAAAACTTAAAATTTCTTTAAAAAAAATTCAATGCGTGGAACGTAATTTTTCTTATAGCGCGCCAAGATGTCCCAATCGACAAATGGTAATGTTATCGGAATGAAAATTTCATCAAGATTCCAAATCTGCAATCCGTTTTGCGATGCGACGGATACTTTTTGAGAAAATTATATTTTTGAGCAGCCTTCAAAAACTTAAAATTTCTTTAAAAAATATTCAATGCGTGGAACTTACTTTTTCTTATATCGCGCCAAGATGTTCCAATCGACAAATGGTAATGTTATCGAAATGAAAATTTTATCAAGATTCTAAATCTGCAATCCGTTTTGCGATGCGACGGATACATTTTGAGAAAATGATATTTTTGAGCAGCCTTCAAAAACTTAAAATTTCTTTAAAAAAAATTCAATGCGTGGAACGTACTTTTTCTTATAGCGCGCCAGGATGCTCCAATCACCAAAAGGTAATGTTATCAGAAAGAAAATTTCATGAGGATTCTAAATCTGCAATCCGTTTTGCGATGCGACGGATACATTTTGAGAAAATGATATTTTTGAGCAGCCTTCAAAAACTTAAAATTTCTTTAAAAAAAATTCAATGCGTGGAACGTAATTTTTCTTATAGCGCGCCAAGATGTTCCAATCGACAAATGGTAATGTTATCGGTATAAAAATTTCATCAAGATTCCAAATCTGCAATCCGTTTTGCGATGCGACGGATACATTTTGAGAAAATGATATTTTTGAGCAGCCTTCAAAAACTTAAAATTTCTTTAAAAAAAAATCAATGCGTGGAACGTAATTTTTCTTATAGCGCGCCAGGATGCTCCAATCACCAAAAGGTAATGTTATCAGAAAGAAAATTTCACGAGGATTCTAAATCTGCAATCCGTTTTGCGATGCGACGGATACTTTTTGAGAAAGTGATATTTTTGAGCAGCCTTCAAAAACTTAAAATTTCTTTAAAAAAAATTCAATGCGTGGAACGTAATTTTTCTTATAGCGCGCCAAGATGTTCCAATCGACAAATGGTAATGTTGTCGGAATGAAAATTTCATCAAGATTCCAAATCTGCAATCCGTTTTGCGATGCGACTGATAAATTTTGAGAAAATGATATTTTTGAGCAGCCTTCAAAAACTTAAAATTTCCTAAAAAAAAATTCAATGCGTGGAACCTAATTTTTCTTATAGCGCGCCAAGATGTTGCAATGGACAAATGGTAATGTTATCGGAATGAAAATTTCATCAAGATTCCAAATCTTCAATCTGTTTTGCGATGCGACGGATAGATTTTGAGAAAATGATATTTTTGAGCAGCCTTCAAAAACTTAAAATCTCTTTAAAAAAAAATTCAATGCGTGGAACCTAATTTTTCTTTTATCGCGCCAGGATGCTCCAATCAACAAAAGGGAATGTTATCGGAAAGAAAATTTCATGAGGATTCTAAATCTGCAATCTGTTTTGCGATGCGACGGATACTTTTTGAGAAAATGATATTTTTGAGCAGCCTTCAAAAACTTAAAATTTCTTTAAGAAAAATTCAATGCGTGGAACGTAATTTTTCTTATATCGCGCCAAGATGTTCCAATCGACAAATGGTAATGTTGTCGGAATGAAAATTTCATGAGGATTCTAAATCTGCAATCCGTTTTGCGATGCGACGGAACTTTTTGAGAAAATGATATTTTTGAGCAGCCTTCAAAAACTTAAAATCTCTTTAAAAAAAAATTCAATGCGTGGAACCTAATTTTTCTTATAGCGCGCCAAGATGTTGCAATGGACAAATGGTAATGTTATCGGAATGAAAATTTCATCAAGATTCCAAATCTTCAATCTGTTTTGCGATGCGACGGATACCTTTTGAGAAAATGATATTTTTGAGCAGCCTTCAAAAACTTAAAATCTCTTTAAAAAAAAATTCAATGCGTGGAACCTAATTTTTCTTATAGCGCGCCAAGATGTTCCAATCGACAAATGGTAATGTTATCGGAATGAAAATTTCATCAAGATTCCAAATCTGCAATCTGTTTTGCGATGCGATGGATAAATTTTGAGAAAATGATATTTTTGAGCAGCCTTCAAAAACTTAAAATTTCCTAAAAAAAAATTCAATGCGTGGAACCTAATTTTTCTTATAGCGCGCCAAGATGTTGCAATGGACAAATGGTAATGTTATCGGAATGAAAATTTCATCAAGATTCCAAATCTTCAATCTGTTTTGCGATGCGACGGATAGATTTTGAGAAAATGATATTTTTGAGCAGCCTTCAAAAACTTAAAATCTCTTTAAAAAAAAATTCAATGCGTGGAACCTAATTTTTCTTTTATCGCGCCAGGATGCTCCAATCAACAAAAGGGAATGTTATCGGAAAGAAAATTTCATGAGGATTCTAAATCTGCAATCTGTTTTGCGATGCGACGGATACTTTTTGAGAAAATGATATTTTTGAGCAGCCTTCAAAAACTTAAAATTTCTTAAAAAAAAATTCAATGCGTGAATCGTAATTTTTCTTATATCGCGCCAGGATGCTCCAATTACCAAAAGGTAATGTTATCGGAAAGAAAATTTCATGAGGATTCTAAATCTGCAATCCGTTTTGCGATGCGACGGAACTTTTTGAGAAAATGATATTTTTGAGCAGCCTTCAAAAACTTAAAATCTCTTTAAAAAAAAATTCAATGCGTGGAACCTAATTTTTCTTATAGCGCGCCAAGATGTTGCAATGGACAAATGGTAATGTTATCGGAATGAAAATTTCATCAAGATTCCAAATCTTCAATCTGTTTTGCGATGCGACGGATACCTTTTGAGAAAATGATATTTTTGAGCAGCCTTCAAAAACTTAAAATCTCTTTAAAAAAAAATTCAATGCGTGGAACCTAATTTTTCTTATAGCGCGCCAAGATGTTCCAATCGACAAATGGTAATGTTATCGGAATGAAAATTTCATCAAGATTCCAAATCTGCAATCTGTTTTGCGATGCGATGGATAGATTTTGAGAAAATGATATTTTTGAGCAGCCTTCAAAAACTTAAAATTTCTTTAAAAAAAATTCAATGCGTGAATCGTAATTTTTCTTATATCGCGCCAGGATGCTCTAATCAACAAAAAGGAATGTTATCGGAAAGAAAATTTCATGAGGATTCTAAATCTGCAATCCGTTTTGCGATGCGATGGATACTTTTTAAGAAAATGATATTTTTGAGCAGCCTTAAAAAACTTAAAATTTCTTTAAAAAAATTCAATGCGTGGAACGTAATTTTTCTTATAGCGCGCCAAGATGTTCCAATCGACAAATGGTAATGTTATCGGAATGAAAATTTCATGACGATTCCAAATCTGTAATCCGTTTTGCGATGCGACGGATACATTTTGAGAAAATGATATTTTTGAGCAGCCTTCAAAAACTTAACATCTCTTTAAAAAAAAATTCAATGCGTGGAACCTAATTTTTCTTATAGCGCGCCAAGATGTTGCAATGGACAAATGGTAATGTTATCGGAATGAAAATTTCATCAAGATTCCAAATCTGCAATCTGTTTTGCGATGCGATGGATAGATTTTGAGAAAATGATATTTTTGAGCAGCCTTTAAAAACTTAAAATTTCTTTAAAAAAAATTCAATGCGTGAATCTTAATTTTTTTTATATCGCGCCAGGATGCTCCAATCGACAAAAGGTAATGTTATCAGAAAGAAAATTTCATGAGGATTCTAAATCTGCAATCCGTTTTGCGATGCGACGGATACTTTTTGAGAAAATGATATTTTTGAGCAGCCTTCAAAAACTTAAAATTTCTTTAAAAAAAATTCAATGCGTGAATCGTAATTTTTCTTATATCGCGCCAGGATGCTCCAATCAACAAAGGGTAATGTTATCGGAAAGAAAATTTCATCAAGATTCCAAATCTGCAATCCGTTTTCCGATGCGACGGATACTTTTTGAGAAAATGATATTTTTGAGCAGCCTTCAAAAGCTTAAAATTTCTTTAAAAAATATTCAATGCGTGGAACGTAATTTTTCTTATATCGCGCCAAGATGTTCCAATCGACAAATGGTAATGTTATCGGAATGAAAATTTCATCAAGATTCCAAATCTGCAATCCGTTTTGCGATGCGACGGATACATTTTGAGAAAATGATATTTTTGAGCAGCCTTCAAAAACTTAAAATTTCTTTAAAAAAAATTCAATGCGTGGAACGTAATTTTTCTTATAGCGCGCCAGGATGCTCCAATCACCAAAAGGTAATGTTATCAGAAAGAAAATTTCATGAGGATTCTAAATCTGCAATCCGTTTTGCGATGCGACGGATACTTTTTGAGAAAATGATATTTTTGAGCAGCCTTCAAAAACTTAAAATTTCTTTAAAAAAAATTCAATGCGTGAATCGTAATTTTTCTTATATCGCGCCAGGATGCTCCAATCAACAAAGGGTAATGTTATCGGAAAGAAAATTTCATCAAGATTCCAAATCTGCAATCCGTTTTCCGATGCGACGGATACTTTTTGAGAAAATGATATTTTTGAGCAGCCTTCAAAAACTTAAAATTTCTTTAAAAAATATTCAATGCGTGGAACGTAATTTTTCTTATATCGCGCCAAGATGTTCCAATCGACAAATGGTAATGTTATCGGAATGAAAATTTCATCAAGATTCCAAATCTGCAATCCGTTTTGCGATGCGACGGATACATTTTGAGAAAATGATATTTTTGAGCAGCCTTCAAAAACTTAAAATTTCTTTAAAAAAAATTCAATGCGTGGAACGTAATTTTTCTTATAGCGCGCCAGGATGCTCCAATCACCAAAAGGTAATGTTATCAGAAAGAAAATTTCATGAGGATTCTAAATCTGCAATCCGTTTTGCGATGCGACGGATACTTTTTGAGAAAATGATATTTTTGAGCAGCCTTCAAAAACTTAAAATTTCTTTAAAAAAAATTCAATGCGTGAATCGTAATTTTTCTTATATCGCGCCAGGATGCTCCAATCAACAAAGGGTAATGTTATCGGAAAGAAAATTTCATCAAGATTCCAAATCTGCAATCCGTTTTCCGATGCGACGGATACTTTTTGAGAAAATGATATTTTTGAGCAGCCTTCAAAAACTTAAAATTTCTTTAAAAAATATTCAATGCGTGGAACGTAATTTTTGTTATAGAGCGCCAAGATGTTCCAATCGACAAAAGGTAATGTTATCGGAATGAAAATTTCATCAAGATTCCAAATCTGCAATCTGTTTTGCGATGCGACGGATACTTTTTGAGAAAATGATATTTTTGAGCAGCCTTCAAAAACTTAAAATTTCTTTAAGAAAAATTCAATGCGTGGAACGTAATTTTTCTTATATCGCGCCAAGATGTTCCAATCGACAAATGGTAATGTTATCGGAATGAAAATTTCATCAAGATTCTAAATCTGCAATCCGTTTTGCGATGCGACGGATACTTTTTGAGAAAATGATATTTTTGAGCAGCCTTCAAAAACTTAAAATTTCTTTAAAAAAAATTCAATGCGTGGAACGTAATTTTTCTTATATCGCGCCAAGATGTTCCAATCGACAAATGGTAATGTTATCGGAATGAAAATTTCATCAAGATTCCAAATCTGCAATCTGTTTTGCGATGCGATGGATAGATTTTGAGAAAATGATATTTTTGAGCAGCCTTTAAAAACTTAAAATTTCTTTAAAAAAAATTCAATGCGTGGAACGTAATTTTTCTTATAGCGCGCCAGGATGCTCCAATCACCAAAAGGTAATGTTATCAGAAAGAAAATTTCATGAGGATTCTAAATCTGCAATCCGTTTTGCGATGCGACGGATACTTTTTGAGAAAATGATATTTTTGAGCAGCCTTCAAAAACTTAAAATTTCTTTAAAAAAAATTCAATGCGTGAATCGTAATTTTTCTTATATCGCGCCAGGATGCTCCAATCAACAAAGGGTAATGTTATCGGAAAGAAAATTTCATCAAGATTCCAAATCTGCAATCCGTTTTCCGATGCGACGGATACTTTTTGAGAAAATGATATTTTTGAGCAGCCTTCAAAAACTTAAAATTTCTTTAAAAAATATTCAATGCGTGGAACGTAATTTTTGTTATAGAGCGCCAAGATGTTCCAATCGACAAAAGGTAATGTTATCGGAATGAAAATTTCATCAAGATTCCAAATCTGCAATCTGTTTTGCGATGCGACGGATACTTTTTGAGATAATGATATTTTTGAGCAGCCTTCAAAAACTTAAAATTTCTTTAAGAAAAATTCAATGCGTGGAACGTAATTTTTCTTATATCGCGCCAAGATGTTCCAATCGACAAATGGTAATGTTATCGGAATGAAAATTTCATCAAGATTCTAAATCTGCAATCCGTTTTGCGATGCGACGGATACTTTTTGAGAAAATGATATTTTTGAGCAGCCTTCAAAAACTTAAAATTTCTTTAAAAAAAATTCAATGCGTGGAACGTAATTTTTCTTATATCGCGCCAAGATGTTCCAATCGACAAATGGTAATGTTATCGGAATGAAAATTTCATCAAGATTCCAAATCTGCAATCTGTTTTGCGATGCGATGGATAGATTTTGAGAAAATGATATTTTTGAGCAGCCTTTAAAAACTTAAAATTTCTTTAAAAAAAATTCAATGCGTGGAACGTAATTTTTCTTATAGCGCGCCAGGATGCTCCAATCACCAAAAGGTAATGTTATCAGAAAGAAAATTTCATGAGGATTCTAAATCTGCAATCCGTTTTGCGATGCGACGGATACTTTTTGAGAAAATGATATTTTTGAGCAGCCTTCAAAAACTTAAAATTTCTTTAAAAAAAATTCAATGCGTGAATCGTAATTTTTCTTATATCGCGCCAGGATGCTCCAATCAACAAAGGGTAATGTTATCGGAAAGAAAATTTCATCAAGATTCCAAATCTGCAATCCGTTTTCCGATGCGACGGATACTTTTTGAGAAAATGATATTTTTGAGCAGCCTTCAAAAACTTAAAATTTCTTTAAAAAATATTCAATGCGTGGAACGTAATTTTTCTTATATCGCGCCAAGATGTTCCAATCGACAAATGGTAATGTTATCGGAATGAAAATTTCATCAAGATTCCAAATCTGCAATCCGTTTTGCGATGCGACGGATACATTTTGAGAAAATGATATTTTTGAGCAGCCTTCAAAAACTTAAAATTTCTTTAAAAAAAATTCAATGCGTGGAACGTAATTTTTCTTATAGCGCGCCAGGATGCTCCAATCACCAAAAGGTAATGTTATCAGAAAGAAAATTTCATGAGGATTCTAAATCTGCAATCCGTTTTGCGATGCGACGGATACTTTTTGAGAAAATGATATTTTTGAGCAGCCTTCAAAAACTTAAAATTTCTTTAAAAAAAATTCAATGCGTGAATCGTAATTTTTCTTATATCGCGCCAGGATGCTCCAATCAACAAAGGGTAATGTTATCGGAAAGAAAATTTCATCAAGATTCCAAATCTGCAATCCGTTTTCCGATGCGACGGATACTTTTTGAGAAAATGATATTTTTGAGCAGCCTTCAAAAACTTAAAATTTCTTTAAAAAATATTCAATGCGTGGAACGTAATTTTTGTTATAGAGCGCCAAGATGTTCCAATCGACAAAAGGTAATGTTATCGGAATGAAAATTTCATCAAGATTCCAAATCTGCAATCCGTTTTCCGATGCGACGGATACTTTTTGAGAAAATGATATTTTTGAGCAGCCTTCAAAAACTTAAAATTTCTTTAAAAAAAATTCAATGCGTGGAACGTAATTTTTCTTATAGCGCGCCAAGATGTTCCAATGGACAAATGGGAATGTTATCGGAATGAAAATTTCATCAAGATTCCAAATCTGCAATCCGTTTTGCGATGCGATGGATACATTTTGAGAAAATGATATTTTTGAGCAGCCTTCAAAAACTTAAAATTTCTTTAAAAAATATTCAATGCGTGGAACGTAATTTTTCTTATATCGCGCCAAGATGTTCCAATCGACAAATGGTAATGTTATCGGAATGAAAATTTCATCAAGATTCCAAATCTGCAATCCGTTTTGCGATGCGACGGATACATTTTGAGAAAATGATATTTTTGAGCAGCCTTCAAAAACTTAAAATTTCCTAAAAAAAAATTCAATGCGTGGAACCTAATTTTTCTTATAGCGCGCCAAGATGTTGCAATGGACAAATGGTAATGTTATCGGAATGAAAATTTCATCAAGATTCCAAATCTTCAATCTGTTTTGCGATGCGACGGATAGATTTTGAGAAAATGATATTTTTGAGCAGCCTTCAAAAACTTAAAATTTCTTTAAAAAATATTCAATGCGTGGAACGTAATTTTTCTTATATCGCGCCAAGATGTTCCAATCGACAAATGGTAATGTTATCGGAATGAAAATTTCATCAAGATTCCAAATCTGCAATCCGTTTTGCGATGCGACGGATACATTTTGAGAAAATGATATTTTTGAGCAGCCTTCAAAAACTTAAAATTTCTTTAAAAAAAATTCAATGCGTGGAACGTAATTTTTCTTATAGCGCGCCAGGATGCTCCAATCACCAAAAGGTAATGTTATCAGAAAGAAAATTTCATGAGGATTCTAAATCTGCAATCCGTTTTGCGATGCGACGGATACTTTTTGAGAAAATGATATTTTTGAGCAGCCTTCAAAAACTTAAAATTTCTTTAAAAAAAATTCAATGCGTGAATCGTAATTTTTCTTATATCGCGCCAGGATGCTCCAATCAACAAAGGGTAATGTTATCGGAAAGAAAATTTCATCAAGATTCCAAATCTGCAATCCGTTTTCCGATGCGACGGATACTTTTTGAGAAAATGATATTTTTGAGCAGCCTTCAAAAACTTAAAATTTCTTTAAAAAATATTCAATGCGTGGAACGTAATTTTTGTTATAGAGCGCCAAGATGTTCCAATCGACAAAAGGTAATGTTATCGGAATGAAAATTTCATCAAGATTCCAAATCTGCAATCCGTTTTCCGATGCGACGGATACTTTTTGAGAAAATGATATTTTTGAGCAGCCTTCAAAAACTTAAAATTTCTTTAAAAAAAATTCAATGCGTGGAACGTAATTTTTCTTATAGCGCGCCAAGATGTTCCAATGGACAAATGGGAATGTTATCGGAATGAAAATTTCATCAAGATTCCAAATCTGCAATCCGTTTTGCGATGCGATGGATACATTTTGAGAAAATGATATTTTTGAGCAGCCTTCAAAAACTTAAAATTTCTTTTAAAAAAAAATCAATGCGTGGAACGTAATTTTTCTTATAGCGCGCCAGGATGCTCCAATCACCAAAAGGTAATGTTATCAGAAAGAAAATTTCATGAGGATTCTAAATCTGCAATCCGTTTTGCGATGCGACGGATACTTTTTGAGAAAATGATATTAAAATTTCTTTAAAAAAAATTCAATGCGTGGAACGTAATTTTTCTTATAGCGCGCCAAGATGTTCCAATCGACAAATGGTAATGGTATCGGAATGAAAATTTCATCGAGATTCCAAATCTGCAATCCGTTTCGCGATGCGACGGATACATTTTGAGAAAATGATATTTTTGAGCAGCCTTCAAAAACTTAACATCTCTTTAAAAAAAAATTCAATGCGTGGAACCTAATTTTTCTTATAGCGCGCCAAGATGTTCCAATCGACAAATGGGAATGTTATCGGAATGAAAATTTCATCAAGATTCCAAATCTGCAATCTGTTTTGCGATGCGATGGATAGATTTTGAGAAAATGATATTTTTGAGCAGCCTTTAAAAACTTAAAATTTCTTTAAAAAAAATTCAATGCGTGAATCTTAATTTTTTTTATATCGCGCCAGGATGCTCCAATCGACAAAAGGGAATGTTATCGGAAAGAAAATTTCATGAGGATTCTAAATCTGCAATCTGTTTTGCGATGCGACGGATACTTTTTGAGAAAATGATATTTGTGAGCAGCCTTCAAAAACTTAAAATTTCTTTAAAAAAAATTCAATGCGTGGAACGTAATTTTTCTTATAGCGCGCCAAGATGTTCCAATCGACAAATGGTAATGGTATCGGAATGAAAATTTCATCGAGATTCCAAATCTGCAATCCGTTTCGCGATGCGACGGATACATTTTGAGAAAATGATATTTTTGAGCAGCCTTCAAAAACTTAACATCTCTTTAAAAAAAAATTCAATGCGTGGAACGTAATTTTTCTTATATCGCGCCAAGATGTTCCAATCGACAAATGGTAATGTTATCGGAATGAAAATTTCATCAAGATTCTAAATCTGCAATCCGTTTTGCGATGCGACGGATACTTTTTGAGAAAATGATATTTTTGAGCAGCCTTCAAAAACTTAAAATTTCTTTAAAAAAAATTCAATGCGTGGAACGTAATTTTTCTTATATCGCGCCAAGATGTTCCAATCGACAAATGGTAATGTTATCGGAATGAAAATTTCATCAAGATTCCAAATCTGCAATCTGTTTTGCGATGCGATGGATAGATTTTGAGAAAATGATATTTTTGAGCAGCCTTTAAAAACTTAAAATTTCTTTAAAAAAAATTCAATGCGTGGAACGTAATTTTTCTTATAGCGCGCCAGGATGCTCCAATCACCAAAAGGTAATGTTATCAGAAAGAAAATTTCATCAAGATTCCAAATCTGCAATCCGTTTTCCGATGCGACGGATACTTTTTGAGAAAATGATATTTTTGAGCAGCCTTCAAAAACTTAAAATTTCTTTAAAAAATATTCAATGCGTGGAACGTAATTTTTCTTATATCGCGCCAAGATGTTCCAATCGACAAATGGTAATGTTATCGGAATGAAAATTTCATCAAGATTCCAAATCTGCAATCCGTTTTGCGATGCGACGGATACATTTTGAGAAAATGATATTTTTGAGCAGCCTTCAAAAACTTAAAATTTCTTTAAAAAAAATTCAATGCGTGGAACGTAATTTTTCTTATAGCGCGCCAGGATGCTCCAATCACCAAAAGGTAATGTTATCAGAAAGAAAATTTCATGAGGATTCTAAATCTGCAATCCGTTTTGCGATGCGACGGATACTTTTTGAGAAAATGATATTTTTGAGCAGCCTTCAAAAACTTAAAATTTCTTTAAAAAAAATTCAATGCGTGAATCGTAATTTTTCTTATATCGCGCCAGGATGCTCCAATCAACAAAGGGTAATGTTATCGGAAAGAAAATTTCATCAAGATTCCAAATCTGCAATCCGTTTTCCGATGCGACGGATACTTTTTGAGAAAATGATATTTTTGAGCAGCCTTCAAAAACTTAAAATTTCTTTAAAAAATATTCAATGCGTGGAACGTAATTTTTGTTATAGAGCGCCAAGATGTTCCAATCGACAAAAGGTAATGTTATCGGAATGAAAATTTCATCAAGATTCCAAATCTGCAATCCGTTTTCCGATGCGACGGATACTTTTTGAGAAAATGATATTTTTGAGTAGCCTTCAAAAACTTAAAATTTCTTTAAAAAAAATTCAATGCGTGGAACGTAATTTTTCTTATAGCGCGCCAAGATGTTCCAATGGACAAATGGGAATGTTATCGGAATGAAAATTTCATCAAGATTCCAAATCTGCAATCCGTTTTGCGATGCGATGGATACATTTTGAGAAAATGATATTTTTGAGCAGCCTTTAAAAACTTAAAATTTCTTTTAAAAAAAAATCAATGCGTGGAACGTAATTTTTCTTATAGCGCGCCAGGATGCTCCAATCACCAAAAGGTAATGTTATCAGAAAGAAAATTTCATGAGGATTCTAAATCTGCAATCCGTTTTGCGATGCGACGGATACTTTTTGAGAAAATGATATTTGTGAGCAGCCTTCAAAAACTTAAAATTTCTTAAAAAAAAATTCAATGCGTGGAACGTAATTTTTCTTATAGCGCGCCAAGATGTTCCAATCGACAAATGGTAATGGTATCGGTATAAAAATTTCATCGAGATTCCAAATCTGCAATCCGTTTCGCGATGCGACGGATAAATTTTGAGAAAATGATATTTTTGAGTGGCCTTCAAAAACTTAAAATTTCTTTAAAAAAAATTCAATGCGTGAATCGTAATTTTTCTTATATCGCGCCAGGATGTTCCAATCGACAAATGGTAATGTTATCGGTATAAAAATTTCATCAGGATTCCAAACCTGCAATCCGTTTTGTGATGCGACGGATAGATTTTGAGAAAATGATATTTTTGAGTGGCCTTCAAAAACTTAAAATTTCTTTAAAAAAAATTTAATGCGTGGAACGTTATTTTTCTTATAGCGCGCCAAGATGTTACAATCGACAAATGGTAATGTTGTCGGAATGAAAATTTCATCAAGATTCCAAATCTGCAATCCGTTTGACGATGCGACGGATAAATTTTAAGAAAATGATATTTTTGAGCAGCCTTCAAAAACTTAAAATTTCTTTAAAAAAAATTCAATGCGTGGAACGTAATTTTTCTTATAGCGCGCCAAGATGTCCCAATCGACAAATGGTAATGTTATCGGAATGAAAATTTCATCAAGATTCTAAATCTGCAATCCGTTTTGCGATGCGACGGATACATTTTGAGAAAATGATATTTTTGAGCAGCCTTCAAAAACTTAAAATTTCTTTAAAAAAATTCAATGCGTGGAACGTACTTTTTCTTATAGCGCGCCAGGATGCTCCAATCACCAAAAGGTAATGTTATCAGAAAGAACATTTCATGAGGATTCTAAATCTGCAATCCGTTTTGCGATGCGACGGATACATTTTGAGAAAATTATATTTTTGAGCAGCCTTCAAAAACTTAAAATTTCTTTAAAAAAAATTCAATGCGTGGAACGTACTTTTTTTTATAGCGCGCCAGGATGCTCCAATCACCAAAAGGTAATGTTATCAGAAAGAAAATTTCATGAGGATTCTAAATCTGCAATCCGTTTTGCGATGCGACGGATACATTTTGAGAAAATGATATTTTTGAGCAGCCTTCAAAAACTTAAAATTTCTTTAAAAAAAATTCAATGCGTGGAACGTAATTTTTCTTATAGCGCGCCAAGATGTTCCAATCGACAAAAGGTAATGTTATCGGAAAGAAAATTTCATGAGGATTCCAAATCTGCAATCCGTTTTGCGATGCGACGGATACATTTTGAGAAAATGATATTTTTGAGCAGCCTTCAAAAACTTAAAATTTCTTTAAAAAATATTCAATGCGTGGAACGTAATTTTTGTTATAGAGCGACAAGATGTTCCAGTCGACAAAAGGTAATGTTATCGGAATGAAAATTTCATCAAGATTCCAAATCTGCAATCCGTTTTCCGATGCGACGGATACTTTTTGAGAAAATGATATTTTTGAGCAGCCTTCAAAAACTTAAAATTTCTTTAAAAAAAATTCAATGCGTGGAACTTAATTTTTCTTATAGCGCGCCAAGATGTTCCAATCGACAAATGGTAATGTTATCGGTATAAAAATTTCATCAAGATTCCAAATCTGCAATCTGTTTTGCGATGCGATGGATAGATTTTGAGAAAATGATATTTTTGAGCAGCCTTCAAAAACTTAAAATTTCTTTAAAAAAAATTCAATGCGTGAATCGTAATTTTTCTTATATCGCGCCAGGATGCTCTAATCAACAAAAAGGAATGTTATCGGAAAGAAAATTTCATCAAGATTCCAAATCTGCAATCCGTTTTCCGATGCGACGGATACTTTTTGAGAAAATGATATTTTTGAGCAGCCTTCAAAAACTTAAAATTTCTTTAAAAAAAATTCAATGCGTGGAACGTAATTTTTCTTATAGCGCGCCAGGATGCTCCAATCACCAAAAGGTAATGTTATCAGAAAGAAAATTTCATGAGGATTCTAAATCTGCAATCCGTTTTGCGATGCGACGGATACTTTTTGAGAAAATGATATTTTTGAGCAGCCTTCAAAAACTTAAAATTTCTTTAAAAAAAATTCAATGCGTGAATCGTAATTTTTCTTATATCGCGCCAGGATGCTCCAATCAACAAAGGGTAATGTTATCGGAAAGAAAATTTCATCAAGATTCCAAATCTGCAATCCGTTTTCCGATGCGACGGATACTTTTTGAGAAAATGATATTTTTGAGCAGCCTTCATAAACTTAAAATTTCTTTAAAAAATATTCAATGCGTGGAACGTAATTTTTGTTATAGAGCGCCAAGATGTTCCAATCGACAAAAGGTAATGTTATCGGAATGAAAATTTCATCAAGATTCCAAATCTGCAATCCGTTTTGCGATGCGACGGATACTTTTTGAGAAAATGATATTTTTGAGCAGCCTTCAAAAACTTAAAATTTCTTTAAAAAAAATTCAATGCGTGGAACGTAATTTTTCTTATAGCGCGCCAAGATGTTCCAATGGACAAATGGGAATGTTATCGGAATGAAAATTTCATAAAGATTCCAAATCTGCAATCCGTTTTGCGATGCGATGGATACATTTTGAGAAAATGATATTTTTGAGCAGCCTTCAAAAACTTAAAATTTCTTTTAAAAAAAAATCAATGCGTGGAACGTAATTTTTCTTATAGCGCGCCAGGATGCTCCAATCACCAAAAGGTAATGTTATCAGAAAGAAAATTTCATGAGGATTCTAAATCTGCAATCCGTTTTGCGATGCGACGGATACTTTTTGAGAAAATGATATTTGTGAGCAGCCTTCAAAAACTTAAAATTTCTTTAAAAAAAATTCAATGCGTGGAACGTAATTTTTCTTATAGCGCGCCAGGATGCTCCAATCACCAAAAGGTAATGTTATCAGAAAGAAAATTTCATGAGGATTCTAAATCTGCAATCCGTTTTGCGATGCGACGGATACTTTTTGAGAAAATGATATTTTTGAGCAGCCTTCAAAAACTTAAAATTTCTTTAAAAAAAATTCAATGCGTGAATCGTAATTTTTCTTATATCGCGCCAGGATGCTCCAATCAACAAAGGGTAATGTTATCGGAAAGAAAATTTCATCAAGATTCCAAATCTGCAATCCGTTTTCCGATGCGACGGATACTTTTTGAGAAAATGATATTTTTGAGCAGCCTTCATAAACTTAAAATTTCTTTAAAAAATATTCAATGCGTGGAACGTAATTTTTGTTATAGAGCGCCAAGATGTTCCAATCGACAAAAGGTAATGTTATCGGAATGAAAATTTCATCAAGATTCCAAATCTGCAATCCGTTTTGCGATGCGACGGATACTTTTTGAGAAAATGATATTTTTGAGCAGCCTTCAAAAACTTAAAATTTCTTTAAAAAAAATTCAATGCGTGGAACGTAATTTTTCTTATAGCGCGCCAAGATGTTCCAATGGACAAATGGGAATGTTATCGGAATGAAAATTTCATAAAGATTCCAAATCTGCAATCCGTTTTGCGATGCGATGGATACATTTTGAGAAAATGATATTTTTGAGCAGCCTTCAAAAACTTAAAATTTCTTTTAAAAAAAAATCAATGCGTGGAACGTAATTTTTCTTATAGCGCGCCAGGATGCTCCAATCACCAAAAGGTAATGTTATCAGAAAGAAAATTTCATGAGGATTCTAAATCTGCAATCCGTTTTGCGATGCGACGGATACTTTTTGAGAAAATGATATTTGTGAGCAGCCTTCAAAAACTTAAAATTTCTTTAAAAAAAATTCAATGCGTGGAACGTAATTTTTCTTATAGCGCGCCAAGATGTTCCAATCGACAAATGGTAATGGTATCGGTATAAAAATTTCATCGAGATTCCAAATCTGCAATCCGTTTCGCGATGCGACGGATAAATTTTGAGAAAATGATATTTTTGAGTGGCCTTCAAAAACTTAAAATTTCTTTAAAAAAAATTCAATGCGTGAATCGTAATTTTTCTTATATCGCGCCAGGATGTTCCAATCGACAAATGGTAATGTTATCGGTATAAAAATTTCATCAGGATTCCAAACCTGCAATCCGTTTTGCGATGCGACGGATAGATTTTGAGAAAATGATATTTTTGAGTGGCCTTCAAAAACTTAAAATTTCTTTAAAAAAAATTTAATGCGTGGAACGTTATTTTTCTTATAGCGCGCCAAGATGTTACAATCACCAAAAGGTAATGTTATCAGAAAGAAAATTTCATGAGGATTCTAAATCTGCAATCCGTTTTGCGATGCGACGGATACATTTTGAGAAAATGATATTTTTGAGCAGCCTTCAAAAACTTAAAATTTCTGTAAAAAAAATTCAATGCGTGGAACGTAATTTTTCTTATAGCGCGCCAAGATGTTCCAATCGACAAAAGGTAATGTTATCGGAAAGAAAATTTCATGAGGATTCCAAATCTGCAATCCGTTTTGCGATGCGACGGATACATTTTGAGAAAATGATATTTTTGAGCAGCCTTCAAAAACTTAAAATTTCTTTAAAAAATATTCAATGCGTGGAACGTAATTTTTGTTATAGAGCGACAAGATGTTCCAGTCGACAAAAGGTAATGTTATCGGAATGAAAATTTCATCAAGATTCCAAATCTGCAATCCGTTTTCCGATGCGACGGATACTTTTTGAGAAAATGATATTTTTGAGCAGCCTTCAAAAACTTAAAATTTCTTTAAAAAAAATTCAATGCGTGGAACGTAATTTTTCTTATAGCGCGCCAAGATGTTCCAATCGACAAATGGTAATGTTATCGGTATAAAAATTTCATCAAGATTCCAAATCTGCAATCTGTTTTGCGATGCGATGGATAGATTTTGAGAAAATGATATTTTTGAGCAGCCTTCAAAAACTTAAAATTTCTTTAAAAAAAATTCAATGCGTGAATCGTAATTTTTCTTATATCGCGCCAGGATGCTCTAATCAACAAAAAGGAATGTTATCGGAAAGAAAATTTCATGAGGATTCTAAATCTGCAATTCGTTTTGCGATGCGATGGATACTTTTTAAGAAAATGATATTTTTGAGCAGCCTTAAAAAACTTAAAATTTCTTTAAAAAAATTCAATGCGTGGAACGTAATTTTTCTTATAGCGCGCCAAGATGTTCCAATCGACAAATGGGAATGTTATCGGAATGAAAATTTCATCAAGATTCCAAATCTGCAATCTGTTTTGCGATGCGATGGATAGATTTTGAAAAAATGATATTTTTGAGCAGCCTTTAAAAACTTAAAATTTCTTTAAAAAAAATTCAATGCGTGAATCTTAGTTTTTTTTATATCGCGCCAGGATGCTCCAATCGACAAAAGGGAATGTTATCGGAAAGAAAATTTCATGAGGATTCTAAATCTGCAATCTGTTTTGCGATGCGACGGATACTTTTTGAGAAAATGATATTTTTGAGCAGCCTTCAAAAACTTAAAATTTCTTTAAAAAAAATTCAATGCGTGGAACGTAATTTTTCTTATAGCGCGCCAAGATGTTTCAATCGACAAATGGTAATGTTATCGGAATGAAAATTTCATCAAGATTCCAAATCTGTAATCCGTTTTGCGATGCGACGGATACATTTTGAGAAAATGATATTTTTGAGCAGCCTTCAAAAACTTAACATCTCTTTAAAAAAAAATTCAATGCGTGGAACCTAATTTTTCTTATAGCGCGCCAAGATGTTCCAATGGACAAATGGTAATGTTATCGGTATAAAAATTTCATCAAGATTCCAAATCTGCAATCCGTTTTGCGATGCGACGGATACGTTTTGAGAAAATGATATTTTTGAGCAGCCTTCAAAAACTTAAAATTTCTTTAAAAAAAATCCAATGCGTGGAACGTAATTTTTCTTATAGCGCGCCAAGATGTTCCAATCGACAAATGGTAATGTTATCGGTATAAAAATTTCATCAAGATTCCAAATCTGCAATCCGTTTTGCGATGCGACGGATACGTTTTGAGAAAATGATATTTTTGAGCAGCCTTCAAAAACTTAAAATTTCTTTAAAAAAAATTCAATGCGTGAATCTTAATTTTTTTTATATCGCGCCAGGATGCTCCAATCACCAAAAGGTAATGTTATCAGAAAGAAAATTTCATGAGGATTCTAAATCTGCAATCCGTTTTGCGATGCGACGGATACTTTTTGAGAAAGTGATATTTTTGAGCAGCCTTCAAAAACTTAAAATTTCTTTAAAAAAAATTCAATGCGTGGAACGTAATTTTTCTTATATCGCGCCAGGATGTTCCAATCGACAAATGGTAATGTTATCGGTATAAAAATTTCATCAGGATTCCAAACCTGCAATCCGTTTTGCGATGCGATGGATAGATTTTGAGAAAATGATATTTTTGAGTGGCCTTCAAAAACTTAAAATTTCTTTAAAAAATATTCAATGCGTGGAACGTAATTTTTGTTATAGAGCGACAAGATGTTCCAGTCGACAAAAGGTAATGTTATCGGAATGAAAATTTCATCAAGATTCCAAATCTGCAATCCGTTTTCCGATGCGACGGATACTTTTTGAGAAAATGATATTTTTGAGCAGCCTTCAAAAACTTAAAATTTCTTTAAAAAAAATTCAATGCGTGGAACGTAATTTTTCTTATAGCGCGCCAAGATGTTCCAATCGACAAATGGTAATGTTATCGGTATAAAAATTTCATCAAGATTCCAAATCTGCAATCTGTTTTGCGATGCGATGGATAGATTTTGAGAAAATGATATTTTTGAGCAGCCTTCAAAAACTTAAAATTTCTTTAAAAAAAATTCAATGCGTGAATCGTAATTTTTCTTATATCGCGCCAGGATGCTCTAATCAACAAAAAGGAATGTTATCGGAAAGAAAATTTCATGAGGATTCTAAATCTGCAATTCGTTTTGCGATGCGATGGATACTTTTTAAGAAAATGATATTTTTGAGCAGCCTTAAAAAACTTAAAATTTCTTTAAAAAAATTCAATGCGTGGAACGTAATTTTTCTTATAGCGCGCCAAGATGTTCCAATCGACAAATGGGAATGTTATCGGAATGAAAATTTCATCAAGATTCCAAATCTGCAATCTGTTTTGCGATGCGATGGATAGATTTTGAGAAAATGATATTTTTGAGCAGCCTTTAAAAACTTAAAATTTCTTTAAAAAAAATTCAATGCGTGAATCTTAATTTTTTTTATATCGCGCCAGGATGCTCCAATCGACAAAAGGGAATGTTATCGGAAAGAAAATTTCATCAAGATTCCAAATCTGCAATCCGTTTTGCTATGCGATGGATACATTTTGAGAAAATGATATTTTTGAGCAGCCTTCAAAAACTTAAAATTTCTTTTAAAAAAAAATCAATGCGTGGAACGTAATTTTTCTTATAGCGCGCCAGGATGCTCCAATCACCAAAAGGTAATGTTATCAGAAAGAAAATTTCATGAGGATTCTAAATCTGCAATCCGTTTTGCGATGCGACGGATACTTTTTGAGAAAATGATATTTGTGAGCAGCCTTCAAAAACTTAAAATTTCTTTAAAAAAAATTCAATGCGTGGAACGTAATTTTTCTTATAGCGCGCCAAGATGTTCCAATCGACAAATGGTAATGGTATCGGTATAAAAATTTCATCGAGATTCCAAATCTGCAATCCGTTTCGCGATGCGACGGATAAATTTTGAGAAAATGATATTTTTGAGTGGCCTTCAAAAACTTAAAATTTCTTTAAAAAAAATTCAATGCGTGAATCGTAATTTTTCTTATATCGCGCCAGGATGTTCCAATCGACAAATGGTAATGTTATCGGTATAAAAATTTCATCAGGATTCCAAACCTGCAATCCGTTTTGCGATGCGACGGATAGATTTTGAGAAAATGATATTTTTGAGTGGCCTTCAAAAACTTAAAATTTCTTTAAAAAAAATTTAATGCGTGGAACGTTATTTTTCTTATAGCGCGCCAAGATGTTACAATCACCAAAAGGTAATGTTATCAGAAAGAAAATTTCATGAGGATTCTAAATCTGCAATCCGTTTTGCGATGCGACGGATACATTTTGAGAAAATGATATTTTTGAGCAGCCTTCAAAAACTTAAAATTTCTTTAAAAAAAATTCAATGCGTGGAACGTAATTTTTCTTATAGCGCGCCAAGATGTTCCAATCGACAAAAGGTAATGTTATCGGAAAGAAAATTTCATGAGGATTCCAAATCTGCAATCCGTTTTGCGATGCGACGGATACATTTTGAGAAAATGATATTTTTGAGCAGCCTTCAAAAACTTAAAATTTCTTTAAAAAATATTCAATGCGTGGAACGTAATTTTTGTTATAGAGCGACAAGATGTTCCAGTCGACAAAAGGTAATGTTATCGGAATGAAAATTTCATCAAGATTCCAAATCTGCAATCCGTTTTCCGATGCGACGGATACTTTTTGAGAAAATGATATTTTTGAGCAGCCTTCAAAAACTTAAAATTTCTTTAAAAAAAATTCAATGCGTGGAACGTAATTTTTCTTATAGCGCGCCAAGATGTTCCAATCGACAAATGGTAATGTTATCGGTATAAAAATTTCATCAAGATTCCAAATCTGCAATCTGTTTTGCGATGCGATGGATAGATTTTGAGAAAATGATATTTTTGAGCAGCCTTCAAAAACTTAAAATTTCTTTAAAAAAAATTCAATGCGTGAATCGTAATTTTTCTTATATCGCGCCAGGATGCTCTAATCAACAAAAAGGAATGTTATCGGAAAGAAAATTTCATGAGGATTCTAAATCTGCAATTCGTTTTGCGATGCGATGGATACTTTTTAAGAAAATGATATTTTTGAGCAGCCTTAAAAAACTTAAAATTTCTTTAAAAAAATTCAATGCGTGGAACGTAATTTTTCTTATAGCGCGCCAAGATGTTCCAATCGACAAATGGGAATGTTATCGGAATGAAAATTTCATCAAGATTCCAAATCTGCAATCTGTTTTGCGATGCGATGGATAGATTTTGAAAAAATGATATTTTTGAGCAGCCTTTAAAAACTTAAAATTTCTTTAAAAAAAATTCAATGCGTGAATCTTAGTTTTTTTTATATCGCGCCAGGATGCTCCAATCGACAAAAGGGAATGTTATCGGAAAGAAAATTTCATGAGGATTCTAAATCTGCAATCTGTTTTGCGATGCGACGGATACTTTTTGAGAAAATGATATTTTTGAGCAGCCTTCAAAAACTTAAAATTTCTTTAAAAAAAATTCAATGCGTGGAACGTAATTTTTCTTATAGCGCGCCAAGATGTTTCAATCGACAAATGGTAATGTTATCGGAATGAAAATTTCATCAAGATTCCAAATCTGTAATCCGTTTTGCGATGCGACGGATACATTTTGAGAAAATGATATTTTTGAGCAGCCTTCAAAAACTTAACATCTCTTTAAAAAAAAATTCAATGCGTGGAACCTAATTTTTCTTATAGCGCGCCAAGATGTTCCAATGGACAAATGGTAATGTTATCGGTATAAAAATTTCATCAAGATTCCAAATCTGCAATCCGTTTTGCGATGCGACGGATACGTTTTGAGAAAATGATATTTTTGAGCAGCCTTCAAAAACTTAAAATTTCTTTAAAAAAAATCCAATGCGTGGAACGTAATTTTTCTTATAGCGCGCCAAGATGTTCCAATCGACAAATGGTAATGTTATCGGTATAAAAATTTCATCAAGATTCCAAATCTGCAATCCGTTTTGCGATGCGACGGATACGTTTTGAGAAAATGATATTTTTGAGCAGCCTTCAAAAACTTAAAATTTCTTTAAAAAAAATTCAATGCGTGAATCTTAATTTTTTTTATATCGCGCCAGGATGCTCCAATCACCAAAAGGTAATGTTATCAGAAAGAAAATTTCATGAGGATTCTAAATCTGCAATCCGTTTTGCGATGCGACGGATACTTTTTGAGAAAGTGATATTTTTGAGCAGCCTTCAAAAACTTAAAATTTCTTTAAAAAAAATTCAATGCGTGGAACGTAATTTTTCTTATATCGCGCCAGGATGTTCCAATCGACAAATGGTAATGTTATCGGTATAAAAATTTCATCAGGATTCCAAACCTGCAATCCGTTTTGCGATGCGATGGATAGATTTTGAGAAAATGATATTTTTGAGTGGCCTTCAAAAACTTAAAATTTCTTTAAAAAATATTCAATGCGTGGAACGTAATTTTTGTTATAGAGCGACAAGATGTTCCAGTCGACAAAAGGTAATGTTATCGGAATGAAAATTTCATCAAGATTCCAAATCTGCAATCCGTTTTCCGATGCGACGGATACTTTTTGAGAAAATGATATTTTTGAGCAGCCTTCAAAAACTTAAAATTTCTTTAAAAAAAATTCAATGCGTGGAACGTAATTTTTCTTATAGCGCGCCAAGATGTTCCAATCGACAAATGGTAATGTTATCGGTATAAAAATTTCATCAAGATTCCAAATCTGCAATCTGTTTTGCGATGCGATGGATAGATTTTGAGAAAATGATATTTTTGAGCAGCCTTCAAAAACTTAAAATTTCTTTAAAAAAAATTCAATGCGTGAATCGTAATTTTTCTTATATCGCGCCAGGATGCTCTAATCAACAAAAAGGAATGTTATCGGAAAGAAAATTTCATGAGGATTCTAAATCTGCAATTCGTTTTGCGATGCGATGGATACTTTTTAAGAAAATGATATTTTTGAGCAGCCTTAAAAAACTTAAAATTTCTTTAAAAAAATTCAATGCGTGGAACGTAATTTTTCTTATAGCGCGCCAAGATGTTCCAATCGACAAATGGGAATGTTATCGGAATGAAAATTTCATCAAGATTCCAAATCTGCAATCTGTTTTGCGATGCGATGGATAGATTTTGAGAAAATGATATTTTTGAGCAGCCTTTAAAAACTTAAAATTTCTTTAAAAAAAATTCAATGCGTGAATCTTAATTTTTTTTATATCGCGCCAGGATGCTCCAATCGACAAAAGGGAATGTTATCGGAAAGAAAATTTCATGAGGATTCTAAATCTGCAATCTGTTTTGCGATGCGACGGATACTTTTTGAGAAAATGATATTTTTGAGCAGCCTTCAAAAACTTAAAATTTCTTTAAGAAAAATTCAATGCGTGGAACGTAATTTTTCTTATATCGCGCCAAGATGTTCCAATCGACAAATGGTAATGTTATCGGAATGAAAATTTCATCAAGATTCTAAATCTGCAATCCGTTTTGCGATGCGACGGATACTTTTTGAGAAAATGATATTTTTGAGCAGCCTTCAAAAACTTAAAATTTCTTTAAAAAAAATTCAATGCGTGGAACGTAATTTTTCTTATATCGCGCCAAGATGTTCCAATCGACAAATGGTAATGTTATCGAAATGAAAATTTCATCAAGATTCCAAATCTGCAATCCGTTTTGCGATGCGACGGATACATTTTGAGAAAATGATATTTTTGAGCAGCCTTCAAAAACTTAAAATTTCTTTAAAAAAAATTCAATGCGTGGAACGTAATTTTTCTTATAGCGCGCCAGGATGCTCCAATCACCAAAAGGTAATGTTATCAGAAAGAAAATTTCATGAGGATTCTAAATCTGCAATCCGTTTTGCGATGCGACGGATACTTTTTGAGAAAATGATATTTTTGAGCAGCCTTCAAAAACTTAAAATTTCTTTAAAAAAAATTCAATGCGTGAATCGTAATTTTTCTTATATCGCGCCAGGATGCTCCAATCAACAAAGGGTAATGTTATCGGAAAGAAAATTTCATCAAGATTCCAAATCTGCAATCCGTTTTCCGATGCGACGGATACTTTTTGAGAAAATGATATTTTTGAGCAGCCTTCAAAAACTTAAAATTTCTTTAAAAAATATTCAATGCGTGGAACGTAATTTTTGTTATAGAGCGACAAGATGTTCCAGTCGACAAAAGGTAATGTTATCGGAATGAAAATTTCATCAAGATTCCAAATCTGCAATCCGTTTTCCGATGCGACGGATACTTTTTGAGAAAATGATATTTTTGAGCAGCCTTCAAAAACTTAAAATTTCTTTAAAAAAAATTCAATGCGTGGAACGTAATTTTTCTTATAGCGCGCCAAGATGTTCCAATCGACAAATGGTAATGTTATCGGTATAAAAATTTCATCAAGATTCCAAATCTGCAATCTGTTTTGCGATGCGATGGATAGATTTTGAGAAAATGATATTTTTGAGCAGCCTTCAAAAACTTAAAATTTCTTTAAAAAAAATTCAATGCGTGAATCGTAATTTTTCTTATATCGCGCCAGGATGCTCTAATCAACAAAAAGGAATGTTATCGGAAAGAAAATTTCATGAGGATTCTAAATCTGCAATTCGTTTTGCGATGCGATGGATACTTTTTAAGAAAATGATATTTTTGAGCAGCCTTAAAAAACTTAAAATTTCTTTAAAAAAATTCAATGCGTGGAACGTAATTTTTCTTATAGCGCGCCAAGATGTTCCAATCGACAAATGGGAATGTTATCGGAATGAAAATTTCATCAAGATTCCAAATCTGCAATCTGTTTTGCGATGCGATGGATAGATTTTGAGAAAATGATATTTTTGAGCAGCCTTTAAAAACTTAAAATTTCTTTAAAAAAAATTCAATGCGTGAATCTTAATTTTTTTTATATCGCGCCAGGATGCTCCAATCGACAAAAGGGAATGTTATCGGAAAGAAAATTTCATGAGGATTCTAAATCTGCAATCTGTTTTGCGATGCGACGGATACTTTTTGAGAAAATGATATTTTTGAGCAGCCTTCAAAAACTTAAAATTTCTTTAAGAAAAATTCAATGCGTGGAACGTAATTTTTCTTATATCGCGCCAAGATGTTCCAATCGACAAATGGTAATGTTATCGGAATGAAAATTTCATCAAGATTCTAAATCTGCAATCCGTTTTGCGATGCGACGGATACTTTTTGAGAAAATGATATTTTTGAGCAGCCTTCAAAAACTTAAAATTTCTTTAAAAAAAATTCAATGCGTGGAACGTAATTTTTCTTATATCGCGCCAAGATGTTCCAATCGACAAATGGTAATGTTATCGGAATGAGAATTTCATCAAGATTCCAAATCTGCAATCCGTTTTGCGATGCGACGGATACATTTTGAGAAAATGATATTTTTGAGCAGCCTTCAAAAACTTAAAATTTCTTTAAAAAAAATTCAATGCGTGGAACGTAATTTTTCTTATAGCGCGCCAGGATGCTCCAATCACCAAAAGGTAATGTTATCAGAAAGAAAATTTCATGAGGATTCTAAATCTGCAATCCGTTTTGCGATGCGACGGATACTTTTTGAGAAAATGATATTTTTGAGCAGCCTTCAAAAACTTAAAATTTCTTTAAAAAAAATTCAATGCGTGAATCGTAATTTTTCTTATATCGCGCCAGGATGCTCCAATCAACAAAGGGTAATGTTATCGGAAAGAAAATTTCATCAAGATTCCAAATCTGCAATCCGTTTTCCGATGCGACGGATACTTTTTGAGAAAATGATATTTTTGAGCAGCCTTCAAAAACTTAAAATTTCTTTAAAAAATATTCAATGCGTGGAACGTAATTTTTGTTATAGAGCGCCAAGATGTTCCAATCGACAAAAGGTAATGTTATCGGAATGAAAATTTCATCAAGATTCCAAATCTGCAATCCGTTTTCCGATGCGACGGATACTTTTTGAGAAAATGATATTTTTGAGCAGCCTTCAAAAACTTAAAATTTCTTTAAAAAAAATTAAATGCGTGGAACGTAATTTTTCTTATAGCGCGCCAAGATGTTCCAATGGACAAATGGGAATGTTATCGGAATGAAAATTTCATCAAGATTCATTTTGAGAAAATGATATTTTTGAGCAGCCTTCAAAAACTTAAAATTTCTTTTAAAAAAAAATCAATGCGTGGAACGTAATTTTTCTTATAGCGCGCCAGGATGCTCCAATCAACAAAAGGTAATGTTATCAGAAAGAAAATTTCATGAGGATTCTAAATCTGCAATCCGTTTTGCGATGCGACGGATACTTTTTGAGAAAATGATATTTGTGAGCAGCCTTCAAAAACTTAAAATTTCTTTAAAAAAAATTCAATGCGTGGAACGTAATTTTTCTTATAGCGCGCCAAGATGTTCCAATCGACAAATGGTAATGGTATCGGTATAAAAATTTCATCGAGATTCCAAATCTGCAATCCGTTTCGCGATGCGACGGATAAATTTTGAGAAAATGATATTTTTGAGTGGCCTTCAAAAACTTAAAATTTCTTTAAAAAAAATTCAATGCGTGAATCGTAATTTTTCTTATATCGCGCCAGGATGTTCCAATCGACAAATGGTAATGTTATCGGTATAAAAATTTCATCAGGATTCCAAATCTGCAATCCGTTTTGCGATGCGACGGATAGATTTTGAGAAAATGATATTTTTGAGTGGCCTTCAAAAACTTAAAATTTCTTTAAAAAAAATTTAATGCGTGGAACGTAATTTTTCTTATAGCGCGCCAAGATGTTACAATCGACAAATGGTAATGTTGTCGGAATGAAAATTTCATCAAGATTCCAAATCTGCAATCCGTTTGACGATGCGACGGATACTTTTTGAGAAAATGATATTTTTGAGCAGCCTTCAAAAACTTAAAATTTCTTTAAGAAAAATTCAATGCGTGGAACGTAATTTTTCTTATATCGCGCCAAGATGTTCCAATCGACAAATGGTAATGTTTTCGGAATGAAAATTTCATCAAGATTCTAAATCTGCAATCCGTTTTGCGATGCATCAAGATTCATTTTGAGAAAATGATATTTTTGAGCAGCCTTCAAAAACTTAAAATTTCTTTTAAAAAAAAATCAATGCGTGGAACGTAATTTTTCTTATAGCGCGCCAGGATGCTCCAATCAACAAAAGGTAATGTTATCAGAAAGAAAATTTCATGAGGATTCTAAATCTGCAATCCGTTTTGCGATGCGACGGATACTTTTTGAGAAAATGATATTTGTGAGCAGCCTTCAAAAACTTAAAATTTCTTTAAAAAAAATTCAATGCGTGAATCGTAATTTTTCTTATATCGCGCCAAGATGCTCCAATCAACAAAAGGGAATGTTATCGGAAAGAAAATTTCATGAGGACTCTAAATCTGCAATCCGTTTTGCGATGCGACGGATACTTTTTGAGAAAATGACATTTTTGAGCAGCCTTCAAAAACTTAAAATTTCTTTAAAAAAAATTCAATGCGTGGAACGTAATTTTTCTTATAGCGCGCCAAGATGTTTCAATCGACAAATGGTAATGTTATCGGAATGAAAATTTCATCAAGATTCCAAATCTGTAATCCGTTTTGCGATGCGACGGATACATTTTGAGAAAATGATATTTTTGAGCAGCCTTCAAAAACTTAACATCTCTTTAAAAAAAAATTCAATGCGTGGAACCTAATTTTTCTTATAGCGCGCCAAGATGTTCCAATGGACAAATGGTAATGTTATCGGTATAAAAATTTCATCAAGATTCCAAATCTGCAATCCGTTTTGCGATGCGACGGATACGTTTTGAGAAAATGATATTTTTGAGCAGCCTTCAAAAACTTAAAATTTCTTTAAAAAAAATCCAATGCGTGGAACGTAATTTTTCTTATAGCGCGCCAAGATGTTCCAATCGACAAATGGTAAAGTTATCGGTATAAAAATTTCATCAAGATTCCAAATCTGCAACCCGTTTTGCGATGCGACGGATACGTTTTGAGAAAATGATATTTTTGAGCAGCCTTCAAAAACTTAAAATTTCTTTAAAAAAAATTCAATGCGTGGAACGTAATTTTTCTTATAGCGCGCCAAGATGTTCCAATCGACAAATGGTAATGTTATCGGTATAAAAATTTCATCAAGATTCCAAATCTGCAATCCGTTTTGCGATGCGACGGATACATTTTGAGAAAATGATATTTTTGAGCAGCCTTCAAAAACTTAAAATTTCTTTAAAAAAAATTCAATGCGTGGAACGTAATTTTTCTTATAGCGCGCCAAGATGTTCCAATCGACAAATGGTAATGTTATCGGTATAAAAATTTCATCAAGATTCCAAATCTGCAATCCGTTTTGCGATGCGACGGATACATTTGGAGAAAATGATATTTTTGAGCAGCCTTCAAAAACTTAAAATTTCTTTAAAAAAAAATCAATGCGTGGAACGTAATTTTTCTTATAGCGCGCCAGGATGCTCCAATCACCAAAAGGTAATGTTATCAGAAAGAAAATTTCATGAGGATTCTAAATCTGCAATCCGTTTTGCGATGCGACGGATACTTTTTGAGAAAGTGATATTTTTGAGCAGCCTTCAAAAACTTAAAATTTCTTTAAAAAAAATTCAATGCGTGGAACGTAATTTTTCTTATATCGCGCCAGGATGTTCCAATCGACAAATGGTAATGTTATCGGTATAAAAATTTCATCGGGATTCCAAATCTGCAATCCGTTTTGCGATGCGACGGATAGATTTTGAGAAAATGATATTTTTGAGCAGCCTTCAAAAACTTAAGATTTCTTTAAAAAAAATTCAATGCGTGGAACGTAATTTTTCTTATAGCGCGCCAAGATGTTCCAATGGACAAATGGGAATGTTATCGGAATGAAAATTTCATCAAGATTCATTTTGAGAAAATGATATTTTTGAGCAGCCTTCAAAAACTTAAAATTTCTTTTAAAAAAAAATCAATACGTGGAACGTAATTTTTCTTATAGCGCGCCAGGATGCTCCAATCAACAAAAGGTAATGTTACCAGAAAGAAAATTTCATGAGGATTCTAAATCTGCAATCCGTTTTGCGATGCGACGGATACTTTTTGAGAAAATGATATTTGTGAGCAACCTTCAAAAACTTAAAATTTCTTTAAAAAAAATTCAATGCGTGAATCGTAATTTTTCTTATATCGCGCCAAGATGCTCCAATCAACAAAAGGGAATGTTATCGGAAAGAAAATTTCATGAGGACTCTAAATCTGCAATCCGTTTTGCGATGCGACGGATACTTTTTGAGAAAATGACATTTTTGAGCAGCCTTCAAAAACTTAAAATTTCTTTAAAAAAAATTCAATGCGTGGAACGTAATTTTTCTTATAGCGCGCCAAGATGTTTCAATCGACAAATGGTAATGTTATCGGAATGAAAATTTCATCAAGATTCCAAATCTGTAATCCGTTTTGCGATGCGACGGATACATTTTGAGAAAATGATATTTTTGAGCAGCCTTCAAAAACTTAACATCTCTTTAAAAAAAAATTCAATGCGTGGAACCTAATTTTTCTTATAGCGCGCCAAGATGTTCCAATGGACAAATGGTAATGTTATCGGTATAAAAATTTCATCAAGATTCCAAATCTGCAATCCGTTTTGCGATGCGACGGATACGTTTTGAGAAAATGATATTTTTGAGCAGCCTTCAAAAACTTAAAATTTCTTTAAAAAAAATCCAATGCGTGGAACGTAATTTTTCTTATAGCGCGCCAAGATGTTCCAATCGACAAATGGTAATGTTATCGGTATAAAAATTTCATCAAGATTCCAAATCTGCAATCCGTTTTGCGATGCGACGGATACGTTTTGAGAAAATGATATTTTTGAGCAGCCTTCAAAAACTTAAAATTTCTTTAAAAAAAATTCAATGCGTGGAACGTAATTTTTCTTATAGCGCGCCAAGATGTTCCAATCGACAAATGGTAATGTTGTCGGAATGAAAGTTTCATCAAGATTCCAAATCTGCAATCTGTTTTGCGATGCGACGGATACTTTTTGAGAAAATAATATTTTTGAGCAGCCTTCAAAAACTTAAAATTTCTTTAAAAAAAATTCAATGCGTGGAACGTAATTTTTCTTATAGCGCGCCAAGATGTTCCAATCGACGAATGGTAATGTTATCGGAAAGAAAATTTCATCAAGATTCCAAATCTGCAATCCGTTTTGCGATGCGACGGATACATTTTGAAAAAATGATATTTTTGAGCAGCCTTCAAAAACTTAAAATTTCTTTAAAAAAAATTCAATGCGTGGAACGTAATTTTTCTTATAGCGCGCCAGGATGCTCAAATCACCAAAAGGTAATGTTATCAGAAAGAAAATTTCATGAGGATTCTAAATGTGCAATCCGTTTTGCGATGCGACGGATACTTTTTGAGAAAATGATATTTTCGAGCAGCCTTCAAAAACTTAAAATTTCTTTAAAAAAAACTCAATGCGTGGAACGTAATTTTTCTTATAGCGCGCCAAGATGTTCCAATCGACAAATGGTAATGTTATCGGTATAAAATTTTCAACAAGATTCCAAATCTGCAATCCGTTTTGCGATGCGACGGATACTTTTTGAGAAAATGATATTTTTGAGCAGCCTTCAAAAACTTAAAATTTCTTTAAAAAAAATTTAATGCGTGGAACGTAATTTTTCTTATAGCGCGCCAAAATGTTGCAATCGACAAATGGTAATGTTGTCGGAATGAAAATTTCATCAAGATTCCAAATCTGCAATCCGTTTTGCGATGCGACGGATACTTTTTGAGAAAATGATATTTTTGAGCAGCCTTCAAAAACTTAAAACTTCTTAAAAAAAAATTCAATGCGTGAATCGTAATTTTTCTTATATCGCGCCAGGATGTTCCAATCACCAAAACGTAATGTTATCGGAAAGAAAATTTCATGAGGATTCTAAATCTGCAATCCGTTTTGCGATGCGACGGAACTTTTTGAGGAAATGATATTTTTGAGCAGCCTTCAAAAACTTAAAATTTCTTAAAAAAAAATTCAATGCGTGAATCGTAATTTTTCTTATATCGCGCCAGGATGCTCCAATCACCAAAAGGTAATGTTATCGGAAAGAAAATTTCATGAGGATTCTAAATCTGAAATCCGTTTTGCGATGCGACGGAACTTTTTGAGGAAATGATATTTTTGAGCAGCCTTCAAAAACTTAAAATTTCTTAAAAAAAAATTCAATGCGTGAATCGTAATTTTTCTTATATCGCGCCAGGATGGTCCAATCACCAAATGGTAATGTTATCGGAAAGAAAATTTCATGAGGACTCTAAATCTGCAATCCGTTTTGCGATGCGACGGATACATTTTGAGAAAATGATATTTTTGAGCAGCCTTCAAAAACTTAAAATTTCTTTAAAAAATATTCAACGCGTGGAACGTAATTTTTCTTATAGCGCGCCAAGATGTTCCAATCGACAAATGGTAATGTTGTCGGAATGAAAATTTCATCAAGATTCCAAATCTGCAATCCGTTTTGCGATGCGACGGATACTTTTTGAGAAAATGATATTTTTGAGCAGCTTTCAAAAACTTAAAATTTCTTAAAAAAAAATTCAATGCGTGAATCGTAATTTTTCTTATATCGCGCCAGGATGCTCCAATCACCAAAAGGTAATGTTATCGGAAAGAAAATTTCATGAGGATTCTAAATCTGCAATCCGTTTTGCGATGCGACGGAACTTTTTGAGAAAATGATATTTTTGAGCAGCCTTCAAAAACTTAAAATCTCTTTAAAAAAAAATTCAATGCGTGGAACCTAATTTTTCTTATAGCGCGCCAAGATGTTGCAATGGACAAATGGTAATGTTATCGGAATGAAAATTTCATCAAGATTCCAAATCTTCAATCTGTTTTGTGATGCGACGGATAGATTTTGAGAAAATGATATTTTTGAGCAGCCTTCAAAAACCTAAAATCTCTTTAAAAAAAAATCAATGCGTGGAACCTAATTTTTCTTGTAGCGCGCCAAGATGTTCCAATCGACAAACGGTAATGTTATCGGAATGAAAATTTCATCAAGATTCCAAATCTGCAATCTGTTTTGCGATGCGATGGATAGATTTTGAGAAAATGATATTTTTGAGCAGCCTTCAAAAACTTAAAATTTCTTTAAAAAAAATTCAATGCGTGAATCGTAATTTTTCTTATATCGCGCCAAGATGCTCCTATCAACAAAAGGGAATGTTATCGGAAAGAAAATTTCATGAGGATTCTAAATCTGCAATCCGTTTTGCGATGCGACGGATACTTTTTGAGAAAATGACATTTTTGAGCAGCCTTCAAAAACTTAACATTTCTTTAAAAAAAATTCAATGCGTGGAACGTAATTTTTCTTAAAGCGCGCCAAGATGTTCCAATCGACAAATGGTAATGTTATCGGAATGAAAATTTCATCAAGATTCCAAATCTGTAATCCGTTTTGCGATGCGACGGATACATTTTGAGAAAATGATATTTTTGAGCAGCCTTCAAAAACTTAACATCTCTTTAAAAAAAAATTCAATGCGTGGAACCTAATTTTTCTTATAGCGCGCCAAGATGTTCCAATGGACAAATGGTAATGTTATCGGAATGAAAATTTCATCAAGATTCTAAATCTGCAATCCTTTTTGCGATGCGACGGATACTTTTTGAGAAAATGATATTTTTGAGCAGCCTTCAAAAACTTAAAATTTCTTTAAAAAAAATTCAATGCGTGGAACCTAATTTTTCTTATAGCGCGCCAAGATATTCCAATGGACAAATGGTAATGTTATCGGAATGAAAATTTCATCAAGATTCTAAATCTGCAATCCGTTTTGCGATGCGACGGATACTTTTTGAGAAAATGATATTTTTGAGCAGCCTTTAAAAACTTAAAATTTCTTTAAAAAAAATTCAATGCGTGGAACGTAATTTTTCTTATAGCGCGCCAAGATGTTCCAATCGACAAATGGTAATGTTATCGGAATGAAAATTTCATCAAGATTCCAAATCTGTAATCCGTTTTGCGATGCGACGGATACATTTTGAGAAAATGATATTTTTGAGCAGCCTTCAAAAACTTAACATCTCTTTAAAAAAAAATTCAATGCGTGGAACCTAATTTTTCTTATAGCGCGCCAAGATGTTCCAATGGACAAATGGTAATGTTATCGGAATGAAAACTTCATCAAGATTCTAAATCTGCAATCCGTTTTGCGATGCGACGGATACTATCCCCAACTCGGATACCTGGGAGCAGCAGCAGCATTCCAAATCTTCAATCTGTTTTGTGATGCGACGGATAGATTTTGAGAAAATGATATTTTTGAGCAGCCTTCAAAAACCTAAAATCTCTTTAAAAAAAAATCAATGCGTGGAACCTAATTTTTCTTGTAGCGCGCCAAGATGTTCCAATCGACAAATGGTAATGTTATCGGAATGAAAATTTCATCAAGATTCCAAATCTGCAATCTGTTTTGCGATGCGATGGATAGATTTTGAGAAAATGATATTTTTGAGCAGCCTTCAAAAACTTAAAATTTCTTTAAAAAAAATTCAATGCGTGGAACGTAATTTTTCTTATAGCGCGCCAAGATGTTCCAATCGACAAATGGTAATGTTATCGGTATAAAAATTTCATCAAGATTCCAAATCTGCAATCCGTTTTGCGATGCGACGGATACATTTTGAGAAAATGATATTTTTGAGCAGCCTTCAAAAACTTAAAATTTTTAAAAAAAAAATTCAATGCGTGAATCGTAATTTTTCTTATATCGCGCCAAGATGCTCCAATCAACAAAAAGGAATGTTATCGGAAAGAAAATTTCATGAGGATTCTAAATCTGCAATCCGTTTTGCGATGCGACGGATACTTTTTGAGAAAATGATATTTTTGAGCAGCCTTTAAAAACTTAAAATTTCTTTAAAAAAAATTCAATGCGTGGAACGTAATTTTTCTTATAGCGCGCCAAGATGTTCCAATCGACGAATGGTAATGTTATCGGAAAGAAAATTTCATCAAGATTCCAAATCTGCAATCCGTTTTGCGATGCGACGGATACATTTTGAAAAAATGATATTTTTGAGCAGCCTTCAAAAACTTAAAATTTCTTTAAAAAAAATTCAATGCGTGGAACGTAATTTTTCTTATAGCGCGCCAGGATGCTCAAATCACCAAAAGGTAATGTTATCAGAAAGAAAATTTCATGAGGATTCTAAATCTGCAATCCGTTTTGCGATGCGACGGATACTTTTTGAGAAAATGATATTTTTGGGCAGCCTTCAACAACTTAAAATTTCTTTAAAAAATATTCAATGCGTGGAACGTAATTTTTCTTATAGCGCGCCAAGATGTTCCAATCGACAAATGGTAATGTTATCGGAATGAAAATTTCATCAAGATTCCAAATCTGCAATTCGTTTTGCGATGCGACGGATACTTTTTGAGAAAATGATATTTTTGAGCAGCCTTCAAAAACTTAAAATTTCTTTAAAAAAAATTCAATGCGTGAATCGTAATTTTTCTTATATCGCGCCAGGATGCTCCAATCAACAAAGGGTAATGTTATCGGAAAGAAAATTTCATGAGGATTCTAAATCTGCAATCCGTTTTGCGATGCGACGGATACTTTTTGAGAAAATGATATTTTTGAGCAGCCTTCAAAAACTTAAAACTTCTTAAAAAAAAATTCAATGCGTGAATCGTAATTTTTCTTATATCGCGCCAGGATGTTCCAATCACCAAAACGTAATGTTATCGGAAAGAAAATTTCATGAGGATTCTAAATCTGCAATCCGTTTTGCGATGCGACGGAACTTTTTGAGGAAATGATATTTTTGAGCAGCCTTCAAAAACTTAAAATTTCTTAAAAAAAATTCAATGCGTGAATCGTAATTTTTCTTATATCGCGCCAGGATGCTCCAATCACCAAAAGGTAATGTTATCGCAAAGAAAATTTCATGAGGATTCTAAATCTGAAATCCGTTTTGCGATGCGACGGAACTTTTTGAGGAAATGATATTTTTGAGCAGCCTTCAAAAACTTAAAATTTCTTAAAAAAAAATTCAATGCGTGAATCGTAATTTTTCTTATATCGCGCCAGGATGCTCCAATCACCAAATGGTAATGTTATCGGTATAAAAATTTCATCAAGATTCCAAATCTGCAATCCGTTTTGCGATGCGACGGATACATTTTGAGAAAATGATATTTTTGAGCAGCCTTCAAAAACTTAAAATTTCTTTAAAAAATATTCAACGCGTGGAACGTAATTTTTCTTATAGCGCGCCAAGATGTTCCAATCGACAAATGGTAATGTTGTCGGAATGAAAATTTCATCAAGATTCCAAATCTGCAATCCGTTTTGCGATGCGACGGATACTTTTTGAGAAAATGATATTTTTGAGCAGCTTTCAAAAACTTAAAATTTCTTTAAAAAATATTCAATGCGTGGAACGTAATTTTTCTTAAAGCGCGCCAAGATGTTCCAATCGACAAATGGTAATGTTATCGGAATGAAAATTTCATCAAGATTCCAAATCTGTAATCCGTTTTGCGATGCGACGGATACATTTTGAGAAAATGATATTTTTGAGCAGCCTTCAAAAACTTAACATCTCTTTAAAAAAAAATTCAATGCGTGGAACCTAATTTTTCTTATAGCGCGCCAAGATGTTCCAATGGACAAATGGTAATGTTATCGGAATGAAAATTTCATCAAGATTCTAAATCTGCAATCCTTTTTGCGATGCGACGGATACTTTTTGAGAAAATGATATTTTTGAGCAGCCTTCAAAAACTTAAAATTTCTTTAAAAAAAATTCAATGCGTGGAACCCAATTTTTCTTATAGCGCGCCAAGATATTCCAATGGACAAATGGTAATGTTATCGGAATGAAAATTTCATCAAGATTCTAAATCTGCAATCCGTTTTGCGATGCGACGGATACTTTTTGAGAAAATGATATTTTTGAGCAGCCTTTAAAAACTTAAAATTTCTTTAAAAAAAATTCAATGCGTGGAACGTAATTTTTCTTATAGCGCGCCAAGATGTTCCAATCGACAAATGGTAATGTTATCGGAATGAAAATTTCATCAAGATTCCAAATCTGTAATCCGTTTTGCGATGCGACGGATACATTTTGAGAAAATGATATTTTTGAGCAGCCTTCAAAAACTTAACATCTCTTTAAAAAAAAATTCAATGCGTGGAACCTAATTTTTCTTATAGCGCGCCAAGATGTTCCAATGGACAAATGGTAATGTTATCGGAATGAAAACTTCATCAAGATTCTAAATCTGCAATCCGTTTTGCGATGCGACGGATACTATCCCCAACTCGGATACCTGGGAGCAGCAGCAGCATTCCAAATCTTCAATCTGTTTTGTGATGCGACGGATAGATTTTGAGAAAATGATATTTTTGAGCAGCCTTCAAAAACCTAAAATCTCTGTAAAAAAAAATCAATGCGTGGAACCTAATTTTTCTTGTAGCGCGCCAAGATGTTCCAATCGACAAATGGTAATGTTATCGGAATGAAAATTTCATCAAGATTCCAAATCTGCAATCTGTTTTGCGATGCGATGGATAGATTTTGAGAAAATGATATTTTTGAGCAGCCTTCAAAAACTTAAAATTTCTTTAAAAAAAATTCAATGCGTGGAACGTAATTTTTCTTATAGCGCGCCAAGATGTTCCAATCGACAAATGGTAATGTTATCGGTATAAAAATTTCATCAAGATTCCAAATCTGCAATCCGTTTTGCGATGCAACGGATACATTTTGAGAAAATGATATTTTTGAGCAGCCTTCAAAAACTTAAAATTTAAAAAAAAAAAATTCAATGCGTGAATCGTAATTTTTCTTATATCGCGCCAAGATGCTCCAATCAACAAAAAGGAATGTTATCGGAAAGAAAATTTCATGAGGATTCTAAATCTGCAATCCGTTTTGCGATGCGACGGATACTTTTTGAGAAAATGATATTTTTGAGCAGCCTTTAAAAACTTAAAATTTCTTTAAAAAAAATTCAATGCGTGGAACGTAATTTTTCTTATAGCGCGCCAAGATGTTCCAATCGACAAATAGTAATGTTATCGGAATGAAAATTTCATCAAGATTCCAAATCTGTAATCCGTTTTGCGATGCGACGGATACATTTTGAGAAAATGATATTTTTGAGCAGCCTTCAAAAACTTAACATCTCTTTAAAAAAAAATTCAATGCGTGGAACCTAATTTTTCTTATAGCGCGCCAAGATGTTCCAATGGACAAATGGTAATGTTATCGGAATGAAAACTTCATCAAGATTCTAAATCTGCAATCCGTTTTGCGATGCGACGGATACTTTTTGAGAAAATGATATTTTTGAGCAGCCTTCAAAAACTTAAAATTTCTTAAAAAAAAATTCAATGCGTGGAACGTAATTTTTCTTATAGCGCGCCAGGATGCTCCAATCACCAAAAGGTAATGTTATCAGAAAGAAAATTTCATGAGGATTCTAAATCTGCAATCCGTTTTGCGATGCGATGGATAGATTTTGAGAAAATGATATTTTTGAGCAGCCTTCAAAAACTTAAAATTTCTTTAAAAAAAATTCAATGCGTGGAACGTAATTTTTCTTATAGCGCGCCAAGATGTTCCAATCGACAAATGGTAATGCTATCGGTATAAAATTTTCATCAAGATTCTAAATCTGCAATCCGTTTAGCGATGCGACGGATAAATTTTGAGAAAATGATATTTTTGAGTGGCCTTCAAAAACTTAAAATTAATTTAAAAAAAATTTAATGCGTGGAACGTAATTTTTCTTATAGCGCGCCAAGATGTTCCAATCGACAAATGGTAATGTTGTCGGAATGAAAATTTCATCAAGATTCCAAATCTGCAATCCGTTTTGCGATGCAACGGATAAATTTTGAGAAAATGATATTTTTGAGCAGCCTTCAAAAACTTAAAATTTCTTTAAAAAAAATTCAATGCGTGAATCGTAATTTTTCTTATATCGCGCCAGGATGTTCCAATCACCAAAACGTAATGTTATCGGAAAGAAAATTTCATGAGGATTCTAAATCTGCAATCCGTTTTGCGATGCGACGGAACTTTTTGAGGAAATGATATTTTTGAGCAGCCTTCAAAAACTTAAAATTTCTTAAAAAAAAATTCAATGCGTGAATCGTAATTTTTCTTATAGCGCGCCAAGATGTTCCAATCGACAAATGGTAATGTTATCGGTATAAAAATTTCATCAAGATTCCAAATCTGCAATCCGTTTTGCGATGCGACGGATACATTTTGAGAAAATGATATTTTTGAGCAGCCTTCAAAAACTTAAAATTTCTTTAAAAAAAATTCAATGCGTGGAACGTAATTTTTCTTATAGCGCGCCAAGATGTTCCAATCGACAAATGGTAATGTTATCGGTATAAAAATTTCATCAAGATTCCAAATCTGCAATCCGTTTTGCGATGCGACGGATACATTTTGAGAAAATGATATTTTTGAGCAGCCTTCAAAAACTTAAAATTTCTTTAAAAAAAATTCAATGCGTGGAACGTAATTTTTCTTATAGCGCGCCAAGATGTTCCAATCGACAAATGGTAATGTTATCGGAATGAAAGTTTCATCAAGATTCCAAATCTGCAATCTGTTTTGCGATGCGATGGATAGATTTTGAGAAAATTATATTTTTGAGCAGCCTTCAAAAACTTAAAATTTCTTTAAAAAAAATTCAATGCGTGAATCGTAATTTTTCTTATATCGCGCCAGGATGCTCCAATCAACAGAAAGGAATGTTATCGGAAAAAAAATTTCATGAGGATACTAAATCTGCAATCCGTTTTGCGATGCGACGGATACTTTTTGAGGAAATGATATTTTTGAGCAGCCTTCAAAAACTTAAAATTTCTTTAAAAAAAATTCAATGCGTGGAACGTAATTTTTCTTATAGCGCGCCAAGATGTTCCAATCGACAAATGGTAATGTTATCGGTATAAAAATTTCATCAAGATTCCAAATCTGCAATCCGTTTTGCGATGCGACGGATACATTTTGAAAAAATGATATTTTTGAGCAGCCTTCAAAAACTTAAAATTTCTTTAAAAAAAATTCAATGCGTGGAACGTAATTTTTCTTATAGCGCGCCAAGATGTTCCAATCGACAAATGGTAACGTTGTCGGAATGAAAATTTCATCAAGATTCCAAATCTGCAATCCGTTTTGCGATGCGACGGATACTTTTTGAGAAAATGATATTTTTGAGCAGCCTTCAAGAACTTAAAATTTCTTAAAAAAAAATTCAATGCGTGAATCGTAATTTTTCTTATATCGCGCCAGGATGCTCCAATCACCAAAAGGTAATGTTAACGGAAAGAAAATTTCATGAGGATTCTAAATCTGCAATCCGTTTTGCGATGCGACGGAACTTTTTGAGAAAATGATATTTTTGAGCAGCCTTCAAAAACTTAAAATCTCTTTAAAAAAAAAATTCAATGCGTGGAACCTAATTTTTCTTATAGCGCGCCAAGATGTTGCAATGGACAAATGGTAATGTTATCGGAATGAAAATTTCATCAAGATTCCAAATCTTCAATCTGTTTTGCGATGCGACGGATAGATTTGAGAAAATGATATTTTTGAGCAGGCTTCAAAAACCTAAAATCTCTTTAAAAAAAAAATCAATGCGTGGAACCTAATTTTTCTTATAGCGCGCCAAGATGTTCCAATCGACAAATGGTAATGTTATCGGAATGAAAATTTCATCAAGATTCCAAATCTGCAATCTGTTTTGCGATGCGATGGATAGATTTTGAGAAAATGATATTTTTGAGCAGCCTTCAAAAACTTAAAATTTCTTTAAAAAAAATTCAATGCGTGAATCGTAATTTTTCTTATATCGCGCCAAGATGCTCCAATCGACAAATGGTAATGTTATCGGTATAAAAATTTCATCAAGATTCCAAATCTGCAATCCGTTTTGCGATGCGACGGATACATTTGAGAAAATGATATTTTTGAGCAGCCTTCAAAAACTTAAAATTTCTTTAAAAAAAATTCAATGCGTGGAACGTAATTTTTCTTATAGCCCGCCAAGATGTTCCAATCGACAAATGGTAATGTTATCGGATGAAAATTTCATCAAGACTCCAAATCTGTAATCCGTTTTGCGATGCGACGGATACTTTTTAAGAAAATGATATTTTTGAGCAGCCTTCAAGAACTTAAAATTTCTTAAAAAAAAATTCAATGCGTGAATCGTAATTTTTCTTATATCGCGCCAGGATGCTCCAATCACCAAAAGGTAATGTTAACGGAAAGAAAATTTCATGAGGATTCTAAATCTGCAATCCGTTTTGCGATGCGACGGAACTTTTTGAGGAAAATGATATTTTTGAGCAGCCTTCAAAAACTTAAAATCTCTTTAAAAAAAAATTCAATGCGTGGAACCTAATTTTTCTTATAGCGCGCCAAGATGTTGCAATGGACAAATGGTAATGTTATCGGAATGAAAATTTCATCAAGATTCCAAATCTTCAATCTGTTTTGCGATGCGACGGATAGATTTTGAGAAAATGATATTTTTGAGCAGGCTTCAAAAACCTAAAATCTCTTTAAAAAAAAAATCAATGCGTGGAACCTAATTTTTCTTATAGCGCGCCAAGATGTTCCAATCGACAAATGGTAATGTTATCGGAATGAAAATTTCATCAAGATTCCAAATCTGCAATCTGTTTTGCGATGCGATGGATAGATTTTGAGAAAATGATATTTTTGAGCAGCCTTCAAAAACTTAAAATTTCTTTAAAAAAAATTCAATGCGTGAATCGTAATTTTTCTTATATCGCGCCAAGATGCTCCAATCAACAAAAAGGAATGTTATCGGAAAGAAAATTTCATGAGGATTCTAAATCTGCAATCCGTTTTGCGATGCGACGGATACTTTTTGAGAAAATGATATTTTTGAGCAGCCTTCAAAAACTTAAAATTTCTTTAAAAAAAATTCAATGCGTGGAACGTAATTTTTCTTATAGCCCGCCAAGATGTTCCAATCGACAAATGGTAATGTTATCGGAATGAAAATTTCATCAAGACTCCAAATCTGTAATCCGTTTTGCGATGCGACGGATACATTTTGAGAAAATGATATTTTTGAGCAGCCTTCAAAAACTTAACATCTCTTTAAAAAAAAATTCAATGCGTGGAACCTAATTTTTCTTATAGCGCGCCAAGATGTTCCAATGGACAAATGGTAATGTTATCGGAATGAAAATTTCATCAAGATTCTAAATCTGCAATCCGTTTTGCGATGCGACGGATACTTTTTGAGAAAATGATATTTTTGAGCACCCTTCAAAAACTTAAAATTTCTTTAAAAAAAATTCAATGCGTGGAACGTAATTTTTGTTATAGAGCGCCAAGATGTTCCAATCGACAAATGGTAATGTTATCGGAATGAAAATTTCATCAAGATTCCAAATCTGCAATCTGTTTTGCGATGCGATGGATAGATTTTGAGAAAATGATATTTTTGAGCAGCCTTCAAAAACTTAAAATTTCTTTAAAAAAAATTCAATGCGTGAATCGTAATTTTTCTTATATCGCGCCAAGATGCTCCAATCAACAAAAAGGAATGTTATCGGAAAGAAAATTTCATGAGGATTCTAAATCTGCAATCCGTTTTGCGATGCGACGGATACATTTTGAGAAAATGATATTTTTGAGCAGCCTTCAAAAACTTAAAATTTCTTTAAAAAAAATTCAATGCGTGGAACGTAATTTTTCTTATAGCCCGCCAAGATGTTCCAATCGACAAATGGTAATGTTATCGGAATGAAAATTTCATCAAGACTCCAAATCTGTAATCCGTTTTGCGATGCGACGGATACATTTTGAGAAAATGATATTTTTGAGCAGCCTTCAAAAACTTAAAATTTCTTTAAAAAAAATTCAATGCGTGGAACGTAATTTTTCTTATATCGCGCCAAGATGTTCCAATCGAGAAATGGTAATGTTGTCGGAATGAAAATTTCATCAAGATTCTAAATCTGCAATCCGTTTTGCGATGCGACGGATACTGTTTGAGAAAATGATATTTTTGAGCAGCCTTCAAAAACTTAAAATTTCTTTAAAAAAAATTCAATGCGTGGAACGTAATTTTTCTTATAGCCCGCCAAGATGTTCCAATCGACAAATGGTAATGTTATCGGAATGAAAATTTCATCAAGACTCCAAATCTGTAATCCGTTTTGCGATGCGACGGATACATTTTGAGAAAATGATATTTTTGAGCAGCCTTCAAAAACTTAACATCTCTTTAAAAAAAAATTCAATGCGTGGAACCTAATTTTTCTTATAGCGCGCCAAGATGTTCCAATGGACAAATGGTAATGTTATCGGAATGAAAATTTCATCAAGATTCTAAATCTGCAATCCGTTTTGCGATGCGACGGATACTTTTTGAGAAAATGATATTTTTGAGCACCCTTCAAAAACTTAAAATTTCTTTAAAAAAAATTCAATGCGTGGAACGTAATTTTTGTTATAGAGCGCCAAGATGTTCCAATCGACAAATGGTAATGTTATCGGAATGAAAATTTCATCAAGATTCCAAATCTGCAATCTGTTTTGCGATGCGATGGATAGATTTTGAGAAAATGATATTTTTGAGCAGCCTTCAAAAACTTAAAATTTCTTTAAAAAAAATTCAATGCGTGAATCGTAATTTTTCTTATATCGCGCCAAGATGCTCCAATCAACAAAAAGGAATGTTATCGGAAAGAAAATTTCATGAGGATTCTAAATCTGCAATCCGTTTTGCGATGCGACGGATACATTTTGAGAAAATGATATTTTTGAGCAGCCTTCAAAAACTTAACATCTCTTTAAAAAAAAATTCAATGCGTGGAACCTAATTTTTCTTATAGCGCGCCAAGATGTTCCAATGGACAAATGGTAATGTTATCGGAATGAGAATTTCATCAAGATTCTAAATCTGCAATCCGTTTTGCGATGCGACGGATACTTTTTGAGAAAATGATATTTTTGAGCAGCCTTCAAAAACTTAAAATTTCTTTAAAAAAAATTCAATGCGTGGAACGTAATTTTTCTTATAGCGCGCCAAGATGTTCCAATCGACAAATGGTAATGTTATCGGAATGAAAATTTCATCAAGATTCCAAATCTGCAATCTGTTTTGCGATGCGATGGATAGATTTTGAGAAAATGATATTTTTGAGCAGCCTTCAAAAACTTAAAATTTCTTTAAAAAAAATTCAATGCGTGAATCGTAATTTTTCTTATATCGCGCCAAGATGCTCCAATCAACAAAAAGGAATGTTATCGGAAAGAAAATTTCATGAGGATTCTAAATCTGCAATCCGTTTTGCGATGCGACGGATACATTTTGAGAAAATGATATTTTTGAGCAGCCTTCAAAAACTTAAAATTTCTTTAAAAAAAATTCAATGCGTGGAACGTAATTTTTCTTATAGCCCGCCAAGATGTTCCAATCGACAAATGGTAATGTTATCGGAATGAAAATTTCATCAAGACTCCAAATCTGTAATCCGTTTTGCGATGCGACGGATACATTTTGAGAAAATGATATTTTTGAGCAGCCTTCAAAAACTTAAAATTTCTTTAAAAAAAATTCAATGCGTGGAACGTAATTTTTCTTATATCGCGCCAAGATGTTCCAATCGAGAAATGGTAATGTTGTCGGAATGAAAATTTCATCAAGATTCTAAATCTGCAATCCGTTTTGCGATGCGACGGATACTGTTTGAGAAAATGATATTTTTGAGCAGCCTTCAAAAACTTAAAATTTCTTTAAAAAAAATTCAATGCGTGGAACGTAATTTTTCTTATAGCCCGCCAAGATGTTCCAATCGACAAATGGTAATGTTATCGGAATGAAAATTTCATCAAGACTCCAAATCTGTAATCCGTTTTGCGATGCGACGGATACATTTTGAGAAAATGATATTTTTGAGCAGCCTTCAAAAACTTAACATCTCTTTAAAAAAAAATTCAATGCGTGGAACCTAATTTTTCTTATAGCGCGCCAAGATGTTCCAATGGACAAATGGTAATGTTATCGGAATGAAAATTTCATCAAGATTCTAAATCTGCAATCCGTTTTGCGATGCGACGGATACTTTTTGAGAAAATGATATTTTTGAGCACCCTTCAAAAACTTAAAATTTCTTTAAAAAAAATTCAATGCGTGGAACGTAATTTTTGTTATAGAGCGCCAAGATGTTCCAATCGACAAATGGTAATGTTATCGGAATGAAAATTTCATCAAGATTCCAAATCTGCAATCTGTTTTGCGATGCGATGGATAGATTTTGAGAAAATGATATTTTTGAGCAGCCTTCAAAAACTTAAAATTTCTTTAAAAAAAATTCAATGCGTGAATCGTAATTTTTCTTATATCGCGCCAAGATGCTCCAATCAACAAAAAGGAATGTTATCGGAAAGAAAATTTCATGAGGATTCTAAATCTGCAATCCGTTTTGCGATGCGACGGATACATTTTGAGAAAATGATATTTTTGAGCAGCCTTCAAAAACTTAACATCTCTTTAAAAAAAAATTCAATGCGTGGAACCTAATTTTTCTTATAGCGCGCCAAGATGTTCCAATGGACAAATGGTAATGTTATCGGAATGAGAATTTCATCAAGATTCTAAATCTGCAATCCGTTTTGCGATGCGACGGATACTTTTTGAGAAAATGATATTTTTGAGCAGCCTTCAAAAACTTAAAATTTCTTTAAAAAAAATTCAATGCGTGGAACGTAATTTTTCTTATAGCGCGCCAAGATGTTCCAATCGACAAATGGTAATGTTATCGGAATGAAAATTTCATCAAGATCCCAAATCTGCAATCTGTTTTGCGATGCGATGGATAGATTTTGAGAAAATGATATTTTTGAGCAGCCTTCAAAAACTTAAAATTTCTTTAAAAAAAATTCAATGCGTGAATCGTAATTTTTCTTATATCGCGCCAAGATGCTCCAATCAACAATGTTGATTGAATGTTATCGGAAAGAAAATTTCATGAGGATTCTAAATCTGCAATCCGTTTTGCGATGCGACGGATACATTTTGAGAAAATGATATTTTTGAGCAGCCTTCAAAAACTTAACATCTCTTTAAAAAAAAATTCAATGCGTGGAACCTAATTTTTCTTATAGCGCGCCAAGATGTTCCAATGGACAAATGGTAATGTTATCGGAATGAAAATTTCATCAAGATTCTAAATCTGCAATCCGTTTTGCGATGCGACGGACACTTTTTGAGAAAATGATATTTTTGAGCAGCCTTCAAAAACTTAAAATTTCTTTAAAAAAAATTCAATGCGTGGAACGTAATTTTTCTTATAGCGCGCCAAGATGTTCCAATCGACAAATGGTAATGTTATCAGAAAGAAAATTTCATGAGGATTCTAAATCTGCAATCCGTTTTGCGATGCGACGGATAAATTTTGAGAAAATGATATTTTTGAGCAGCCTTCAAAAACTTAAAATTTCTTTAAAAAAAATTCAATGCGTGAATCGTAATTTTTCTTATATCGCGCCAGGATGTTCCAATCACCAAAACGTAATGTTATCGGAAAGAAAATTTCATGAGGATTCTAAATCTGCAATCCGTTTTGCGATGCGACGGAACTTTTTGAGGAAATGATATTTTTGAGCAGCCTTCAAAAACTTAAAATTTCTTAAAAAAAAATTCAATGCGTGAATCGTAATTTTTCTTATATCGCGACAGGATGCTCCAATCACCAAAAGGTAATGTTATCGGAAAGAAAATTTCATGAGGATTCTAAATCTGCAATCCGTTTTGCGATGCGACGGAACTTTTTTAAAAAATGATATTTTTGAGCAGCCTTCAAAAACTTAAAATCTCTTTAAAAAAAAATTCAATGCGTGAATCGTAATTTTTCTTATATCGCGCCAGGATGCTCCAATCAACAAAAAGGAATGTTATCGGAAAGAAAATTTCATGAGGATTCTAAATCTGCAATCCGTTTTGCGATGCGACGGATAAATTTTGAGAAAATGATATTTTTGAGCAGCCTTCAAAAACTTAAAATTTCTTTAAAAAAAATTCAATGCGTGGAACGTAATTTTTCTTATAGCGCGCCAAGATGTTCCAATCGACAAATGGTAATGTTATCGGTATAAAAATTTCATCAAGATTCCAAATCTGCAATCCGTTTTGCGATGCGACGGATACATTTTGAGAAAATGATATTTTTGAGCAGCCTTCAAAAACTTAAAATTTCTTTAAAAAAAATTCAATGCGTGGAACGTAATTTTTCTTATAGCGCGCCAAGATGTTCCAATCGACAAATGGTAATGTTGTCGGAATGAAAGTTTCATCAAGATTCCAAATCTGCAATCTGTTTTGCGATGCGATGGATAGATTTTGAGAAAATTATATTTTTGAGCAGCCTTCAAAAACTTAAAATTTCTTTAAAAAAAATTCAATGCGTGAATCGTAATTTTTCTTATATCGCGCCAGGATGCTCCAATCAACAGAAAGGAATGTTATCGGAAAGAAAATTTCATGAGGATACTAAATCTGCAATCCGTTTTGCGATGCGACGGATACTTTTTGAGGAAATGATATTTTTGAGCAGCCTTCAAAACTCTAAAAATTTCTTTAAAAAAAATTCAATGCGTGGAACGTAATTTTTCTTATAGCGCGCCAAGATGTTCCAATCGACAAATGGTAATGTTATCGGTATAAAAATTTCATCAAGATTCCAAATCTGCAATCCGTTTTGCGATGCGACGGATACATTTTGAGAAAATGATATTTTTGAGCAGCCTTCAAAAACTTAAAATTTCTTTAAAAAAAATTCAATGCGTGGAACGTAATTTTTCTTATAGCGCGCCAAGATGTTCCAATCGACAAATGGTAATGTTGTCGGAATGAAAATTTCATCAAGATTCCAAATCTGCAATCCGTTTTGCGATGCGACGGATACTTTTTGAGAAAATGATATTTTTGAGCAGCCTTCAAAAACTTAAAATTTCTTAAAAAAAAATTCAATGCGTGAATCGTAATTTTTCTTATATCGCGCCAGGATGCTCCAATCACCAAAAGGTAATGTTAACGGAAAGAAAATTTCATGAGGATTCTAAATCTGCAATCCGTTTTGCGATGCGACGGAACTTTTTGAGAAAATGATATTTTTGAGCAGCCTTCAAAAACTTAAAATCTCTTTAAAAAAAAATTCAATGCGTGGAACCTAATTTTTCTTATAGCGCGCCAAGATGTTGCAATGGACAAATGGTAATGTTATCGGAATGAAAATTTCATCAAGATTCCAAATCTTCAATCTGTTTTGCGATGCGACGGATAGATTTTGAGAAAATGATATTTTTGAGCAGGCTTCAAAAACTTAACATCTCTTTAAAAAAAAAATTAATGCGTGGAACCTAATTTTTCTTATAGCGCGCCAAGATGTTCCAATCGACAAATGGTAATGTTATCGGAATGAAAATTTTATCAAGATTCCAAATCTGCAATCTGTTTTGCGATGCGATGGATAGATTTTGAGAAAATGATATTTTTGAGCAGCCTTCAAAAACTTAAAATTTCTTTAAAAAAAATTCAATGCGTGAATCGTAATTTTTCTTATATCGCGCCAAGATGCTCCAATCAACAAAAAGGAATGTTATAGGAAAGAAAATTTCATGAGTATTCTAAATCTGCAATCCGTTTTGCGATGCGACGGATACTTTTTGAGAAAATGATATTTTTGAGCAGCCTTCAAAAACTTAAAATTTCTTTAAAAAAAGTTCAATGCGTGGAACGTAATTTTTCTTATAGCCCGCCAAGATGTTCCAATCGACAAATGGTAATGTTCTCGGAATGAAAATTTCATCAAGACTCCAAATCTGTAATCCGTTTTGCGATGCGACGGATACATTTTGAGAAAATGATATTTTTGAGCAGCCTTCAAAAACTTAACATCTCTTTAAAAAAAAATTCAATGCGTGGAACCTAATTTTTCTTATAGCGCGCCAAGATGTTCCAATGGACAAATGGTAATGTTATCGGAATGAAAATTTCATCAAGATTCTAAATCTGCAATCCGTTTTGCGATGCGACGGATACTTTTTGAGAAAATGATATTTTTGAGCAGCCTTCAAAAACTTAAAATTTCTTTAAAAAAAATTCAATGCGTGGAACCTAATTTTTCTTATAGCGCGCCAAGATGTTCCAATGGACAAATGGTAATGTTATCGGAATGAAAATTTCATCAAGATTCTAAATCTGCAATCCGTTTTGCGATGCGACGGATACTTTTTGAGAAAATGATATTTTTGAGCAGCCTTCAAAAACTTAAAATTTCTTTAAAAAAAATTCAATGCGTGGAACGTAATTTTTCTTATAGCGCGCCAAGATGTTCCAATCGACAAATGGTAATGTTATCAGAAAGAAAATTTCATGAGGATTCTAAATCTGCAATCCGTTTTGCGATGCGACGGATACTTTTTGAGAAAATGATATTTTTGAGCAGCCTTCAAAAACTTAAAATTTCTTTAAAAAAAATTCAATGCGTGGAACGTAATTTTTCTTATAGCGCGCCAAGATGTTCCAATCGACAAATGGTAATGTTATCGGAATGAAAATTTCATCAAGATTCTAAATCTGCAATCCGTTTTGCGATGCGACGGATACTTTTTGAGAAAATTATATTTTTGAGCAGCCTTCAAAAACTTAAAATTTCTTTAAAAAAAATTCAATGCGTGGAACCTAATTTTTCTTATAGCGCGCCAAGATGTTCCAATGGACAAATGGTAATGTTATCGGAATGAAAATTTCATCAAGATTCTAAATCTGCAATCCGTTTTGCGATGCGACGGATACTTTTTGAGAAAATGATATTTTTGAGTGGCCTTCAAAAACTTAAAATTTCTTTAAAAAAAATTTAATGCGTGGAACGTAATTTTTCTTATAGCGCGCCAAGATGTTCCAATCGACAAATGGTAATGTTGTCGGAATGAAAATTTCATCAAGATTCCAAATCTGCAATCCGTTTTGCGATACGACGGATAAATTTTGAGAAAATGATATTTTTGAGCAGCCTTCAAAAACTTAAAATTTCTTTAAAAAAAATTCAATGCGTGAATCGTAATTTTTCTTATATCGCGCCAGGATGCTCCAATTACCAAAAGGTAATGTTATCGGAAAGAAAATTTCATGAGGATTCTAAATCTGCAATCCGTTTTGCGATGCGACGGAACTTTTTGAGAAAATGATATTTTTGAGCAGCCTTCAAAAACTTAAAATCTCTTTAAAAAAAAATTCAATGCGTGGAACCTAATTTTTCTTATAGCGCGCCAAGATGTTGCAATGGACAAATGGTAATGGTATCGGAATGAAAATTTCATCAAGATTCCAAATCTTCAATCTGTTTTGCGATGCGACGGATAGATTTTGAGAAAATGATATTTTTGAGCAGCCTTCAAAAACTTAAAATCTCTTTAAAAAAAAATTCAATGCGTGGAACCTAATTTTTCTTATAGAGCGCCAAGATGTTCCAATCGACAAATGGTAATGTTATCGGAATGAAAATTTCATCAAGATTCCAAATCTGCAATCTGTTTTGCGATGCGATGGATAGATTTTGAGAAAATGATATTTTTGAGCAGCCTTCAAAAACTTAAAATCTCTTTAAAAAAAATTCAATGCGTGAATCGTAATTTTCCTTATGTCGCGCCAGAATGCTCTAATCAACAAAAAGGAATGTTATCGGAAAGAAAATTTCATGAGGATTCTAAATCTGCAATTCGTTTTGCGATGCGATGGATACTTTTTAAGAAAATGATATTCTTGAGCAGCCTTAAAAAACTTAAAATTTCTTTAAAAAAATTCAATGCGTGGAACGTAATTTTTCTTATAGCGCGCCAAGATGTTCCAATCGACAAATGGTAATGTTATCGGAATGAAAATTTCATCAAGATTCCAAATCTGCAATCCGTTTTGCGATGCGACGGATACATTTTGAGAAAATGATATTTTTGAGCAGCCTTCAAAAACTTAACATCTCTTTAAAAAAAAATTCAATGCGTGGAACCTAATTTTTCTTATAGCGCGCCAAGATGTTGCAATGGACAAATGGTAATGTTATCGGAATGAAAATTTCATCAAGATTCCAAATCTGCAATCTGTTTTGCGATGCGATGGATAGATTTTGAGAAAATGATATTTTTGAGCAGCCTTTAAAAACTTAAAATTTCTTTAAAAAAAATTCAATGCGTGAATCTTAATTTTTTTTATATCGCGCGAGGATGCTCCAATCGACAAAAGGGAATGTTATCGGAAAGAAAATTTCATGAGGATTCTAAATCTGCAATCCGTTTTGCGATGCGACGGATACTTTTTGAGAAAATGATATTTTTGAGCAGCCTTCAAAAACTTAAAATTTCTTTAAGAAAAATTCAATGCGTGGAACGTAATTTTTCTTATATCGCGCCAAGATGTTCCAATCGACAAATGGTAATGTTATCGGAATGAAAATTTCATCAAGATTCCAAATCTTCAATCTGTTTTGCGATGCGACGGATAGATTTTGAGAAAATGATATTTTTGAGCAGCCTTCAAAAACTTAAAATTTCTTTAAAAAAAATTCAATGCGTGGAACGTAATTTTTCTTATAGCCCGCCAAGATGTTCCAATCGACAAATGGTAATGTTATCGGAATGAAAATTTCATCAAGATTCTAAATCTGCAATCCGTTTTGCGATGCGACGGATACTTTTTGAGAAAATGATATTTTTGAGCAGCCTTCAAAAACTTAAAATTTCTTTAAAAAAATTCAATGCGTGGAACGTAATTTTTCTTATATCGCGCCAAGATGTTCCAATCGACAAATGGTAATGTTATCGGAATGAAAATTTCATCAAGATTCCAAATCTGCAATCCGTTTTGCGATGCGACGGATACATTTTGAGAAAATGATATTTTTGAGCAGCCTTCAAAAACTTAAAATTTCTTTAAAAAAAATTCAATGCGTGGAACGTAATTTTTCTTATAGCGCGCCAGGATGCTCCAATCACCAAAAGGTAATGTTATCAGAAAGAAAATTTCATGAGGATTCTAAATCTGCAATCCGTTTTGCGATGCGACGGATACTTTTTGAGAAAATGATATTTTTGAGCAGCCTTCAAAAACTTAAAATTTCTTTAAAAAAAATTCAATGCGTGAATCGTAATTTTTCTTATATCGCGCCAGGATGCTCCAATCAACAAAGGGTAATGTTATCGGAAAGAAAATTTCATGAGGATTCCAAATCTGCAATCCGTTCTGCGATGCGACGGATACTTTTGAGAAAATGATATTTTTGAGCAGCCTTCAAAAACTTAAAATTTCTTTAAAAAAATTCAATGCGTGGAACGTAATTTTTCTTATAGCGCGCCAAGATGTTCCAATCGACAAATGGTAATGTTATCGGAATGAAAATTTCATGACGATTCCAAATCTGTAATCCGTTTTGCGATGCGACGGATACATTTTGAGAAAATGATATTTTTGAGCAGCCTTCAAAAACTTAACATCTCTTTAAAAAAAAATTCAATGCGTGGAACCTAATTTTTCTTATAGCGCGCCAAGATGTTGCAATGGACAAATGGTAATGTTATCGGAATGAAAATTTCATCAAGATTCCAAATCTGCAATCTGTTTTGCGATGCGATGGATAGATTTTGAGAAAATGATATTTTTGAGCAGCCTTTAAAAACTTAAAATTTCTTTAAAAAAAATTCAATGCGTGAATCTTAATTTTTTTTATATCGCGCCAGGATGCTCCAATCGACAAAAGGGAATGTTATCGGAAAGAAAATTTCATGAGGATTCTAAATCTGCAATCCGTTTTGCGATGCGACGGATACTTTTTGAGAAAATGATATTTTTGAGCAGCCTTCAAAAACTTAAAATTTCTTTAAGAAAAATTCAATGCGTGGAACGTAATTTTTCTTATATCGCGCCAAGGTGTTCCAATCGACAAATGGTAATGTTATCGGAATGAAAATTTCATCAAGATTCCAAATCTTCAATCTGTTTTGCGATGCGACGGATAGATTTTGAGAAAATGATATTTTTGAGCAGCCTTCAAAAACTTAAAATTTCTTTAAAAAAAATTCAATGCGTGGAACGTAATTTTTCTTATAGCCTGCCAAGATGTTCCAATCGACAAATGGTAATGTTATCGGAATGAAAATTTTATCAAGATTCTAAATCTGCAATCCGTTTTGCGATGCGACGGATACTTTTTGAGAAAATGATATTTTTGAGCAGCCTTCAAAAACTTAAAATTTCTTTAAAAAAATTCAATGCGTGGAACGTAATTTTTCTTATATGGCGCCAAGATGTTCCAATCGACAAATGGTAATGTTATCGGAATGAAAATTTCATCAAGATTCCAAATCTGCAATCCGTTTTGCGATGCGACGGATACATTTTGAGAAAATGATATTTTTGAGCAGCCTTCAAAAACTTAAAATTTCTTTAAAAAAAATTCAATGCGTGGAACGTAATTTTTCTTATAGCGCGCCAGGATGCTCCAATCACCAAAAGGTAATGTTATCAGAAAGAAAATTTCATGAGGATTCTAAATCTGCAATCCGTTTCGCGATGCGACGGATACTTTTTGAGAAAATGATATTTTTGAGCAGCCTTCAAAAACTTAAAATTTCTTTAAAAAAAATTCAATGCGTGAATCGTAATTTTTCTTATATCGCGCCAGGATGCTCCAATCAACAAAGGGTAATGTTATCGGAAAGAAAATTTCATGAGGATTCCAAATCTGCAATCCGTTCTGCGATGCGACGGATACTTTTGAGAAAATGATATTTTTGAGCAGCCTTCAAAAACTTAAAATTTCTTTAAAAAAATTCAATGCGTGGAACGTAATTTTTCTTATAGCGCGCCAAGATGTTCCAATCGACAAATGGTAATGTTATCGGAATGAAAATTTCATGACGATTCCAAATCTGCAATCCGTTTTGCGATGCGACGGATACTTTTTGAGAAAATGATATTTTTGAGCAGCCTTCAAAAACTTAAAATTTCTTTAAAAAAATTCAATGCGTGGAACGTAATTTTTCTTATATCGCGCCAAGATGTTCCAATCGACAAATGGTAATGTTATCGGAATGAAAATTTCATCAAGATTCTAAATCTGCAATCCGTTTTGCGATGCGACGGATACTGTTTGAGAAAATGATATTTTTGAGCAGCCTTCAAAAACTTAAAATTTCTTTAAAAAAATTCAATGCGTGGAACGTAATTTTTCTTATATCGCGCCAAGATGTTCCAATCGACAAATGGTAATGTTATCGGAATGAAAATTTCATCAAGATTCCAAATCTGCAATCCGTTTTGCGATGCGACGGATACATTTTGAGAAAATGATATTTTTGAGCAGCCTTCAAAAACTTAAAATTTCTTTAAAAAAAATTCAATGCGTGGAACGTAATTTTTCTTATAGCGCGCCAGGATGCTCCAATGACCAAAAGGTAATGTTATCAGAAAGAAAATTTCATGAGGATTCTAAATCTGCAATCCGTTTTGCGATGCGACGGATACTTTTTGAGAAAATGATATTTTTGAGCAGCCTTCAAAAACTTAAAATTTCTTTAAAAAAAATTCAATGCGTGAATCGTAATTTTTCTTATATCGCGCCAGGATGCTCCAATCAACAAAGGGTAATGTTATCGGAAAGAAAATTTCATGAGGATTCCAAATCTGCAATCCGTTCTGCGATGCGACGGATACTTTTGAGAAAATGATATTTTTGAGCAGCCTTCAAAAACTTAAAATTTCTTTAAAAAATATTCAATGCGTGGAACGTAATTTTTGTTATAGAGCGCCAAGATGTTCCAATCGACAAATGGTAATGTTATCGGAAAGAAAATTTCATGAGGATTCTAAATCTGCAATCCGTTTTGCGATGCGACGGAACTTTTTGAGAAAATGATATTTTTGAGCAGCCTTCAAAAACTTAAAATCTCTTTAAAAAAAAATTCAATGCGTGGAACCTAATTTTTCTTATAGCGCGCCAAGATGTTCCAATCGACAAATGGTAATGTAATCAGAAAGAAAATTTCATGAGGATTCTAAATCTGCAATCCGTTTTGCGATGCGACGGATACTTTTTGAGAAAATGATATTTTTGAGCACCCTTCAAAAACTTAAAATTTCTTTAAAAAATATTCAATGCGTGGAACGTAATTTTTGTTATAGAGCGCCAAGATGTTCCAATCGACAAAAGGTAATGTTATCGGTATAAAAATTTCATCAAGATTCCAAATCTGCAATCCGTTTTGCGATGCGACGGATAAATTTTGAGAAAATGATATTTTTGAGTGGCCTTCAAAAACTTAAAATTTCTTTAACAAAAATTCAATGCGTGAATCTTAATTTTTCTTATATCGCGCCAGGATGCTCCAATCAACAAAGGGTAATGTTATCGGAAAGAAAATTTCATGAGGATTCCAAATCTGCAATCCGTTCTGCGATGCGACGGATACTTTTGAGAAAATGATATTTTTGAGCAGCCTTCAAAAACTTAAAATTTCTTTAAAAAATATTCAATGCGTGGAACGTAATTTTTGTTATAGAGCGCCAAGATGTTCCAATCCACAAATGGTAATGTTGTCGGAATGAAAATTTCATCAAGATTCCAAATCTGCAATCCGTTTTGCGATGCGACGGATACTTTTTGAGAAAATGATATTTTTGAGCAGCCTTCAAAAACTTAAAATTTCTTTAAAAAAAATTCAATGCGTGGAACCTAATTTTTCTTATAGCGCGCCAAGATGTTCCAATGGACAAATGGTAATGTTATCGGAATGAAAATTTCATCAAGATTCCAAACCTTCAATCCGTTTTGCGATGCGACGGATACATTTTGAGAAAATGATATTTTTGAGCAGCCTTCAAAAACTTAAAATTTCTTTAAAAAAAATGCAATGCGTGGAACGTAATTTTTCTTATAGCGCGCCAAGATGTTCCAATCGACAAATGGTAATGTTATCGGAATGAAAATTTCATCAAGATTCCAAATCTGTAATCCGTTTTGCGATGCGACGGATACATTTTGAGAAAATGATATTTTTGAGCAGCCTTCAAAAACTTAACATCTCTTTAAAAAAAAATTCAATGCGTGGAACCTAATTTTTCTTATAGCGCGCCAAGATGTTCCAATCAACAAAGGGTAATGTTATCGGAAAGAAAATTTCATGAGGATTCCAAATCTGCAATCCGTTCTGCGATGCGACGGATACTTTTGAGAAAATGATATTTTTGAGCAGCCTTCAAAAACTTAAAATTTCTTTAAAAAATATTCAATGCGTGGAACGTAATTTTTGTTATAGAGCGCCAAGATGTTCCAATCGACAAAAGGTAATGTTATCGGAATGAAAATTTCATCAAGATTCCAAATCTGCAATCCGTTTTGCGATGCGACGGATACTTTTTGAGAAAATGATATTTTTGAGCAGCCTTCAAAAACTTAAAATTTCTTTAAAAAAAATTCAATGCGTGGAACGTAATTTTTCTTATAGCACGCGAAGATGTTTCAATCGACAAATGGTAATGTTATCGGTATAAAAATTTCATCAAGATTCCAAATCTGCAATCCGTTTTGCGATGCGACGGATAAATTTTGAGAAAATGATATTTTTGAGTGGCCTTCAAAAACTTAAAATTTCTTTAACAAAAATTCAATGCGTGAATCTTAATTTTTTTTATATCGCGCCAGGATGTTCCAATCGATAAATGGTAATGTTATCGGTATAAAAATTTCATCAAGATTCCAAATCTGCAATCCGTTTTGCCATGCGACGGATAAATTTTGAGAAAATGATATTTTTGAGTGGCCTTCAAAAACTTAAAATTTCTTTAAAAAAAATTTAATGCGTGGAACGTAATTTTTCTTATAGCGCGCCAAGATGTTCCAATCGACAAATGGTAATGTTGTCGGAATGAAAATTTCATCAAGATTCCAAATCTGCAATCCGTTTTGCGATGCGACGGATAAATTTTGAGAAAATGATATTTTTGAGCAGCCTTCAAAAACTTAAAATTTCTTAAAAAAAAATTCAATGCGTGAATCGTAATTTTTCTTATATCGCGCCAGGATGCTCCAATTACCAAAAGGTAATGTTATCGGAAAGAAAATTTCATGAGGATTTTAAATCTGCAATCCGTTTTGCGATGCGACGGATACTTTTTGAGAAAATGATATTTTTGAGCAGCCTTCAAAAACTTAAAATTTCTTTAAAAAAAATTCAATGCGTGAATCGTAATTTTTCTTATATCGCGCCAGGATGCTCCAATCAACAAAGGGTAATGTTATCGGAAAGAAAATTTCATGAGGATTCCAAATCTGCAATCCGTTCTGCGATGCGACGGATACTTTTGAGAAAATGATATTTTTGAGCAGCCTTCAAAAACTTAAAATTTCTTTAAAAAATATTCAATGCGTGGAACGTAATTTTTGTTATAGAGCGCCAAGATGTTCCAATCCACAAATGGTAATGTTGTCGGAATGAAAATTTCATCAAGATTCCAAATCTGCAATCCGTTTTGCGATGCGACGGATACTTTTTGAGAAAATGATATTTTTGAGCAGCCTTCAAAAACTTAAAATTTCTTTAAAAAAAATTCAATGCGTGGAACCTAATTTTTCTTATAGCGCGCCAAGATGTTCCAATGGACAAATGGTAATGTTATCGGAATGAAAATTTCATCAAGATTCCAAACCTTCAATCCGTTTTGCGATGCGACGGATACATTTTGAGAAAATGATATTTTTGAGCAGCCTTCAAAAACTTAAAATTTCTTTAAAAAAAATGCAATGCGTGGAACGTAATTTTTCTTATAGCGCGCCAAGATGTTCCAATCGACAAATGGTAATGTTATCGGAATGAAAATTTCATCAAGATTCCAAATCTGTAATCCGTTTTGCGATGCGACGGATACATTTTGAGAAAATGATATTTTTGAGCAGCCTTCAAAAACTTAACATCTCTTTAAAAAAAAATTCAATGCGTGGAACCTAATTTTTCTTATAGCGCGCCAAGATGTTCCAATCGACAAATGGTAATGTTATCGGAATGAAAATTTCATCAAGATTCTAAATCTGCAATCCGTTTTGCGATGCGACGGATACTTTTTGAGAAAATGATATTTTTGAGCAGCCTTCAAAAACTTAAAATTTCTTTAAAAAAAATTCAATGCGTGGAACCTAATTTTTCTTATAGCGCGCCAAGATGTTCCAATGGACAAATGGTAATGTTATCGGAATGAAAATTTCATCAAGATTCTAAATCTGCAATCCGTTTTGCGATGCGACGGATACTTTTTGAGAAAATGATATTTTTGAGCAGCCTTCAAAAACTTAAAATTTCTTTAAAAAAAATTCAATGCGTGGAACGTAATTTTTCTTATAGCGCGCCAAGATGTTCCAATCGACAAATGGTAATGTTATCGGTATAAAAATTTCATCAAGATTCCAAATCTGCAATCCGTTTTGCGATGCGACGGATACTTTTTGAGAAAATGATATTTTTGAGCACCCTTCAAAAACTTAAAATTTCTTTAAAAAAAAATCAATGCGTGGAACGTAATTTTTCTTATAGCCCGCCAGGATGCTCCAATCACCAAAAGGTAATGTTATCGGAATGAAAATTTCATCAAGATTCCAAATCTGCAATCCGTTTTGCGATGCGACGAATACTTTTTGAGAAAATGATATTTTTGAGCAGCCTTCAAAAACTTAAAATTTCTTTAAAAAAAATTCAATGCGTGGAACGTAATTTTTCTTATAGCACGCCAAGATGTTCCAATCGACAAATGGTAATGTTATCGGTATAAAAATTTCATCAAGATTCCAAATCTGCAATCCGTTTTGCGATGCGACGGATAAATTTTGAGAAAATGATATTTTTGGGTGGCCTTCAAAAACTTAAAATTTCTTTAACAAAAATTCAATGCGTGAATCTTAATTTTTTTTATATCGCGCCAGGATGTTCCAATCGATAAATGGTAATGTTATCGGTATAAAAATTTCATCAAGATTCCAAATCTGCAATCCGTTTTGCCATGCGACGGATAAATTTTGAGAAAATGATATTTTTGAGTGGCCTTCAAAAACTTAAAATTTCTTTAAAAAAAATTTAATGCGTGGAACGTAATTTTTCTTATAGCGCGCCAAGATGTTCCAATCGACAAATGGTAATGTTGTCGGAATGAAAATTTCATCAAGATTCCAAATCTGCAATCCGTTTTGCGATGCGACGGATAAATTTTGAGAAAATGATATTTTTGAGCAGCCTTCAAAAACTTAAAATTTCTTAAAAAAAAATTCAATGCGTGAATCGTAATTTTTCTTATATCGCGCCAGGATGCTCCAATTACCAAAAGGTAATGTTATCGGAAAGAAAATTTCATGAGGATTTTAAATCTGCAATCCGTTTTGCGATGCGACGGATACTTTTTGAGAAAATGATATTTTTGAGCAGCCTTCAAAAACTTAAAATTTCTTTAAAAAAAATTCAATGCGTGAATCGTAATTTTTCTTATATCGCGCCAGGATGCTCCAATCAACAAAGGGTAATGTTATCGGAAAGAAAATTTCATGAGGATTCCAAATCTGCAATCCGTTCTGCGATGCGACGGATACTTTTGAGAAAATGATATTTTTGAGCAGCCTTCAAAAACTTAAAATTTCTTTAAAAAATATTCAATGCGTGGAACGTAATTTTTGTTATAGAGCGCCAAGATGTTCCAATCCACAAATGGTAATGTTGTCGGAATGAAAATTTCATCAAGATTCCAAATCTGCAATCCGTTTTGCGATGCGACGGATACTTTTTGAGAAAATGATATTTTTGAGCAGCCTTCAAAAACTTAAAATTTCTTAAAAAAAAATTCAATGCGTGAATCGTAATTTTTCTTATATCGCGCCAGGATGCTCCAATCACCAAAAGGTAATGTTATCGAAAAGAAAATTTCATGAGGATTCTAAATCTGCAATCCGTTTTGCGATGCGACGGAACTTTTTGAGAAAATGATATTTTTGAGCAGCCTTCAAAAACTTAAAATCTCTTTAAAAAAAAATTCAATGCGTGGAACCTAATTTTTCTTATAGCGCGCCAGGATGTTCCAATCACCAAAACGTAATGTTATCGGAAAGAAAATTTCATGAGGATTCTAAATCTGCAATCCGTTTTGCGATGCGACGGAACTTTTTGAGGAAATGATATTTTTGAGCAGCCTTCAAAAACTTAAAATTTCTTAAAAAAAAATTCAATGCGTGAATCGTAATTTTTCTTATATCGCGACAGGATGCTCCAATCACCAAAAGGTAATGTTATCGGAAAGAAAATTTCATGAGGATTCTAAATCTGCAATCCGTTTTGCGATGCGACGGATACATTTTGAGAAAATGATATTTTTGAGCAGCCTTCAAAAACTTAAAATTTCTTTAAAAAAAATGCAATGCGTGGAACGTAATTTTTCTTATAGCGCGCCAAGATGTTCCAATCGACAAATGGTAATGTTATCGGAATGAAAATTTCATCAAGATTCCAAATCTGTAATCCGTTTTGCGATGCGACGGATACATTTTGAGAAAATGATATTTTTGAGCAGCCTTCAAAAACTTAACATCTCTTTAAAAAAAAATTCAATGCGTGGAACCTAATTTTTCTTATAGCGCGCCAAGATGTTCCAATCGACAAATGGTAATGTTATCGGAATGAAAATTTCATCAAGATTCTAAATCTGCAATCCGTTTTGCGATGCGACGGATACTTTTTGAGAAAATGATATTTTTGAGCAGCCTTCAAAAACTTAAAATTTCTTTAAAAAAAATTCAATGCGTGGAACCTAATTTTTCTTATAGCGCGCCAAGATGTTCCAATGGACAAATGGTAATGTTATCGGAATGAAAATTTCATCAAGATTCTAAATCTGCAATCCGTTTTGCGATGCGACGGATACTTTTTGAGAAAATGATATTTTTGAGCAGCCTTCAAAAACTTAAAATTTCTTTAAAAAAAATTCAATGCGTGGAACGTAATTTTTCTTATAGCGCGCCAAGATGTTCCAATCGACAAATGGTAATGTTATCGGTATAAAAATTTCAGCAAGATTCCAAATCTGCAATCCGTTTTGCGATGCGACGGATACTTTTTGAGAAAATGATATTTTTGAGCACCCTTCAAAAACTTAAAATTTCTTTAAAAAAAAATCAATGCGTGGAACGTAATTTTTCTTATAGCGCGCCAGGATGCTCCAATCACCAAAAGGTAATGTTATCGGAATGAAAATTTCATCAAGATTCCAAATCTGTAATCCGTTTTGCGATGCGACGGATACATTTTGAGAAAATGATATTTTTGAGCAGCCTTCAAAAACTTAACATCTCTTTAAAAAAAAATTCAATGCGTGGAACCTAATTTTTCTTATAGCGCGCCAAGATGTTCCAATGGACAAATGGTAATGTTATCGGAATGAAAATTTCATCAAGATTCTAAATCTGCAATCCGTTTTGCGATGTGACGGATACTTTTTGAGAAAATGATATTTTTGAGCAGCCTTCAAAAACTTAAAATTTCTTTAAAAAAAATTCAATGCGTGGAACGTAATTTTTCTTATAGCGCGCCAAGATGTTCCAATCGACAAATGGTAATGTTATCGGTATAAAAATTTCATCAAGATTCCAAATCTGCAATCCGTTTTGCGATGCGACGGATACTTTTTGAGAAAATGATATTTTTGAGCACCCTTCAAAAACTTAAAATTTCTTTAAAAAAAAATCAATGCGTGGAACGTAATTTTTCTTATAGCGCGCCAGGATGCTCCAATGACCAAAAGGTAATGTTATCAGAAAGAAAATTTCATGAGGATTCTAAATCTGCAATCCGTTTTGCGATGCGACGGATACTTTTTGAGAAAATGATATTTTTGAGCAGCCTTCAAAAACTTAAAATTTCTTTAAAAAAAATTCAATGCGTGGAACGTAATTTTTCTTATAGCGCGCCAAGATGTTCCAATCGACAAATGGTAATGTAATCAGAAAGAAAATTTCATGAGGATTCTAAATCTGCAATCCGTTTTGCGATGCGACGGATACTTTTTGAGAAAATGATATTTTTGAGCACCCTTCAAAAACTTAAAATTTCTTTAAAAAATATTCAATGCGTGGAACGTAATTTTTGTTATAGAGCGCCAAGATGTTCCAATCGACAAAAGGTAATGTTATCGGAATGAAAATTTCATCAAGATTCCAAATCTGCAATCCGTTTTGCGATGCGACGGATACTTTTTGAGAAAATGATATTTTTGAGCAGCCTTCAAAAACTTAAAATTTCTTTAAAAAAAATTCAATGCGTGGAACGTAATTTTTTTTATAGCGCGCCAAGATGTTCCAATCGACAAATGGTAATGTTATCGGTATAAAAATTTCATCAAGATTCCAAATCTGCAATCCGTTTTGCGATGCGACGGATAAATTTTGAGAAAATGATATTTTTGAGTGGCCTTCAAAAACTTAAAATTTCTTTAACAAAAATTCAATGCGTGAATCTTAATTTTTTTTATATCGCGCCAGGATGTTCCAATCGATAAATGGTAATGTTATCGGTATAAAAATTTCATCAAGATTCCAAATCTGCAATCCGTTTTGCGATGCGACGGATAAATTTTGAGAAAATGATATTTTTGAGTGGCCTTCAAAAACTTAAAATTTCTTTAAAAAAAATTTAATGCGTGGAACGTAATTTTTCTTATAGCGCGCCAGGATGTTCCAATCGATAAATGGTAATGTTATCGGTATAAAAATTTCATCAAGATTCCAAATCTGTAATCCGTTTTGCGATGCGACGGATACATTTTGAGAAAATGATATTTTTGAGCAGCCTTCAAAAACTTAACATCTCTTTAAAAAAAAATTCAATGCGTGGAACCTAATTTTTCTTATAGCGCGCCAAGATGTTCCAATGGACAAATGGTAATGTTATCGGAATGAAAATTTCATCAAGATTCTAAATCTGCAATCCGTTTTGCGATGTGACGGATACTTTTTGAGAAAATGATATTTTTGAGCAGCCTTCAAAAACTTAAAATTTCTTTAAAAAAAATTCAATGCGTGGAACGTAATTTTTCTTATAGCGCGCCAAGATGTTCCAATCGACAAATGGTAATGTTATCGGTATAAAAATTTCATCAAGATTCCAAATCTGCAATCCGTTTTGCGATGCGACGGATACTTTTTGAGAAAATGATATTTTTGAGCACCCTTCAAAAACTTAAAATTTCTTTAAAAAAAATTCAATGCGTGGAACCTAATTTTTCTTATAGCGCGCCAAGATGTTCCAATGGACAAATGGTAATGTTATCGGAATGAAAATTTCATCAAGATTCTAAATCTGCAATCCGTTTTGCGATGTGACGGATACTTTTTGAGAAAATGATATTTTTGAGCAGCCTTCAAAAACTTAAAATTTCTTTAAAAAAAATTCAATGCGTGGAACGTAATTTTTTTTATAGCGCGCCAAGATGTTCCAATCGACAAATGGTAATGTTATCGGTATAAAAATTTCATCAAGATTCCAAATCTGCAATCCGTTTTGCGATGCGACGGATAAATTTTGAGAAAATGATATTTTTGAGTGGCCTTCAAAAACTTAAAATTTCTTTAACAAAAATTCAATGCGTGAATCTTAATTTTTTTTTATATCGCGCCAGGATGTTCCAATCGATAAATGGTAATGTTATCGGTATAAAAATTTCATCAAGATTCCAAATCTGCAATCCGTTTTGCGATGCGACGGATAAATTTTGAGAAAATGATATTTTTGAGTGGCCTTCAAAAACTTAAAATTTCTTTAAAAAAAATTTAATGCGTGGAACGTAATTTTTCTTATAGCGCGCCAGGATGTTCCAATCGATAAATGGTAATGTTATCGGTATAAAAATTTCATCAAGATTCCAAATCTGTAATCCGTTTTGCGATGCGACGGATACATTTTGAGAAAATGATATTTTTGAGCAGCCTTCAAAAACTTAACATCTCTTTAAAAAAAAATTCAATGCGTGGAACCTAATTTTTCTTATAGCGCGCCAAGATGTTCCAATGGACAAATGGTAATGTTATCGGAATGAAAATTTCATCAAGATTCTAAATCTGCAATCCGTTTTGCGATGTGACGGATACTTTTTGAGAAAATGATATTTTTGAGCAGCCTTCAAAAACTTAAAATTTCTTTAAAAAAAATTCAATGCGTGGAACGTAATTTTTCTTATAGCGCGCCAAGATGTTCCAATCGACAAATGGTAATGTTATCGGTATAAAAATTTCATCAAGATTCCAAATCTGCAATCCGTTTTGCGATGCGACGGATACTTTTTGAGAAAATGATATTTTTGAGCACCCTTCAAAAACTTAAAATTTCTTTAAAAAAAAATCAATGCGTGGAACGTAATTTTTCTTATAGCGCGCCAGGATGCTCCAATGACCAAAAGGTAATGTTATCAGAAAGAAAATTTCATGAGGATTCTAAATCTGCAATCCGTTTTGCGATGCGACGGATACTTTTTGAGAAAATGATATTTTTGAGCAGCCTTCAAAAACTTAAAATTTCTTTAAAAAAAATTCAATGCGTGGAACGTAATTTTTCTTATAGCGCGCCAAGATGTTCCAATCGACAAATGGTAATGTAATCAGAAAGAAAATTTCATGAGGATTCTAAATCTGCAATCCGTTTTGCGATGCGACGGATACTTTTTGAGAAAATGATATTTTTGAGCACCCTTCAAAAACTTAAAATTTCTTTAAAAAATATTCAATGCGTGGAACGTAATTTTTGTTATAGAGCGCCAAGATGTTCCAATCGACAAAAGGTAATGTTATCGGAATGAAAATTTCATCAAGATTCCAAATCTGCAATCCGTTTTGCGATGCGACGGATACTTTTTGAGAAAATGATATTTTTGAGCAGCCTTCAAAAACTTAAAATTTCTTTAAAAAAAATTCAATGCGTGGAACGTAATTTTTTTTATAGCGCGCCAAGATGTTCCAATCGACAAATGGTAATGTTATCGGTATAAAAATTTCATCAAGATTCCAAATCTGCAATCCGTTTTGCGATGCGACGGATAAATTTTGAGAAAATGATATTTTTGAGTGGCCTTCAAAAACTTAAAATTTCTTTAACAAAAATTCAATGCGTGAATCTTAATTTTTTTTATATCGCGCCAGGATGTTCCAATCGATAAATGGTAATGTTATCGGTATAAAAATTTCATCAAGATTCCAAATCTGCAATCCGTTTTGCGATGCGACGGATAAATTTTGAGAAAATGATATTTTTGAGCAGCCTCCAAAAACTTAAAATTTCTTAAAAAAAAATTCAATGCGTGAATCGTAATTTTTCTTATATCGCGCCAGGATGCTCCAATTACCAAAAGGTAATGTTATCGGAAAGAAAATTTCATGAGGATTCTAAATCTGCAATCCGTTTTGCGATGCGACGGATACTTTTTGAGAAAATGATATTTTTGAGCAGCCTTCAAAAACTTAAAATTTCTTTAAAAAAAATTCAATGCGTGAATCGTAATTTTTCTTATATCGCGCCAGGATGCTCCAATCAACAAAGGGTAATGTTATCGGAAAGAAAATTTCATGAGGATTCCAAATCTGCAATCCGTTCTGCGATGCGACGGATACTTTTGAGAAAATGATATTTTTGAGCAGCCTTCAAAAACTTAAAATTTCTTTAAAAAATATTCAATGCGTGGAACGTAATTTTTGTTATAGAGCGCCAAGATGTTCCAATCGACAAATGGTAATGTTGTCGGAATGAAAATTTCATCAAGATTCCAAATCTGCAATCCGTCTTGCGATGCGACGGATACTTTTTGAGAAAATGATATTTTTGAGCAGCCTTCAAAAACTTAAAATTTCTTTAACAAAAATTCAATGCGTGAATCGTAATTTTTCTTATATCGCGCCAGGATGCTCCAATCACCAAAAGGTAATGTTATCGGAAAGAAAATTTCATGAGGATTCTAAATCTGCAATCCGTTTTGCGATGCGACGGAACTTTTTGAGAAAATGATATTTTTGAGCAGCCTTCAAAAACTTAAAATCTCTTTAAAAAAAAATTCAATGCGTGGAACCTAATTTTTCTTATAGCGCGCCAAGATGTTGCAATGGACAAATGGTAATGTTATCGGAATGAAAATTTCATCAAGATTCCAAATCTTCAATCTGTTTTGCGATGCGACGGATAGATTTTGAGAAAATGATATTTTTGAGCAGGCTTGAAAAACCTAAAATCTCTTAAAAAAAAAATCAATGCGTGGAACCTAATTTTTCTTATAGCGCGCCAAGATGTTCCAATCGACAAATGGTAATGTTATCGGAATGAAAATTTCATCAAGATTCCAAATTTGCAATCTGTTTTGCGATGCGATGGATAGATTTTGAGAAAATGATATTTTTGAGCAGCCTTCAAAAACTTAAAATTTCTTAAAAAAAAATTCAATGCGTGAATCGTAATTTTTCTTATATCGCGCCAAGATGCTCCAATCAACAAAAGGGAATGTTATCGGAAAGAAAATTTCATGAGGATTCTAAATCTGCAATCCGTTTTGCGATGCGACGGATACATTTTGAGAAAATGATATTTTTGAGCAGCCTTCAAAAACTTAAAATTTCTTTAAAAAAAATTCAATGCGTGGAACCTAATTTTTCTTATAGCGCGCCAAGATGTTCCAATGGACAAATGGTAATGTTATCGGAATGAAAATTTCATCAAGATTCTAAATCTGCAATCCGTTTTGCGATGCGACGGATACTTTTTGAGAAAATGATATTTTTGAGCAGCCTTCAAAAACTTAAAATTTCTTTAAAAAAAATTCAATGCGTGGAACGTAATTTTTCTTATAGCGCGCCAAGATGTTCCAATCGACAAATGGTAATGTTATCGGTATAAAAATTTCATCAAGATTCCAAATCTGCAATCCGTTTTGCGATGCGACGGATAAATTTTGAGAAAATGATATTTTTGAGCAGCCTTCAAAAACTTAAAATTTCTTAAAAAAAAATTCAATGCGTGAATCTTAATTTTTTTTATATCGCGCCAGGATGTTCCAATCGATAAATGGTAATGTTATCGGTATAAAAATTTCATCAAGATTCCAAATCTGCAATTCGTTTTGCGATGCGACGGATAAATTTTGAGAAAATGATATTTTTGAGTGGCCTTCAAAAACTTAAAATTTCTTTAACAAAAATTCAATGCGTGAATCTTAATTTTTTTTATATCGCGCCAGGATGTTCCAATCGATAAATGGTAATGTTATCGGTATAAAAATTTCATCAAGATTCCAAATCTGCAATCCGTTTTGCGATGCGACGGATAAATTTTGAGAAAATGATATTTTTGAGTGGCCTTCAAAAACTTAAAATTTCTTTAACAAAAATTCAATGCGTGAATCTTAATTTTTTTTATATCGCGCCAGGATGTTCCAATCGATAAATGGTAATGTTATCGGTATAAAAATTTCATCAAGATTCCAAATCTGCAATTCGTTTTGCGATGCGACGGATAAATTTTGAGAAAATGATATTTTTGAGTGGCCTTCAAAAACTTAAAATTTCTTTAACAAAAATTCAATGCGTGAATCTTAATTTTTTTTATATCGCGCCAGGATGTTCCAATCGATAAATGGTAATGTTATCGGTATAAAAATTTCATCAAGATTCCAAATCTGCAATTCGTTTTGCGATGCGACGGATAAATTTTGAGAAAATGATATTTTTGAGCAGCCTTCAAAAACTTAAAATCTCTTTAAAAAAAAATTCAATGCGTGGAACGTAATTTTTCTTATAGCGCGCCAAGATGTTCCAATCGACAAATGGTAATGTAATCAGAAAGAAAATTTCATGAGGATTCTAAATCTGCAATCCGTTTTGCGATGCGACGGATACTTTTTGAGAAAATGATATTTTTGAGCACCCTTCAAAAACTTAAAATTTGTTTAAAAAATATTCAATGCGTGGAACGTAATTTTTGTTATAGAGCGCCAAGATGTTCCAATCGACAAAAGGTAATGTTATCGTTATGAAAATTTCATCAAGATTCCAAATCTGCAATCCGTTTTGCGATGCGACGGATACTTTTTGAGAAAATGATATTTTTGAGCAGCCTTCAAAAACTTAAAATTTCTTTAAAAAAAATTCAATGCGTGGAACGTAATTTTTCTTATAGCGCGCCAAGATGTTCCAATCGACAAATGGTAATGTTATCGGTATAAAAATTTCATCAAGATTCCAAATCTGCAATCCGTTTTGCGATGCGACGGATAAATTTTGAGAAAATGATATTTTTGAGTGGCCTTCAAAAACTTAAAATTTCTTTAACAAAAATTCAATGCGTGAATCTTAATTTTTTTTATATCGCGCCAGGATGTTCCAATCGATAAATGGTAATGTTATCGGTATAAAAATTTCATCAAGATTCCAAATCTGCAATTCGTTTTGCGATGCGACGGATAAATTTTGAGAAAATGATATTTTTGAGTGGCCTTCAAAAACTTAAAATTTCTTTAAAAAAAATTTAATGCGTGGAACGTAATTTTTCTTATATCGCGCCAAGATGTTCCAATCGACAAATGGTAATGTTGTCGGAATGAAAATTTCATCAAGATTCCAAATCTGCAATCCGTTTTGCGATGCGACGGATAAATTTTGAGAAAATGATATTTTTGAGCAGCCTTCAAAAACTTAAAATTTCTTAAAAAAAAATTCAATGCGTGAATCGTAATTTTTCTTATATCGCGCCAGGATGCTCCAATTACCAAAAGGTAATGTTGTCGGAATGAAAATTTCATCAAGATTCCAAATCTGCAATCCGTTTTGCGATGCGACGGATACTTTTTGAGAAAATGATATTTTTGAGCAGCCTTCAAAAACTTAAAATTTCTTAAAAAAAAATTCAATGCGTGAATCGTAATTTTTCTTATATCGCGCCAGGATGCTCCAATCACCAAAAGGTAATGTTATCGGAAAGAAAATTTCATGAGGATTCTAAATCTGCAATCCGTTTTGCGATGCGACGGAACTTTTTGAGAAAATGATATTTTTGAGCAGCCTTCAAAAACTTAAAATTTCTTAAAAAAAAATTCAATGCGTGAATCGTAATTTTTCTTATATCGCGCCAGGATGCTCCAATCACCAAAAGGTAATGTTATCGGAATGAAAATTTCATCAAGATTCCAAATCTTCAATCTGTTTTGCGATGCGACGGATAGATTTTGAGAAAATGATATTTTTGAGCAGGCTTCAAAAACCTAAAATCTCTTAAAAAAAAAAATCAATGCGTGGAACCTAATTTTTCTTATAGCGCGCCAAGATGTTCCAATCGACAAATGGTAATGTTATCGGAATGAAAATTTCATCAAGATTCCAAATTTGCAATCTGTTTTGCGATGCGATGGATAGATTTTGAGAAAATGATATTTTTGAGCAGCCTTCAAAAACTTAAAATTTCTTTAAAAAAAATTCAATGCGTGAATCGTAATTTTTCTTATATCGCGCCAAGATGCTCCAATCAACAAAAAGGAATGTTATCGGAAAGAAAATTTCATGAGGATTCTAAATCTGCAATCCGTTTTGCGATGCGACGGATACATTTTGAGAAAATGATATTTTTGAGCAGCCTTCAAAAACTTAAAATTTCTTTAAAAAAAATGCAATGCGTGGAACGTAATTTTTCTTATAGCGCGCCAAGATGTTCCAATCGACAAATGGTAATGTTATCGGAATGAAAATTTCATCAAGATTCCAAATCTGTAATCCGTTTTGCGATGCGACGGATACATTTTGAGAAAATGATATTTTTGAGCAGCCTTCAAAAACTTAACATCTCTTTAAAAAAAAATTCAATGCGTGGAACCTAATTTTTCTTATAGCGCGCCAAGATGTTCCAATCGACAAATGGTAATGTTATCGGAATGAAAATTTCATCAAGATTCTAAATCTGCAATCCGTTTTGCGATGCGACGGATACTTTTTGAGAAAATGATATTTTTGAGCAGCCTTCAAAAACTTAAAATTTCTTTAAAAAAAATTCAATGCGTGGAACCTAATTTTTCTTATAGCGCGCCAAGATGTTCCAATGGACAAATGGTAATGTTATCGGAATGAAAATTTCATCAAGATTCTAAATCTGCAATCCGTTTTGCGATGCGACGGATACTTTTTGAGAAAATGATATTTTTGAGCAGCCTTCAAAAACTTAAAATTTCTTTAAAAAAAATTCAATGCGTGGAACGTAATTTTTCTTATAGCGCGCCAAGATGTTCCAATCGACAAATGGTAATGTTATCGGTATAAAAATTTCATCAAGATTCCAAATCTGCAATCCGTTTTGCGATGCGACGGATACTTTTTGAGAAAATGATATTTTTGAGCACCCTTCAAAAACTTAAAATTTCTTTTAAAAAAAATCAATGCGAGGAACGTAATTTTTCTTATAGCGCGCCAGGATGCTCCAATCACCAAAAGGTAATGTTATCAGAAAGAAAATTTCATGAGGATTTTAAATCTGCAATCCGTTTTGCGATGCGATGGATACTTTTTGAGAAAATGATATTTTTGAGCAGCCTTCAAAAACTTAAAATTTCTTTAAAAAAAATTCAATGCGTGGAACGTAATTTTTCTTATAGCGCGCCAAGATGTTCCAATCGACAAATGGTAATGTAATCAGAAAGAAAATTTCATGAGGATTCTAAATCTGCAATCCGTTTTGCGATGCGACGGATACTTTTTGAGAAAATTATATTTTTGAGCACCCTTCAAAAACTTAAAATTGCTTTAAAAAATATTCAATGCGTGGAACGTAATTTTTGTTATAGAGCGCCAAGATGTTCCAATCGACAAAAGGTAATGTTATCGGAATGAAAATTTCATCAAGATTCCAAATCTGCAATCCGTTTTGCGATGCGACGGATACTTTTTGAGAAAATGATATTTTTGAGCAGCCTTCAAAAACTTAAAATTTCTTTAAAAAAAATTCAATGCGTGGAACGTAATTTTTCTTATAGCGCGCCAAGATGTTCCAATCGACAAATGGTAATGTTATCGGTATAAAAATTTCATCAAGATTCCAAATCTGCAATCCGTTTTGCGATGCGACGGATAAATTTTGAGAAAATGATATTTTTGAGTGGCCTTCAAAAACTTAAAATTTCTTTAACAAAAATTCAATGCGTGAATCTTAATTTTTTTTATATCGCGCCAGGATGTTCCAATCGATAAATGGTAATGTTATCGGTATAAAAATTTCATCAAGATTCCAAATCTGCAATCCGTTTTGCGATGCGACGGATAAATTTTGAGAAAATGATATTTTTGAGCAGCCTTCAAAAACTTAAAATTTCTTAAAAAAAAATTCAATGCGTGAATCGTAATTTTTCTTATATCGCGCCAGGATGCTCCAATTACCAAAAGGTAATGTTATCGGAAAGAAAATTTCATGAGGATTCTAAATCTGCAATCCGTTTTGCGATGCGACGGAACTTTTTGAGAAAATGATATTTTTGAGCAGCCTTCAAAAACTTAAAATCTCTTTAAAAAAAAATTCAATGCGTGGAACCTAATTTTTCTTATAGCGCGCCAAGATGTTGCAATGGACAAATGGTAATGTTATCGGAATGAAAATTTCATCAAGATTCCAAATCTGCAATCCGTTTTGCGATGCGACGGATAAATTTTGAGAAAATGATATTTTTGAGTGGCCTTCAAAAACTTAAAATTTCTTTAACAAAAATTCAATGCGTGAATCTTAATTTTTCTTATATCGCGCCAAGATGCTCCAATCAACAAAAAGGAAAAATTTCTTAACAAAAATTCAATGCGTGAATCTTAATTTTTTTTATATCGCGCCAGGATGTTCCAATCGATAAATGGTAATGTTATCGGTATAAAAATTTCATCAAGATTCCAAATCTGCAATTCGTTTTGCGATGCGACGGATAAATTTTGAGAAAATGATATTTTTGAGTGGCCTTCAAAAACTTAAAATTTCTTTAAAAAAAATTTAATGCGTGGAACGTAATTTTTCTTATATCGCGCCAAGATGTTCCAATCGACAAATGGTAATGTTGTCGGAATGAAAATTTCATCAAGATTCCAAATCTGCAATCCGTTTTGCGATGCGACGGATAAATTTTGAGAAAATGATATTTTTGAGCAGCCTTCAAAAACTTAAAATTTCTTAAAAAAAAATTCAATGCGTGAATCGTAATTTTTCTTATATCGCGCCAGGATGCTCCAATTACCAAAAGGTAATGTTGTCGGAATGAAAATTTCATCAAGATTCCAAATCTGCAATCCGTTTTGCGATGCGACGGATACTTTTTGAGAAAATGATATTTTTGAGCAGCCTTCAAAAACTTAAAATTTCTTAAAAAAAAATTCAATGCGTGAATCGTAATTTTTCTTATATCGCGCCAGGATGCTCCAATCACCAAAAGGTAATGTTATCGGAATGAAAATTTCATCAAGATTCCAAATCTTCAATCTGTTTTGCGATGCGACGGATAGATTTTGAGAAAATGATATTTTTGAGCAGGCTTCAAAAACCTAAAATCTCTTAAAAAAAAAAATCAATGCGTGGAACCTAATTTTTCTTATAGCGCGCCAAGATGTTCCAATCGACAAATGGTAATGTTATCGGAATGAAAATTTCATCAAGATTCCAAATTTGCAATCTGTTTTGCGATGCGATGGATAGATTTTGAGAAAATGATATTTTTGAGCAGCCTTCAAAAACTTAAAATTTCTTTAAAAAAAATTCAATGCGTGAATCGTAATTTTTCTTATATCGCGCCAAGATGCTCCAATCAACAAAAAGGAATGTTATCGGAAAGAAAATTTCATGAGGATTCTAAATCTGCAATCCGTTTTGCGATGCGACGGATACATTTTGAGAAAATGATATTTTTGAGCAGCCTTCAAAAACTTAAAATTTCTTTAAAAAAAATGCAATGCGTGGAACGTAATTTTTCTTATAGCGCGCCAAGATGTTCCAATCGACAAATGGTAATGTTATCGGAATGAAAATTTCATCAAGATTCCAAATCTGTAATCCGTTTTGCGATGCGACGGATACATTTTGAGAAAATGATATTTTTGAGCAGCCTTCAAAAACTTAACATCTCTTTAAAAAAAAATTCAATGCGTGGAACCTAATTTTTCTTATAGCGCGCCAAGATGTTCCAATCGACAAATGGTAATGTTATCGGAATGAAAATTTCATCAAGATTCTAAATCTGCAATCCGTTTTGCGATGCGACGGATACTTTTTGAGAAAATGATATTTTTGAGCAGCCTTCAAAAACTTAAAATTTCTTTAAAAAAAATTCAATGCGTGGAACCTAATTTTTCTTATAGCGCGCCAAGATGTTCCAATGGACAAATGGTAATGTTATCGGAATGAAAATTTCATCAAGATTCTAAATCTGCAATCCGTTTTGCGATGCGACGGATACTTTTTGAGAAAATGATATTTTTGAGCAGCCTTCAAAAACTTAAAATTTCTTTAAAAAAAATTCAATGCGTGGAACGTAATTTTTCTTATAGCGCGCCAAGATGTTCCAATCGACAAATGGTAATGTTATCGGTATAAAAATTTCATCAAGATTCCAAATCTGCAATCCGTTTTGCGATGCGACGGATACTTTTTGAGAAAATGATATTTTTGAGCACCCTTCAAAAACTTAAAATTTCTTTTAAAAAAAATCAATGCGAGGAACGTAATTTTTCTTATAGCGCGCCAGGATGCTCCAATCACCAAAAGGTAATGTTATCAGAAAGAAAATTTCATGAGGATTTTAAATCTGCAATCCGTTTTGCGATGCGATGGATACTTTTTGAGAAAATGATATTTTTGAGCAGCCTTCAAAAACTTAAAATTTCTTTAAAAAAAATTCAATGCGTGGAACGTAATTTTTCTTATAGCGCGCCAAGATGTTCCAATCGACAAATGGTAATGTAATCAGAAAGAAAATTTCATGAGGATTCTAAATCTGCAATCCGTTTTGCGATGCGATGGATACTTTTTGAGAAAATTATATTTTTGAGCACCCTTCAAAAACTTAAAATTGCTTTAAAAAATATTCAATGCGTGGAACGTAATTTTTGTTATAGAGCGCCAAGATGTTCCAATCGACAAAAGGTAATGTTATCGGAATGAAAATTTCATCAAGATTCCAAATCTGCAATCCGTTTTGCGATGCGACGGATACTTTTTGAGAAAATGATATTTTTGAGCAGCCTTCAAAAACTTAAAATTTCTTTAAAAAAAATTCAATGCGTGGAACGTAATTTTTCTTATAGCGCGCCAAGATGTTCCAATCGACAAATGGTAATGTTATCGGTATAAAAATTTCATCAAGATTCCAAATCTGCAATCCGTTTTGCGATGCGACGGATAAATTTTGAGAAAATGATATTTTTGAGTGGCCTTCAAAAACTTAAAATTTCTTTAACAAAAATTCAATGCGTGAATCTTAATTTTTTTTATATCGCGCCAGGATGTTCCAATCGATAAATGGTAATGTTATCGGTATAAAAATTTCATCAAGATTCCAAATCTGCAATCCGTTTTGCGATGCGACGGATAAATTTTGAGAAAATGATATTTTTGAGCAGCCTTCAAAAACTTAAAATTTCTTAAAAAAAAATTCAATGCGTGAATCGTAATTTTTCTTATATCGCGCCAGGATGCTCCAATTACCAAAAGGTAATGTTATCGGAAAGAAAATTTCATGAGGATTCTAAATCTGCAATCCGTTTTGCGATGCGACGGAACTTTTTGAGAAAATGATATTTTTGAGCAGCCTTCAAAAACTTAAAATCTCTTTAAAAAAAAATTCAATGCGTGGAACCTAATTTTTCTTATAGCGCGCCAAGATGTTGCAATGGACAAATGGTAATGTTATCGGAATGAAAATTTCATCAAGATTCCAAATCTGCAATCCGTTTTGCGATGCGACGGATAAATTTTGAGAAAATGATATTTTTGAGTGGCCTTCAAAAACTTAAAATTTCTTTAACAAAAATTCAATGCGTGAATCTTAATTTTTTTTATATCGCGCCAGGATGTTCCAATCGATAAATGGTAATGTTATCGGTATAAAAATTTCATCAAGATTCCAAATCTGCAATCCGTTTTGCGATGCGACGGATAAATTTTGAGAAAATGATATTTTTGTGTGGCCTTCAAAAACTTAAAATTTCTTTAACAAAAATTCAATGCGTGAATCTTAATTTTTTTTATATCGCGCCAGGATGTTCCAATCGATAAATGGTAATGTTATCGGTATAAAAATTTCATCAAGATTCCAAATCTGCAATCCGTTTTGCGATGCGACGGATACATTTTGAGAAAATGATATTTTTGAGTGGCCTTCAAAAACTTAAAATTTCTTTAAAAAAAATTTAATGCGTGGAACGTAATTTTTCTTATAGCGCGCCAAGATGTTCTAATCGACAAATGGTAATGTTGTCGGAATGAAAATTTCATCAAGATTCCAAATCTGCAATCCGTTTTGCGATGCGACGGATAAATTTTGAGAAAATGATATTTTTGAGCAGCCTTCAAAAACTTAAAATTTCTTAAAAAAAAATTCAATGCGTGAATCGTAATTTTTCTTATATCGCGCCAGGATGCTCCAATCACCAAAAGGTAATGTTATCAAAAAGAAAATTTCATGAGGATTCTAAATCTGCAATCCGTTTTGCGATGCGACGGATACTTTTTGAGAAAACGATATTTTTGAGCAGCCTTCAAAAACTTAAAATTTCTTTAAAAAAAATTCAATGCGTGGAACGTAATTTTTCTTATAGCGCGCCAAGATGTTCCAATCGACAAATGGTAATGTTATCGGTATAAAAATTTCATCAAGATTCCAAATCTGCAATCCGTTTTGCGATGCGACGGATAAATTTTGAGAAAATGATATTTTTGAGTGGCCTTCAAAAACTTAAAATTTCTTTAACAAAAATTCAATGCGTGAATCTTAATTTTTTTTAAATCGCGCCAGGATGTTCCAATCGATAAATGGTAATGTTATCGGTATAAAAATTTCATCAAGATTCCAAATCTGCAATCCGTTTTGCGATGCGACGGATAAATTTTGAGAAAATGATATTTTTGAATGGCCTTCAAAAACTTAAAATTTCTTTAAAAAAAATTTAATGCGTGGAACGTAATTTTTCTTATAGCGCGCCAAGATGTTCCAATCGACAAATGGTAATGTTGTCGGAATGAAAATTTCATCAAGATTCCAAACCTGCAATCCGTTTTGCGATGCGACGGATAAATTTTGAGAAAATGATATTTTTGAGCAGCCTTCAAAAACTTAAAATTTCTTAAAAAAAAGTTCAATGCGTGAATCGTAATTTTTCTTATATCGCGCCAGGATGCTCCAATTACCACAAGGTAATGTTATCGGAAAGAAAATTTCATGAGGATTCTAAATCTGCAATCCGTTTTGCGATGCGACGGAACTTTTTGAGAAAATGATATTTTTGAGCAGCCTTCAAAAACTTAAAATCTCTTTAAAAAAAAAATTCAATGCGTGGAACCTAATTTTTCTTATAGCGCGCCAAGATGTTGCAATGGACAAATGGTAATGTTATCGGAATGAAAATTTCATCAAGATTCCAAATCTTCAATCTGTTTTGCGATGCGACGGATAGATTTTGAGAAAATGATATTTTTGAGCAGCCTTCAAAAACTTAAAATCTCTTTAAAAAAAAATTCAATGCGTGGAACCTAATTTTTCTTATAGCGCGCCAAGATGTTCCAATCGACAAATGGTAATGTTATCGGAATGAAAATTTCATCAAGATTCCAAATCTGCAATCTGTTTTGCGATGCGATGGATAGATTTTGAGAAAATGATATTTTTGAGCAGCCTTCAAAAACTTAAAATTTCTTTAAAAAAAATTCAATGCGTGAATCGTAATTTTTCTTATATCGCGCCAGGATGCTCTAATCAACAAAAAGGAATGTTATCGGAAAGAAAATTTCATGAGGATTCTAAATCTGCAATTCGTTTTGCGATGCGATGGATACTTTTTAAGAAAATGATATTTTTGAGCTGCCTTCAAAAACTTAAAATTTCTTTAAAAAAAATTCAATGCGTGGAACGTAATTTTTCTTATGGCGCGCCAAGATGTTCCAATCGACAAATGGTAATGTTATCGGAAAGAAAATTTCATGAGAATTCTGAATCTGCAATCCGTTTTGCGATGCGACGGAACTTTTTGAGAAAATGATATTTTTGAGCAGCCTTCAAAAACTTAAAATTTCTTTAAAAAAAATTCAATGCGTGGAACGTAATTTTTCTTATAGCGCGCCAAGATGTTCCAATCGACAAATGGTAATGTTATCGGAAAGAAAATTTCATCAAGATTCCAAATCTGCAATCCGTTTTGCGATGCTACGGATACATTTTGAGAAAATGATATTTTTGAGCAGCCTTCAAAAACTTAACATCTCTTTAAAAAAAAATTCAATGCGTGGAACCTAATTTTTCTTATAGCGCGCCAAGATGTTCCAATGGACAAATGGGAATGTTATCGGAATGAAAATTTCATCAAGATTCCAAATCTGCAATGTGTTTTGCGATGCGATGGATAGATTTTGAGAAAATGATATTTTTGAGCAGCCTTTAAAAACTTAAAATTTCTTTAAAAAAAATTCAATGCGTGAATCTTAATATTTTTTATATCGCGCCAGGATGCTCCAATCGACAAAAGGGAATGTTATCGGAAAGAAAATTTCATGAGGATTCTAAATCTGTAATCTGTTTTGCGATGCGACGGATACTTTTTGAGAAAATGATATTTTTGAGCAGCCTTCAAAAACTTAAAATTTCTTTAAGAAAAATTCAATGCGTGAATCTTAATTTTTTTTAAATCGCGCCAGGATGTTCCAATCGATAAATGGTAATGTTATCGGTATAAAAATTTCATCAAGATTCCAAATCTGCAATCCGTTTTGCGATGCGACGGATAAATTTTGAGAAAATGATATTTTTGAATGGCCTTCAAAAACTTAAAATTTCTTTAAAAAAAATTTAATGCGTGGAACGTAATTTTTCTTATAGCGCGCCAAGATGTTCCAATCGACAAATGGTAATGTTGTCGGAATGAAAATTTCATCAAGATTCCAAGCCTGCAATCCGTTTTGCGATGCGACGGATAAAGTTTGAGAAAATGATATTTTTGAGTGGCCTTCAAAAACTTAAAATTTCTTTAAAAAAAAAACAAAGTGGGAATCGTAATTTTTCTTATATCGCGCCAGGATGCTCCAATTACCACAAGGTAATGTTATCGGAAAGAAAATTTCATGAGGATTCTAAATCTGCAATCCGTTTTGCGATGCGACGGAACTTTTTGAGAAAATGATATTTTTGAGCAGCCTTCAAAAACTTAAAATCTCTTTAAAAAAAAAATTCAATGCGTGGAACCTAATTTTTCTTATAGCGCGCCAAGATGTTGCAATGGACAAATGGTAATGTTATCGGAATGAAAATTTCATCAAGATTCCAAATCTTCAATCTGTTTTGCGATGCGACGGATAGATTTTGAGAAAATGATATTTTTGAGCAGCCTTCAAAAACTTAAAATCTCTTTAAAAAAAAATTCAATGCGTGGAACCTAATTTTTCTTATAGCGCGCCAAGATGTTCCAATCGACAAATGGTAATGTTATCGGAATGAAAATTTCATCAAGATTCCAAATCTGCAATCTGTTTTGCGATGCGATGGATAGATTTTGAGAAAATGATATTTTTGAGCAGCCTTCAAAAACTTAAAATTTCTTTAAAAAAAATTCAATGCGTGAATCGTAATTTTTCTTATATCGCGCCAGGATGCTCTAATCAACAAAAAGGAATGTTATCGGAAAGAAAATTTCATGAGGATTCTAAATCTGCAATTCGTTTTGCGATGCGACGGATAGATTTTGAGAAAATGATATTTTTGAGCAGCCTTCAAAAACTTAAAATCTCTTTAAAAAAAAATTCAATGCGTGGAACCTAATTTTTCTTATAGCGCGCCAAGATGTTCCAATCGACAAATGGTAATGTTATCGGAATGAAAATTTCATCAAGATTCCAAATCTGCAATCTGTTTTGCGATGCGATGGATAGATTTTGAGAAAATGATATTTTTGAGCAGCCTTTAAAAACTTAAAATTTCTTTAAAAAAAATTCAATGCGTGAATCTTAATTTTTTTTATATCGCGCCAGGATGCTCCAATCGACAAAAGGGAATGTTATCGGAAAGAAAATTTCATGAGGATTCTAAATCTGTAATCTGTTTTGCGATGCGACGGATACTTTTTGAGAAAATGATATTTTTGAGCAGCCTTCAAAAACTTAAAATTTCTTTAAGAAAAATTCAATGCGTGAATCTTAATTTTTTTTAAATCGCGCCAGGATGTTCCAATCGATAAATGGTAATGTTATCGGTATAAAAATTTCATCAAGATTCCAAATCTGCAATCCGTTTTGCGATGCGACGGATAAATTTTGAGAAAATGATATTTTTGAATGGCCTTCAAAAACTTAAAATTTCTTTAAAAAAAATTTAATGCGTGGAACGTAATTTTTCTTATAGCGCGCCAAGATGTTCCAATCGACAAATGGTAATGTTGTCGGAATGAAAATTTCATCAAGATTCCAAGCCTGCAATCCGTTTTGCGATGCGACGGATAAATTTTGAGAAAATGATATTTTTGAGTGGCCTTCAAAAACTTAAAATTTCTTTAAAAAAAAAACAAAGTGGGAATCGTAATTTTTCTTATATCGCGCCAGGATGCTCCAATTACCACAAGGTAATGTTATCGGAAAGAAAATTTCATGAGGATTCTAAATCTGCAATCCGTTTTGCGATGCGACGGAACTTTTTGAGAAAATGATATTTTTGAGCAGCCTTCAAAAACTTAAAATCTCTTTAAAAAAAAAATTCAATGCGTGGAACCTAATTTTTCTTATAGCGCGCCAAGATGTTCCAATCGACAAATGGTAATGTTATCGGAATGAAAATTTCATCAAGATTCCAAATCTGCAATCTGTTTTGCGATGCGATGGATAGATTTTGAGAAAATGATATTTTTGAGCAGCCTTCAAAAACTTAAAATTTCTTTAAAAAAAATTCAATGCGTGAATCGTAATTTTTCTTATATCGCGCCAGGATGCTCTAATCAACAAAAAGGAATGTTATCGGAAAGAAAATTTCATGAGGATTCTAAATCTGCAATTCGTTTTGCGATGCGATGGATACTTTTTAAGAAAATGATATTTTTGAGCAGCCTTCAAAAACTTAAAATTTCTTTAAAAAAAATTCAATGCGTGGAACGTAATTTTTCTTATAGCGCGCCAAGATGTTGCAATGGACAAATGGTAATGTTATCGGAATGAAAATTTCATCAAGATTCCAAATCTTCAATCTGTTTTGCGATGCGAAGGATAGATTTTGAGAAAATGATATTTTTGAGCAGCCTTCAAAAACTTAAAATCTCTTTAAAAAAAAATTCAATGCGTGGAACCTAATTTTTCTTATAGCGCGCCAAGATGTTCCAATCGACAAATGGTAATGTTATCGGAATGAAAATTTCATCAAGATTCCAAATCTGCAATCTGTTTTGCGATGCGATGGATAGATTTTGAGAAAATGATATTTTTGAGCAGCCTTCAAAAACTTAAAATTTCTTTAAAAAAAATTCAATGCGTGAATCGTAATTTTTCTTATATCGCGCCAGGATGCTCTAATCAACAAAAAGGAATGTTATCGGAAAGAAAATTTCATGAGGATTCTAAATCTGCAATTCGTTTTGCGATGCGATGGATACTTTTTAAGAAAATGATATTTTTGAGCAGCCTTCAAAAACTTAAAATTTCTTTAAAAAAAATTCAATGCGTGGAACGTAATTTTTCTTATAGCGCGCCAAGATGTTCCAATCGACAAATGGTAATGTTATCGGAAAGAAAATTTCATCAAGATTCCAAATCTGCAATCCGTTTTTCGATGCTACGGATACATTTTGAGAAAATGATATTTTTGAGCAGCCTTCAAAAACTTAACATCTCTTTAAAAAAAAATTCAATGCGTGGAACGTAATTTTTCTTATAGCGCGCCAAGATGTTGCAATGGACAAATGGGAATGTTATCGGAATGAAAATTTCATCAAGATTCCAAATCTGCAATCTGTTTTGCGATGCGATGGATAGATTTTGAGAAAATGATATTTTTGAGCAGCCTTTAAAAACTTAAAATTTCTTTAAAAAAAATTCAATGCGTGAATCTTAATTTTTTTTATATCGCGCCAGGATGCTCCAATCGACAAAAGGGAATGTTATCGGAAAGAAAATTTCATGAGGATTCTAAATCTGTAATCTGTTTTGCGATGCGACGGATACTTTTTGAGAAAATGATATTTTTGAGCAGCCTTCAAAAACTTAAAATTTCTTTAAGAAAAATTCAATGCGTGGAACGTAATTTTTCTTATATCGCGCCAAGATGTTCCAATCGACAAATGGTAATGTTATCGGAATGAAAATTTCGTCAAGATTCCAAATCTTCAATCTGTTTTGCGATGCGACGGATAGATTTTGAGAAAATGATATTTTTGAGCAGCCTTCAAAAACTTAAAATTTCTTTAAAAAAAATTCAATGCGTGAATCGTAATTTTTCTTATATCGCGCCAGGATGCTCTAATCAACAAAAAGGAATGTTATCGGAAAGAAAATTTCATGAGGATTCTAAATCTGCAATTCGTTTTGCGATGCGATGGATACTTTTTAAGAAAATGATATTTTTGAGCAGCCTTCAAAAACTTAAAATTTCTTTAAAAAAATTCAATGCGTGGAACGTAATTTTTCTTATAGCGCGCCAAGATGTTCCAATCGACAAATGGTAATGTTATCGGAAAGAAAATTTCATGAGGATTCTAAATCTGCAATCCGTTTTGCGATGCGACGGAACTTTTTGAGAAAATGATATTTTTGAGCAGCCTTCAAAAACTTAAAATTTCTTTAAAAAAAATTCAATGCGTGGAACGTAATTTTTCTTATAGCGCGCCAAGATGTTCCAATCGACAAATGGTAATGTTATCGGAAAGAAAATTTCATCAAGATTCCAAATCTGCAATCCGTTTTGCGATGCTACGGATACATTTTGAGAAAATGATATTTTTGAGCAGCCTTCAAAAACTTAACATCTCTTTAAAAAAAAATTCAATGCGTGGAACCTAATTTTTCTTATAGCGCGCCAAGATGTTCCAATGGACAAATGGGAATGTTATCGGAATGAAAATTTCATCAAGATTCCAAATCTGCAATCTGTTTTGCGATGCGATGGATAGATTTTGAGAAAGTGATATTTTTGAGCAGCCTTTAAAAACTTAAAATTTCTTTAAAAAAAATTCAATGCGTGAATCTTAATTTTTTTTATATCGCGCCAGGATGCTCCAATCGACAAAAGGGAATGTTATCGGAAAGAAAATTTCATGAGGATTCTAAATCTGTAATCTGTTTTGCGATGCGACGGATACTTTTTGAGAAAATGATATTTTTGAGCAGCCTTCAAAAACTTAAAATTTCTTTAAGAAAAATTCAATGCGTGGAACGTAATTTTTCTTATATCGCGCCAAGATGTTCCAATCGACAAATGGTAATGTTATCGGAATGAAAATTTCATCAAGATTCCAAATCTGCAATCCGTTTTGCGATGCGACGGATACATTTTGAGAAAATTATATTTTTGAGCAGCCTTCAAAAACTTAAAATTTCTTTAAAAAAAAATCAATGCGTGGAACGTAATTTTTCTTATAGCGCGCCAGGATGCTCCAATCACCAAAAGGTAATGTTATCAGAAAGAAAATTTCATGTGGATTCTAAATCTGCAATCCGTTTTGCGATGCGACGGAACTTTTTGAGAAAATGATATTTTTGAGCAGCCTTCAAAAACTTAAAATTTCTTTAAAAAAAATTCAATGCGTGGAACGTAATTTTTCTTATAGCGCGCCAAGATGTTCCAATCGACAAATGGTAATGTTATCGGAAAGAAAATTTCATCAAGATTCCAAATCTGCAATCCGTTTTGCGATGCTACGGATACATTTTGAGAAAATGATATTTTTGAGCAGCCTTCAAAAACTTAACATCTCTTTAAAAAAAAATTCAATGCGTGGAACCTAATTTTTCTTATAGCGCGCCAAGATGTTCCAATGGACAAATGGGAATGTTATCGGAATGAAAATTTCATCAAGATTCCAAATCTGCAATCTGTTTTGCGATGCGATGGATAGATTTTGAGAAAGTGATATTTTTGAGCAGCCTTTAAAAACTTAAAATTTCTTTAAAAAAAATTCAATGCGTGAATCTTAATTTTTTTTATATCGCGCCAGGATGCTCCAATCGACAAAAGGGAATGTTATCGGAAAGAAAATTTCATGAGGATTCTAAATCTGTAATCTGTTTTGCGATGCGACGGATACTTTTTGAGAAAATGATATTTTTGAGCAGCCTTCAAAAACTTAAAATTTCTTTAAGAAAAATTCAATGCGTGGAACGTAATTTTTCTTATATCGCGCCAAGATGTTCCAATCGACAAATGGTAATGTTATCGGAATGAAAATTTCATCAAGATTCCAAATCTGCAATCCGTTTTGCGATGCGACGGATACATTTTGAGAAAATTATATTTTTGAGCAGCCTTCAAAAACTTAAAATTTCTTTAAAAAAAAATCAATGCGTGGAACGTAATTTTTCTTATAGCGCGCCAGGATGCTCCAATCACCAAAAGGTAATGTTATCAGAAAGAAAATTTCATGTGGATTCTAAATCTGCAATCCGTTTTGCGATGCGACGGATACTTTTTGAGAAAATGATATTTTTGAGCAGCCTTCAAAAACTTAAAATTTCTTTAAAAAAAATTCAATGCGTGAATCTTAATTTTTTTTATATCGCGCCAGGATGCTCCAATCGACAAAAGGGAATGTTATCGGAAAGAAAATTTCATGAGGATTCTAAATCTGTAATCTGTTTTGCGATGCGACGGATACTTTTTGAGAAAATGATATTTTTGAGCAGCCTTCAAAAACTTAAAATTTCTTTAAAAAATATTCAATGCGTGGAACGTAATTTTTGTTATAGAGCGCCAAGATGTTCCAATCGACAAAACGTAATGTTATCGGAATGAAAATTTCATCAAGATTCCAAATCTGCAATCCGTTTTCCGATGCGACGGATACTTTTTGAGAAAATGATATTTTTGAGCAGCCTTCAAAAACTTAAAATTTCTTTAAAAAAAAAATTCAATGCGTGGAACGTAATTTTTCTTATAGCGCGCCAAGATGTTCCAATGGACAAATGGGAATGTTATCGGAATGAAAATTTCATCAAGATTCCAAATCTGCAATCCGTTTTGCGATGCGACGGATACATTTTGAGAAAATGATATTTTTGAGCAGCCTTCAAAAACTTAAAATTTCTTTAAAAAAAAAATCAATGCGTGGAACGTAATTTTTCTTATAGCGCGCCAGGATGCTCCAATCACCAAAAGGTAATGTTATCAGAAAGAAAATTTCATGAGGATTCTAAATCTGCAATCCGTTTTGCGATGCGACGGATACTTTTTGAGAAAATGATATTTGTGAGCAGCCTTCAAAAACTTAAAATTTCTTTAAAAAAAATTCAATGCGTGGAACGTAATTTTTCTTATAGCGCGCCAAGATGTTCCAATCGACAAATGGTAATGGTATCGGTATAAAAATTTCATCGAGATTCCAAATCTGCAATCCGTTTTGCGATGCGACGGAACTTTTTGAGGAAATGATATTTTTGAGCAGCCTTCAAAAACTTAAAATTTCTTAAAAAAAAATTCAATGCGTGAATCGTAATTTTTCTTATATCGCGACAGGATGCTCCAATCACCAAAAGGTAATGTTATCGGAAAGAAAATTTCATGAGGATTCTAAATCTGCAATCCGTTTTGCGATGCGACGGATAGATTTTGAGAAAATGATATTTTTGAGTGGCCTTCAAAAACTTAAAATTTCTTTAAAAAAAATTTAATGCGTGGAACGTAATTTTTCTTATAGCGCGCCAAGATGTTCCAATCGACAAATGGTAATGTTGTCGGAATGAAAATTTCATCAAGATTCCAAATCTTCAATCCGTTTGACGATGCGACGGATAAATTTTGAGAAAATGATATTTTTGAGCAGCCTTCAAAAACTTAAAATTTCTTTAAAAAAAATTCAATGCGTGGAACGTACTTTTTCTTATATCGCGCCAATATGTTCCAATGGACAAATGGTAATGTTATCGGAATGAAAATTTTATCAAGATTCTAAATCTGCAATCCGTTTTGCGATGCGACGGATACATTTTGAGAAAATGATATTTTTGAGCAGCCTTCAAAAACTTAAAATTTCTTTAAAAAAAATTCAATGCGTGGAACGTACTTTTTCTTATAGCGTGCCAGGATGCTCCAATCACCAAAAGGTAATGTTATCAGAAAGAAAATTTCATGAGGATTCTAAATCTGCAATCCGTTTTGCGATGCGACGGATACATTTTGAGAAAATGATATTTTTGAGCAGCCTTCAAAAACTTAAAATTTCTTTAAAAAAAATTCAATGCGTGGAACGTAATTTTTCTTATAGCGCGCCAAGATGTTCCAATCGACAAAAGGTAATGTTATCGGAAAGAAAATTTCATGAGGATTCCAAATCTGCAATCCGTTTTGCGATGCGACGGATACATTTTGAGAAAATGATATTTTTGAGCAGCCTTCAAAAACTTAAAATTTCTTTAAAAAATATTCAATGCGTGGAACGTAATTTTTGTTATAGAGCGCCAAGATGTTCCAGTCGACAAAAGGTAATGTTATCGGAATGAAAATTTCATCAAGATTCCAAATCTGCAATCCGTTTTCCGATGCGACGGATACTTTTTGAGAAAATGATATTTTTGAGCAGCCTTCAAAAACTTAAAATTTCTTTAAAAAAAATTCAATGCGTGGAACGTAATTTTTCTTATAGCGCGCCAAGATGTTCCAATCGACAAATGGTAATGTTATCGGTATAAAAATTTCATCAAGATTCCAAATCTGCAATCCGTTTTGCGATGCGACGGATACATTTTGAGAAAATGATATTTTTGAGCAGCCTTCAAAAACTTAAAATTTCTTTAAAAAAAAATCAATGCGTGGAACGTAATTTTTCTTATAGCGCGCCAGGATGCTCCAATCACCAAAAGGTAATGTTATCAGAAAGAAAATTTCATGAGGATTCTAAATCTGCAATCCGTTTTGCGATGCGACGGATACTTTTTGAGAAAGTGATATTTTTGAGCAGCCTTCAAAAACTTAAAATTTCTTTAAAAAAAATTCAATGCGTGGAACGTAATTTTTCTTATAGCGCGCCAAGATGTTCCAATCGACAAATAATAATGTTGTCGGAATGAAAATTTCATCAAGATTCCAAATCTGCAATCCGTTTTGCGATGCGACGGATAAATTTTGAGAAAATGATATTTTTGAGCAGCCTTCAAAAACTTAAAATTTCCTAAAAAAAAATTCAATGCGTGAATCGTAATTTTTCTTATATCGCGCCAGGATGCTCCAATCACCAAAAGGTAATGTTATCGGAAAGAAAATTTCATCAAGATTCCAAATCTGCAATCCGTTTTGCGATGCGACGGACACATTTTGAGAAAATGATATTTTTGGGCAGCCTTCAAAAACTTAAAATTTCTTTAAAAAAAAATTAATGCGTGGAACGTAATTTTTCTTATAGCGCGCCAAGATGTTCCAATCGACAAATGGTAATGTTGTCGGAATGAAAATTTCATCAAGATTCCAAATCTGCAATCCGTTTTGCGATGCGACGGAACTTTTTGAGAAAATGATATTTTTGAGCAGCCTTCAAAAACTTAAAATCTCTTTAAAAAAAAATTCAATGCGTGGAACCTAATTTTTCTTATAGCGCGCCAAGATGTTGCAATGGACAAATGGTAATGTTATCGGAATGAAAATTTCATCAAGATTCCAAATCTTCAATCTGTTTTGCGATGCGACGGATAGATTTTGAGAAAATGATATTTTTGAGCAGCCTTCAAAAACTTAAAATCTCTTTAAAAAAAAATTCAATGCGTGGAACCTAATTTTTCTTTTATCGCGCCAGGATGCTCCAATCAACAAAAAGGAATGTTATCGGAAAGAAAATTTCATGAGGATTCTAAATCTGCAATTCGTTTTGCGATGCGATGGATACTTTTTAAGAAAATGATATTTTTGTGCAGCCTTCAAAAACTTAAAATTTCTTTAAAAAAAATTCAATGCGTGGAACGTAATTTTTCTTATAGCGCGCCAAGATGTTCCAATCGACAAATGGTAATGTTATCGGAATGAAAATTTCATCAAGATTCCAAATCTTCAATCTGTTTTGCGATGCGACGGATAGATTTTGAGAAAATGATATTTTTGAGCAGCCTACAAAAACTTAAAATTTCTTTAAAAAAAATTCAATGCGTGAATCTTAATTTTTTTTATATCGCGCCAGGATGCTCCAATCGACAAAAGGGAATGTTATCGGAAAGAAAATTTCATGAGGATTCTAAATCTGTAATCTGTTTTGCGATGCGACGGATACTTTTTGAGAAAATGATATTTTTGAGCAGCCTTCAAAAACTTAAAATTTCTTTAAGAAAAATTCAATGCGCGGAACGTAATTTTTCTTATATCGCGCCAAGATGTTCCAATCGACAAATGGTAATGTTATCGGAATGAAAATTTCATCAAGATTCCAAATCTGCAATCCGTTTTGCGATGCGACGGATACATTTTGAGAAAATTATATTTTTGAGCAGCCTTCAAAAACTTAAAATTTCTTTAAAAAAAAATCAATGCGTGGAACGTAATTTTTCTTATAGCGCGCCAGGATGCTCCAATCACCAAAAGGTAATGTTATCAGAAAGAAAATTTCATGTGGATTCTAAATCTGCAATCCGTTTTGCGATGCGACGGATACTTTTTGAGAAAATGATATTTTTGAGCAGCCTTCAAAAACTTAAAATTTCTTTAAAAAAAATTCAATGCGTGAATCTTAATTTTTTTTATATCGCGCCAGGATGCTCCAATCGACAAAAGGGAATGTTATCGGAAAGAAAATTTCATGAGGATTCTAAATCTGTAATCTGTTTTGCGATGCGACGGATACTTTTTGAGAAAATGATATTTTTGAGCAGCCTTCAAAAACTTAAAATTTCTTTAAAAAATATTCAATGCGTGGAACGTAATTTTTGTTATAGAGCGCCAAGATGTTCCAATCGACAAAACGTAATGTTATCGGAATGAAAATTTCATCAAGATTCCAAATCTGCAATCCGTTTTCCGATGCGACGGATACTTTTTGAGAAAATGATATTTTTGAGCAGCCTTCAAAAACTTAAAATTTCTTTAAAAAAAAAATTCAATGCGTGGAACGTAATTTTTCTTATAGCGCGCCAAGATGTTCCAATGGACAAATGGGAATGTTATCGGAATGAAAATTTCATCAAGATTCCAAATCTGCAATCCGTTTTGCGATGCGACGGATACATTTTGAGAAAATGATATTTTTGAGCAGCCTTCAAAAACTTAAAATTTCTTTAAAAAAAAAATCAATGCGTGGAACGTAATTTTTCTTATAGCGCGCCAGGATGCTCCAATCACCAAAAGGTAATGTTATCAGAAAGAAAATTTCATGAGGATTCTAAATCTGCAATCCGTTTTGCGATGCGACGGATACTTTTTGAGAAAATGATATTTGTGAGCAGCCTTCAAAAACTTAAAATTTCTTTAAAAAAAATTCAATGCGTGGAACGTAATTTTTCTTATAGCGCGCCAAGATGTTCCAATCGACAAATGGTAATGGTATCGGTATAAAAATTTCATCGAGATTCCAAATCTGCAATCCGTTTTGCGATGCGACGGAACTTTTTGAGGAAATGATATTTTTGAGCAGCCTTCAAAAACTTAAAATTTCTTAAAAAAAAATTCAATGCGTGAATCGTAATTTTTCTTATATCGCGACAGGATGCTCCAATCACCAAAAGGTAATGTTATCGGAAAGAAAATTTCATGAGGATTCTAAATCTGCAATCCGTTTTGCGATGCGACGGATAGATTTTGAGAAAATGATATTTTTGAGTGGCCTTCAAAAACTTAAAATTTCTTTAAAAAAAATTTAATGCGTGGAACGTAATTTTTCTTATAGCGCGCCAAGATGTTCCAATCGACAAATGGTAATGTTGTCGGAATGAAAATTTCATCAAGATTCCAAATCTTCAATCCGTTTGACGATGCGACGGATAAATTTTGAGAAAATGATATTTTTGAGCAGCCTTCAAAAACTTAAAATTTCTTTAAAAAAAATTCAATGCGTGGAACGTACTTTTTCTTATATCGCGCCAATATGTTCCAATGGACAAATGGTAATGTTATCGGAATGAAAATTCTATCAAGATTCTAAATCTGCAATCCGTTTTGCGATGCGACGGATACATTTTGAGAAAATGATATTTTTGAGCAGCCTTCAAAAACTTAAAATTTCTTTAAAAAAAATTCAATGCGTGGAACGTACTTTTTCTTATAGCGCGCCAGGATGCTCCAATCACCAAAAGGTAATGTTATCAGAAAGAAAATTTCATGAGGATTCTAAATCTGCAATCCGTTTTGCGATGCGACGGATACATTTTGAGAAAATGATATTTTTGAGCAGCCTTCAAAAACTTAAAATTTCTTTAAAAAAAATTCAATGCGTGGAACGTAATTTTTCTTATAGCGCGCCAAGATGTTCCAATCGACAAAAGGTAATGTTATCGGAAAGAAAATTTCATGAGGATTCCAAATCTGCAATCCGTTTTGCGATGCGACGGATACATTTTGAGAAAATGATATTTTTGAGCAGCCTTCAAAAACTTAAAATTTCTTTAAAAAATATTCAATGCGTGGAACGTAATTTTTGTTATAGAGCGCCAAGATGTTCCAGTCGACAAAAGGTAATGTTATCGGAATGAAAATTTCATCAAGATTCCAAATCTGCAATCCGTTTTCCGATGCGACGGATACTTTTTGAGAAAATGATATTTTTGAGCAGCCTTCAAAAACTTAAAATTTCTTTAAAAAAAATTCAATGCGTGGAACGTAATTTTTCTTATAGCGCGCCAAGATGTTCCAATCGACAAATGGTAATGTTATCGGTATAAAAATTTCATCAAGATTCCAAATCTGCAATCCGTTTTGCGATGCGACGGATACATTTTGAGAAAATGATATTTTTGAGCAGCCTTCAAAAACTTAAAATTTCTTTAAAAAAAAATCAATGCGTGGAACGTAATTTTTCTTATAGCGCGCCAGGATGCTCCAATCACCAAAAGGTAATGTTATCAGAAAGAAAATTTCATGAGGATTCTAAATCTGCAATCCGTTTTGCGATGCGACGGATACTTTTTGAGAAAGTGATATTTTTGAGCAGCCTTCAAAAACTTAAAATTTCTTTAAAAAAAATTCAATGCGTGGAACGTAATTTTTCTTATAGCGCGCCAAGATGTTCCAATCGACAAATAATAATGTTGTCGGAATGAAAATTTCATCAAGATTCCAAATCTGCAATCCGTTTTGCGATGCGACGGATAAATTTTGAGAAAATGATATTTTTGAGCAGCCTTCAAAAACTTAAAATTTCCTAAAAAAAAATTCAATGCGTGAATCGTAATTTTTCTTATATCGCGCCAGGATGCTCCAATCACCAAAAGGTAATGTTATCGGAAAGAAAATTTCATCAAGATTCCAAATCTGCAATCCGTTTTGCGATGCGACGGACACATTTTGAGAAAATGATATTTTTGGGCAGCCTTCAAAAACTTAAAATTTCTTTAAAAAAAAATTAATGCGTGGAACGTAATTTTTCTTATAGCGCGCCAAGATGTTCCAATCGACAAATGGTAATGTTGTCGGAATGAAAATTTCATCAAGATTCCAAATCTGCAATCCGTTTTGCGATGCGACGGACACATTTTGAGAAAATGATATTTTTGGGCAGCCTTCAAAAACTTAAAATCTCTTTAAAAAAAAATTCAATGCGTGGAACCTAATTTTTCTTATAGCGCGCCAAGATGTTGCAATGGACAAATGGTAATGTTATCGGAATGAAAATTTCATCAAGATTCCAAATCTTCAATCTGTTTTGCGATGCGACGGATAGATTTTGAGAAAATGATATTTTTGAGCAGCCTTCAAAAACTTAAAATCTCTTTAAAAAAAAATTCAATGCGTGGAACCTAATTTTTCTTTTATCGCGCCAGGATGCTCCAATCAACAAAAAGGAATGTTATCGGAAAGAAAATTTCATGAGGATTCTAAATCTGCAATTCGTTTTGCGATGCGATGGATACTTTTTAAGAAAATGATATTTTTGTGCAGCCTTCAAAAACTTAAAATTTCTTTAAAAAAAATTCAATGCGTGGAACGTAATTTTTCTTATAGCGCGCCAAGATGTTCCAATCGACAAATGGTAATGTTATCGGAATGAAAATTTCATCAAGATTCCAAATCTTCAATCTGTTTTGCGATGCGACGGATAGATTTTGAGAAAATGATATTTTTGAGCAGCCTACAAAAACTTAAAATTTCTTTAAAAAAAATTCAATGCGTGAATCTTAATTTTTTTTATATCGCGCCAGGATGCTCCAATCGACAAAAGGGAATGTTATCGGAAAGAAAATTTCATGAGGATTCTAAATCTGTAATCTGTTTTGCGATGCGACGGATACTTTTTGAGAAAATGATATTTTTGAGCAGCCTTCAAAAACTTAAAATTTCTTTAAGAAAAATTCAATGCGCGGAACGTAATTTTTCTTATATCGCGCCAAGATGTTCCAATCGACAAATGGTAATGTTATCGGAATGAAAATTTCATTAAGATTCCAAATCTTCAATCTGTTTTGCGATGCGACGGATAGATTTTGAGAAAATGATATTTTTGAGCAGCCTACAAAAACTTAAAATTTCTTTAAAAAAAATTCAATGCGTGGAACGTAATTTTTCTTATAGCCCGGCAAGATGTTCCAATCGACAAATGGTAATGTTATCGGAATGAAAATTTCATCAAGATTCTAAATCTGCAATCCGTTTTGCGATGCGACGGATACTTTTTGAGAAAATGATATTTTTGAGCAGCCTTCAAAAACTTAAAATTTCTTTAAAAAAAATTCAATGCGTGGAACGTAATTTTTCTTATATCGCGCCAAGATGTTCCAATCGACAAATGGTAATGTTATCGGAATGAAAATTTCATCAAGATTCCAAATCTGCAATCCGTTTTGCGATGCGACGGATACATTTTGAGAAAATGATATTTTTGAGCAGCCTTCAAAAACTTAAAATTTCTTTAAAAAAAAATCAATGCGTGGAACGTAATTTTTCTTATAGCGCGCCAGGATGCTCCAATCACCAAAAGGTAAAGTTATCGGAAAGAAAATTTCATCAAGATTCCAAATCTGCAATCCGTTTTCCGATGCGACGGATACTTTTTGAGAAAATGATATTTTTGAGCAGCCTTCAAAAACTTAAAATTTCTTTAAAAAATATTCAATGCGTGGAACGTAATTTTTGTTATAGAGCGCCAAGATGTTCCAATCGACAAAACGTAATGTTATCGGAATGAAAATTTCATCAAGATTCCAAATCTGCAATCCGTTTTCCGATGCGACGGATACTTTTTGAGAAAATGATATTTTTGAGCAGCCTTCAAAAACTTAAAATTTCTTTAAAAAAAATTCAATGCGTGGAACGTAATTTTTCTTATAGCGCGCCAAGATGTTCCAATGGACAAATGGGAATGTTATCGGAATGAAAATTTCATCAAGATTCCAAATCTGCAATCCGTTTTGCGATGCGACGGATACATTTTGAGAAAATGATATTTTTGAGCAGCCTTCAAAAACTTAAAATTTCTTTAAAAAAAAAATCAATGCGTGGAACGTAATTTTTCTTATAGCGCGCCAGGATGCTCCAATCACCGAAAGGTAATGTTATCAGAAAGAAAATTTCATCAAGATTCCAAATCTGCAATCCGTTTTGCGATGCGACGGATACTTTTTGAGAAAATGATATTTGTGAGCAGCCTTCAAAAACTTAAAATTTCTTTAAAAAAAATTCAATGCGTGGAACGTAATTTTTCTTATAGCGCGCCAAGATGTTCCAATCGACAAATGGGAATGGTATCGGTATAAAAATTTCATCGAGATTCCAAATCTGCAATCCGTTTTGCGATGCGACGGATAAATTTTGAGAAAATGATATTTTTGAGTGGCCTTCAAAAACTTAAAATTTCTTTAAAAAAAATTCAATGCGTGAATCGTAATTTTTCTTATATCGCGCCAGGATGTTCCAATCGACAAATGGTAATGTTATCGGTATAAAAATTTCATCAGGATTCCAAATCTGCAATCCGTTTTGCGATGCGACGGATAGATTTTGAGAAAATGATATTTTTGAGTGGCCTTCAAAAACTTAAAATTTCTTTAAAAAAAATTTAATGCGTGGTACGTAATTTTTCTTATAGCGCGCCAAGATGTTACAATCGACAAATGGTAATGTTGTCGGAATGAAAATTTCATCAAGATTCCAACTCTGCAATCCGTTTGACGATGCGACGGATAAATTTTGAGAAAATGATATTTTTGAGCAGCCTTCAAAAACTTAAAATTTCTTTAAAAAAAATTCAATGCGTGGAACGTAATTTTTCTTATAGCGCGCCAAGATGTCCCAATCGACAAATGGTAATGTTATCGGAATAAAAATTTCATCAGGATTCCAAATCTGCAATCCGTTTTGCGATGCGACGGATACTTTTTGAGAAAATTATATTTTTGAGCAGCCTTCAAAAACTTAAAATTTCTTTAAAAAATATTCAATGCGTGGAACTTACTTTTTCTTATATCGCGCCAAGATGTTCCAATCGACAAATGGTAATGTTATCGGAATGAAAATTTTATCAAGATTCTAAATCTGCAATCCGTTTTGCGATGCGACGGATACATTTTGAGAAAATGATATTTTTGAGCAGCCTTCAAAAACTTAAAATTTCTTTAAAAAATATTCAATGCGTGGAACGTAATTTTTGTTATAGAGCGCCAAGATGTTCCAATCGACAAAACGTAATGTTATCGGAATGAAAATTTCATCAAGATTCCAAATCTGCAATCCGTTTTCCGATGCGACGGATACTTTTTGAGAAAATGATATTTTTGAGCAGCCTTCAAAAACTTAAAATTTCTTTAAAAAAAATTCAATGCGTGGAACGTAGTTTTTCTTATAGCGCGCCAAGATGTTCCAATGGACAAATGGGAATGTTATCGGAATGAAAATTTCATCAAGATTCCAAATCTGCAATCCGTTTTGCGATGCGACGGATACATTTTGAGAAAATGATATTTTTGAGCAGCCTTCAAAAACTTAAAATTTCTTTAAAAAAAAAATCAATGCGTGGAACGTAATTTTTCTTATAGCGCGCCAGGATGCTCCAATCACCAAAAGGTAATGTTATCAGAAAGAAAATTTCATGAGGATTCTAAATCTGCAATCCGTTTTGCGATGCGACGGATACTTTTTGAGAAAATGATATTTGTGAGCAGCCTTCAAAAACTTAAAATTTCTTTAAAAAAAATTCAATGCGTGGAACGTAATTTTTCTTATAGCGCGCCAAGATGTTCCAATCGACAAATGGTAATGGTATCGGTATAAAAATTTCATCGAGATTCCAAATCTGCAATCCGTTTTGCGATGCGACGGATAAATTTTGAGAAAATGATATTTTTGAGTGGCCTTCAAAAACTTAAAATTTCTTTAAAAAAAATTCAATGCGTGAATCGTAATTTTTCTTATATCGCGCCAGGATGTTCCAATCGACAAATGGTAATGTTATCGGTATAAAAATTTCATCAGGATTCCAAATCTGCAATCCGTTTTGCGATGCGACGGATAGATTTTGAGAAAATGATATTTTTGAGTGGCCTTCAAAAACTTAAAATTTCTTTAAAAAAAATTTAATGCGTGGAACGTAATTTTTCTTATAGCGCGCCAAGATGTTACAATCGACAAATGGTAATGTTGTCGGAATGAAAATTTCATCAAGATTCCAAATCTGCAATCCGTTTGACGATGCGACGGATAAATTTTGAGAAAATGATATTTTTGAGCAGCCTTCAAAAACTTAAAATTTCTTTAAAAAAAATTCAATGCGTGGAACGTAATTTTTCTTATAGCGCGCCAAGATGTCCCAATCGACAAATGGTAATGTTATCGGAATGAAAATTTCATCAAGATTCCAAATCTGCAATCCGTTTTGCGATGCGACGGATACTTTTTGAGAAAATTATATTTTTGAGCAGCCTTCAAAAACTTAAAATTTCTTTAAAAAATATTCAATGCGTGGAACTTACTTTTTCTTATATCGCGCCAAGATGTTCCAATCGACAAATGGTAATGTTATCGGAATGAAAATTTTATCAAGATTCTAAATCTGCAATCCGTTTTGCGATGCGACGGATACATTTTGAGAAAATGATATTTTTGAGCAGCCTTCAAAAACTTAAAATTTCTTTAAAAAAAATTCAATGCGTGGAACGTACTTTTTCTTATAGCGCGCCAGGATGCTCCAATCACCAAAAGGTAATGTTATCAGAAAGAAAATTTCATGAGGATTCTAAATCTGCAATCCGTTTTGCGATGCGACGGAACTTTTTGAGAAAATGATATATTTGAGCAGCCTTCAAAAACTTAAAATTTCTTTAAAAAAAATTCAATGCGTGGAACGTAATTTTTCTTATAGCGCGCCAAGATGTTCCAATCGACAAAAGGTAATGTTATCGGAAAGAAAATTTCATGAGGATTCCAAATCTGCAATCCGTTTTGCGACGCGATGGATACATTTTGAGAAAATGATATTTTTGAGCAGCCTTCAAAAACTTAAAATTTCTTTAAAAAATATTCAATGCGTGGAACGTAATTTTTGTTATAGAGCGCCAAGATGTTCCAGTCGACAAAAGGTAATGTTATCGGAATGAAAATTTCATCAAGATTCCAAATCTGCAATCCGTTTTCCGATGCGACGGATACTTTTTGAGAAAATGATATTTTTGAGCAGCCTTCAAAAACTTAAAATTTCTTTAAAAAAAAATCAATGCGTGGAACGTAATTTTTCTTATAGCGCGCCAGGATGCTCCAATCACCAAAAGGTAATGTTATCAGAAAGAAAATTTCATGAGGATTCTAAATCTGCAATCCGTTTTGCGATGCGACGGATACTTTTTGAGAAAATGATATTTTTGAGCAGCCTTGAAAAACTTAAAATTTCTTTAAAAAAAATTCAATGCGTGAATCGTAATTTTTCTTATATCGCGCCAGGATGCTCCAATCAACAAAGGGTAATGTTATCGGAAAGAAAATTTCATCAAGATTCCAAATCTGCAATCCGTTTTCCGATGCGACGGATACTTTTTGAGAAAATGATATTTTTGAGCAGCCTTCAAAAACTTAAAATTTCTTTAAAAAATATTCAATGCGTGGAACGTAATTTTTCTTATAGCGCGCCAAGATGTTCCAATCGACAAAAGGTAATGTTATCGGAAAGAAAATTTCATGAGGATTCCAAATCTGCAATCCGTTTTGCGACGCGATGGATACATTTTGAGAAAATGATATTTTTGAGCAGCCTTCAAAAACTTAAAATTTCTTTAAAAAATATTCAATGCGTGGAACGTAATTTTTGTTATAGAGCGCCAAGATGTTCCAGTCGACAAAAGGTAATGTTATCGGAATGAAAATTTCATCAAGATTCCAAATCTGCAATCCGTTTTCCGATGCGACGGATACTTTTTGAGAAAATGATATTTTTGAGCAGCCTTCAAAAACTTAAAATTTCTTTAAAAAAAAATCAATGCGTGGAACGTAATTTTTCTTATAGCGCGCCAGGATGCTCCAATCACCAAAAGGTAATGTTATCAGAAAGAAAATTTCATGAGGATTCTAAATCTGCAATCCGTTTTGCGATGCGACGGATACTTTTTGAGAAAATGATATTTTTGAGCAGCCTTCAAAAACTTAAAATTTCTTTAAAAAAAATTCAATGCGTGAATCGTAATTTTTCTTATATCGCGCCAGGATGCTCCAATCAACAAAGGGTAATGTTATCGGAAAGAAAATTTCATCAAGATTCCAAATCTGCAATCCGTTTTCCGATGCGACGGATACTTTTTGAGAAAATGATATTTTTGAGCAGCCTTCAAAAACTTAAAATTTCTTTAAAAAATATTCAATGCGTGGAACGTAATTTTTGTTATAGAGCGCCAAGATGTTCCAATCGACAAAACGTAATGTTATCGGAATGAAAATTTTATCAAGATTCCAAATCTGCAATCCGTTTTCCGATGCGACGGATACTTTTTGAGAAAATGATATTTTTGAGCAGCCTTCAAAAACTTAAAATTTCTTTAAAAAAAATTCAATGCGTGGAACGTAATTTTTCTTATAGCGCGCCAAGATGTTCCAATGGACAAATGGGAATGTTATCGGAATGAAAATTTCATCAAGATTCCAAATCTGCAATCCGTTTTGCGATGCGACGGATACATTTTGAGAAAATGATATTTTTGAGCAGCCTTCAAAAACTTAAAATTTCTTTAAAAAAAAAATCAATGCGTGGAACGTAATTTTTCTTATAGCGCGCCAGGATGCTCCAATCACCAAAAGGTAATGTTATCAGAAAGAAAATTTCATGAGGATTCTAAATCTGCAATCCGTTTTGCGATGCGACGGATACTTTTTGAGAAAATGATATTTGTGAGCAGCCTTCAAAAACTTAAAATTTCTTTAAAAAAAATTCAATGCGTGGAACGTAATTTTTCTTATAGCGCGCCAAGATGTTCCAATCGACAAATGGGAATGGTATCGGTATAAAAATTTCATCGAGATTCCAAATCTGCAATCCGTTTTGCGATGCGACGGATAAATTTTGAGAAAATGATATTTTTGAGTGGCCTTCAAAAACTTAAAATTTCTTTAAAAAAAATTCAATGCGTGAACCGTAATTTTTCTTATATCGCGCCAGGATGTTCCAATCGACAAATGGTAATGTTATCGGTATAAAAATTTCATCAGGATTCCAAATCTGCAATCCGTTTTGCGATGCGACGGATAGATTTTGAGAAAATGATATTTTTGAGTGGCCTTCAAAAACTTAAAATTTCTTTAAAAAAAATTCAATGCGTGAATCGTAATTTTTCTTATATCGCGCCAGGATGTTCCAATCGACAAATGGTAATGTTATCGGTATAAAAATTTCATCAGGATTCCAAATCTGCAATCCGTTTTGCGATGCGACGGATAGATTTTGAGAAAATGATATTTTTGAGTGGCCTTCAAAAACTTAAAATTTCTTTAAAAAAAATTTAATGCGTGGAACGTAATTTTTCTTATAGCGCGCCAAGATGTTACAATCGACAAATGGTAATGTTGTCGGAATGAAAATTTCATCAAGATTCCAAATCTGCAATCCGTTTGACGATGCGACGGATAAATTTTGAGAAAATGATATTTTTGAGCAGCCTTCAAAAACTTAAAATTTCTTTAAAAAAAATTCAATGCGTGGAACGTAATTTTTCTTATAGCGCGCCAAGATGTCCCAATCGACAAATGGTAATGTTATCGGAATGAACATTTCATCAAGATTCCAAATCTGCAATCTGTTTTGCGATGCGATGGATAGATTTTGAGAAAATTATATTTTTGAGCAGCCTTCAAAAACTTAAAATTTCTTTAAAAAATATTCAATGCGTGGAACTTACTTTTTCTTATATCGCGCCAAGATGTTCCAATCGACAAATGGTAATGTTATCGGAATGAAAATTTTATCAAGATTCTAAATCTGCAATCCGTTTTGCGATGCGACGGATACATTTTGAGAAAATGATATTTTTGAGCAGCCTTCAAAAACTTAAAATTTCTTTAAAAAAAATTCAATGCGTGGAACGTACTTTTTCTTATAGCGCGCCAGGATGCTCCAATCACCAAAAGGTAATGTTATCAGAATGAAAATTTCATGAGGATTCTAAATCTGCAATCCGTTTTGCGATGCGACGGAACTTTTTGAGAAAATGATATTTTTGAGCAGCCTTCAAAAACTTAAAATTTCTTTAAAAAAAATTCAATGCGTGGAACGTAATTTTTCTTATAGCGCGCCAAGATGTTCCAATCGACAAAAGGTAATGTTATCGGAAAGAAAATTTCATGAGGACTCCAAATCTGCAATCCGTTTTGCGATGCGATGGATACATTTTGAGAAAATGATATTTTTGAGCAGCCTTCAAAAACTTAAAATTTCTTTAAAAAATATTCAATGCGTGGAACGTAATTTTTGTTATAGAGCGCCAAGATGTTCCAGTCGACAAAAGGTAATGTTATCGGAATGAAAATTTCATCAAGATTCCAAATCTGCAATCCGTTTTCCGATGCGACGGATACTTTTTGAGAAAATGATATTTTTGAGCAGCCTTCAAAAACTTAAAATTTCTTTAAAAAAAAATCAATGCGTGGAACGTAATTTTTCTTATAGCGCGCCAGGATGCTCCAATCACCAAAAGGTAATGTTATCAGAAAGAAAATTTCATGAGGATTCTAAATCTGCAATCCGTTTTGCGATGCGACGGATACTTTTTGAGAAAATGATATTTGTGAGCAGCCTTCAAAAACTTAAAATTTCTTTAAAAAAAATTCAATGCGTGGAACGTAATTTTTCTTATAGCGCGCCAAGATGTTCCAATCGACAAATGGTAATGGTATCGGTATAAAAATTTCATCGAGATTCCAAATCTGCAATCCGTTTTGCGATGCGACGGATAAATTTTGAGAAAATGATATTTTTGAGTGGCCTTCAAAAACTTAAAATTTCTTTAAAAAAAATTCAATGCGTGAATCGTAATTTTTCTTATATCGCGCCAGGATGTTCCAATCGACAAATGGTAATGTTGTCGGAATGAAAATTTCATCAAGATTCCAACTCTGCAATCCGTTTGACGATGCGACGGATAAATTTTGAGAAAATGATATTTTTGAGCAGCCTTCAAAAACTTAAAATTTCTTTAAAATAATTCAATGCGTGGAACGTAATTTTTCTTATAGCGCGCCAAGATGTTACAATCGACAAATGGTAATGTTGTCGGAATGAAAATTTCATCAAGATTCCAACTCTGCAATCCGTTTGACGATGCGACGGATAAATTTTGAGAAAATGATATTTTTGAGCAGCCTTCAAAAACTTAAAATTTCTTTAAAAAAAATTCAATGCGTGGAACGTAATTTTTCTTATAGCGCGCCAAGATGTCCCAATCGACAAATGGTAATGTTATCGGAATGAAAATTTCATCAGGATTCCAAATCTGCATTCCGTTTTGCGATGCGACGGATACATTTTGAGAAAATGATATTTTTGAGCAGCCTTCAAAAACTTAAAATTTCTTTAAAAAATATTCAATGCGTGGAACGTAATTTTTGTTATAGAGCGCCAAGATGTTCCAATCGACAAAACGTAATGTTATCGGAATGAAAATTTCATCAAGATTCCAAATCTGCAATCCGTTTTCCGATGCGATGGATACTTTTTGAGAAAATGATATTTTTGAGCAGCCTTCAAAAACTTAAAATTTCTTTAAAAAAAATTCAATGCGTGGAACGTAATTTTTCTTATAGCGCGCCAAGATGTTCCAATGGACAAATGGGAATGTTATCGGAATGAAAATTTCATCAAGATTCCAAATCTGCAATCCGTTTTGCGATGCGACGGATACATTTTGAGAAAATGATATTTTTGAGCAGCCTTCAAAAACTTAAAATTTCTTTAAAAAAAAAATCAATGCGTGGAACGTAATTTTTCTTATAGCGCGCCAGGATGCTCCAATCACCAAAAGGTAATGTTATCAGAAAGAAAATTTCATGAGGATTCTAAATCTGCAATCCGTTTTGCGATGCGACGGATACTTTTTGAGAAAATGATATTTGTGAGCAGCCTTCAAAAACTTAAAATTTCTTTAAAAAAAATTCAATGCGTGGAACGTAATTTTTCTTATAGCGCGCCAAGATGTTCCAATCGACAAATGGTAATGGTATCGGTATAAAAATTTCATCAGGATTCCAAATCTGCAATCCGTTTTGCGATGCGACGGATAGATTTTGAGAAAATGATATTTTTGAGTGGCCTTCAAAAACTTAAAATTTCTTTAAAAAAAATTTAATGCGTGGAACGTAATTTTTCTTATAGCGCGCCAAGATGTTACAATCGACAAATGGTAATGTTGTCGGAATGAAAATTTCATCAAGATTCCAAATCTGCAATCCGTTTGACGATGCGACGGATAAATTTTGAGAAAATGATATTTTTGAGCAGCCTTCAAAAACTTAAAATTTCTTTAAAAAAAATTCAATGCGTGGAACGTAATTTTTCTTATAGCGCGCCAAGATGTCCCAATCGACAAATGGTAATGTTATCGGAATGAAAATTTCATCAAGATTCCAAATCTGCAATCCGTTTTGCGATGCGACGGATACTTTTTGAGAAAATTATATTTTTGAGCAGCCTTCAAAAACTTAAAATTTCTTTAAAAAATATTCAATGCGTGGAACTTACTTTTTCTTATATCGCGCCAAGATGTTCCAATCGACAAATGGTAATGTTATCGGAATGAAAATTTTATCAAGATTCTAAATCTGCAATCCGTTTTGCGATGCGACGGATACATTTTGAGAAAATGATATTTTTGAGCAGCCTTCAAAAACTTAAAATTTCTTTAAAAAAAATTCAATGCGTGGAACGTACTTTTTCTTATAGCGCGCCAGGATGCTCCAATCACCAAAAGGTAATGTTATCAGAAAGAAAATTTCATGAGGATTCTAAATCTGCAATCCGTTTTGCGATGCGACGGAACTTTTTGAGAAAATGATATTTTTGAGCAGCCTTCAAAAACTTAAAATTTCTTTAAAAAAAATTCAATGCGTGGAACGTAATTTTTCTTATAGCGCGCCAAGATGTTCCAATCGACAAAAGGTAATGTTATCGGAAAGAAAATTTCATGAGGATTCCAAATCTGCAATCCGTTTTGCGATGCGACGGATACATTTTGAGAAAATGATATTTTTGAGCAGCCTTCAAAAACTTAAAATTTCTTTAAAAAATATTCAATGCGTGGAACGTAATTTTTGTTATAGAGCGCCAAGATGTTCCAGTCGACAAAAGGTAATGTTATCGGAATGAAAATTTCATCAAGATTCCAAATCTGCAATCCGTTTTCCGATGCGACGGATACTTTTTGAGAAAATGATATTTTTGAGCAGCCTTCAAAAACTTAAAATTTCTTTAAAAAAAATTCAATGCGTGGAACGTAATTTTTCTTATAGCGCGCCAAGATGTTCCAATCGACAAATGGTAATGTTATCGGTATAAAAATTTCATCAAGATTCCAAATCTGCAATCCGTTTTGCGATGCGACGGATACATTTTGAGAAAATGATATTTTTGAGCAGCCTTCAAAAACTTAAAATTTCTTTAAAAAAAAATCAATGCGTGGAACGTAATTTTTCTTATAGCGCGCCAGGATGCTCCAATCACCAAAAGGTAATGTTATCAGAAAGAAAATTTCATGAGGATTCTAAATCTGCAATCCGTTTTGCGATGCGACGGATACTTTTTGAGAAAGTGATATTTTTGAGCAGCCTTCAAAAACTTAAAATTTCCTAAAAAAAAATTCAATGCGTGAATCGTAATTTTTCTTATATCGCGCCAGGATGCTCCAATCACCAAAAGGTAATGTTATCGGAAAGAAAATTTCATGAGGATTCTAAATCTGCAATCCGTTTTGCGATGCGACGGAACTTTTTGAGAAAATGATATTTTTGGGCAGCCTTCAAAAACTTAAAATTTCTTTAAAAAAAATTTAATGCGTGGAACGTAATTTTTCTTATAGCGCGCCAAGATGTTCCAATCGACAAATGGTAATGTTGTCGGAATGAAAATTTCATCAAGATTCCAAATCTGCAATCCGTTTTGCGATGCGACGGATAAATTTTGAGAAAATGATATTTTTGAGCAGCCTTCAAAAACTTAAAATCTCTTTAAAAAAAAATTCAATGCGTGGAACCTAATTTTTCTTATAGCGCGCCAAGATGTTGCAATGGACAAATGGTAATGTTATCGGAAAGAAAATTTCATGAGGATTCTAAATCTGCAATTCGTTTTGCGATGCGATGGATACTTTTTAAGAAAATGATATTTTTGTGCAGCCTTCAAAAACTTAAAATTTCTTTAAAAAAAATTCAATGCGTGGAACGTAATTTTTCTTATAGCGCGCCAAGATGTTCCAATCGACAAATGGTAATGTTGTCGGAATGAAAATTTCATCAAGATTCCAAATCTGCAATCCGTTTTGCGATGCGACGGATAAATTTTGAGAAAATGATATTTTTGAGCAGCCTTCAAAAACTTAAAATCTCTTTAAAAAAAAATTCAATGCGTGGAACCTAATTTTTCTTATAGCGCGCCAAGATGTTGCAATGGACAAATGGTAATGTTATCGGAATGAAAATTTCATCAAGATTCCAAATCTTCAATCTGTGTTGCGATGCGACGGATAGATTTTGAGAAAATGATATTTTTGAGCAGCCTTCAAAAACTTAAAATCTCTTTAAAAAAAAATTCAATGCGTGGAACCTAATTTTTCTTTTATCGCGCCAGGATGCTCCAATCAACAAAAGGGAATGTTATCGGAAAGAAAATTTCATGAGGATTCTAAATCTGCAATCTGTTTTGCGATGCGACGGATACTTTTTGAGAAAATGATATTTTTGAGCAGCCTTCAAAAACTTAAAATTTCTTTAAGAAAAATTCAATGCGTGGAACGTAATTTTTCTTATATCGCGCCAAGATGTTCCAATCGACAAATGGTAATGTTATCGGAATGAAAATTTCATCAAGATTCCAAATCTTCAATCTGTTTTGCGATGCGACGGACAGATTTTGAGAAAATGATATTTTTGAGCAGCCTTCAAAAACTTAAAATTTCTTTAAAAAAAATTCAATGCGTGGAACGTAATTTTTCTTATAGCCCGCCAAGATGTTCCAATCGACAAATGGTAATGTTATCGGAATGAAAATTTCATCAAGATTCTAAATCTGCAATCCGTTTTGCGATGCGACGGATACTTTTTGCGAAAATGATATTTTTGAGCAGCCTTCAAAAACTTAAAATTTCTTTAAAAAAATTCAATGCGTGGAACGTAATTTTTCTTATATCGCGCCAAGATGTTCCAATCAACAAAAGGGAATGTTATCGGAAAGAAAATTTCATGAGGATTCTAAATCTGCAATTCGTTTTGCGATGCGATGGATACTTTTTAAGAAAATGATATTTTTGTGCAGCCTTCAAAAACTTAAAATCTCTTTAAAAAAAAATTCAATGCGTGGAACCTAATTTTTCTTTTATCGCGCCAGGATGCTCCAATCAACAAAAGGGAATGTTATCGGAAAGAAAATTTCATGAGGATTCTAAATCTGCAATTCGTTTTGCGATGCGATGGATACTTTTTAAGAAAATGATATTTTTGTGCAGCCTTCAAAAACTTAAAATTTCTTTAACAAAAATTCAATGCGTGAATCTTAATTTTTTTTAAATCGCGCCAGGATGTTCCAATCGATAAATGGTAATGTTATCGGTATAAAAATTTCATCAAGATTCCAAATCTGCAATCCGTTTTGCGATGCGACGGATAAATTTTGAGAAAATGATATTTTTGAATGGCCTTCAAAAACTTAAAATTTCTTTAAAAAAAATTTAATGCGTGGAACGTAATTTTTCTTATAGCGCGCCAAGATGTTCCAATCGACAAATGGTAATGTTGTCGGAATGAAAATTTCATCAAGATTCCAAATCTGCAATCCGTTTTGCGATGCGACGGATAAATTTTGAGAAAATGATATTTTTGAGCAGCCTTCAAAAACTTAAAATTTCTTTAAAAAAAATTCAATGCGTGGAACCTAATTTTTCTTTTATCGCGCCAGGATGCTCCAATCAACAAAAGGGAATGTTATCGGAAAGAAAATTTCATGAGGATTCTAAATCTGCAATCTGTTTTGCGATGCGACGGATACTTTTTGAGAAAATGATATTTTTGAGCAGCCTTCAAAAACTTAAAATTTCTTTAAGAAAAATTCAATGCGTGGAACGTAATTTTTCTTATAGCCCGCCAAGATGTTCCAATCGACAAATGGTAATGTTATCGGAATGAAAATTTCATCAAGATTCTAAATCTGCAATCCGTTTTGCGATGCGACGGATACTTTTTGAGAAAATGATATTTTTGAGCAGCCTTCAAAAACTTAAAATTTCTTTAAAAAAAATTCAATTTTTCTTATATCGCGCCAGGATGCTCCAATTACCAAAAGGTAATGTTATCGGAAAGAAAATTTCATCAAGATTCCAAATCTTCAATCTGTTTTGCGATGCGACGGATAGATTTTGAGAAAATGATATTTTTGAGCAGCCTTCAAAAACTTAAAATTTCTTTAAAAAAAATTCAATGCGTGGAACGTAATTTTTCTTATAGCCCGCCAAGATGTTCCAATCGACAAATGGTAATGTTATCGGAATGAAAATTTCATCAAGATTCTAAATCTGCAATCCGTTTTGCGATGCGACGGATACTTTTTGAGAAAATGATATTTTTGAGCAGCCTTCAAAAACTTAAAATTTCTTTAAAAAAAATTCAATGCGTGGAACGTAATTTTTCTTATATCGCGCCAAGATGTTCCAATCAACAAAAGGGAATGTTATCGGAAAGAAAATTTCATGAGGATTCTAAATCTGCAATTCGTTTTGCGATGCGATGGATACTTTTTAAGAAAATGATATTTTTGTGCAGCCTTCAAAAACTTAAAATCTCTTTAAAAAAAAATTCAATGCGTGGAACCTAATTTTTCTTTTATCGCGCCAGGATGCTCCAATTACCAAAAGGTAATGTTATCGGAAAGAAAATTTCATGAGGATTCTAAATCTGCAATTCGTTTTGCGATGCGATGGATACTTTTTAAGAAAATGATATTTTTGTGCAGCCTTCAAAAACTTAAAATTTCTTTAACAAAAATTCAATGCGTGAATCTTAATTTTTTTTAAATCGCGCCAGGATGTTCCAATCGATAAATGGTAATGTTATCGGTATAAAAATTTCATCAAGATTCCAAATCTGCAATCCGTTTTGCGATGCGACGGATAAATTTTGAGAAAATGATATTTTTGAATGGCCTTCAAAAACTTAAAATTTCTTTAAAAAAAATTTAATGCGTGGAACGTAATTTTTCTTATAGCGCGCCAAGATGTTCCAATCGACAAATGGTAATGTTGTCGGAATGAAAATTTCATCAAGATTCCAAATCTGCAATCCGTTTTGCGATGCGACGGATAAATTTTGAGAAAATGATATTTTTGAGCAGCCTTCAAAAACTTAAAATTTCTTAAAAAAAAATTCAATGCGTGAATCGTAATTTTTCTTATATCGCGCCAGGATGCTCCAATTACCAAAAGGTAATGTTATCGGAAAGAAAATTTCATGAGGATTCTAAATCTGCAATCCGTTTTGCGATGCGACGGAACTTTTTGAGAAAATGATATTTTTGAGCAGCCTTCAAAAACTTAAAATCTCTTTAAACAAAAATTCAATGCGTGGAACCTAATTTTTCTTATAGCGCGCCAAGATGTTGCAATGGACAAATGGTAATGTTATCGGAATGAAAATTTCATCAAGATTCCAAATCTTCAATCTGTTTTGCGATGCGACGGATAGATTTTGAGAAAATGATATTTTTGAGCAGCCTTCAAAAACTTAAAATCTCTTTAAAAAAAAATTCAATGCGTGGAACCTAATTTTTCTTATAGCGCGCCAAGATGTTCCAATCGACAAATGGTAATGTTATCGGAATTAAAATTTCATCAAGATTCCAAATCTGCAATCTGTTTTGCGATGCGATGGATAGATTTTGAGAAAATGATATTTTTGAGCAGCCTTCAAAAACTTAAAATTTCTTTAAAAAAAATTCAATGCGTGAATCGTAATTTTTCTTATATCGCGCCAGGATGCTCCAATTACCAAAAGGTAATGTTATCGGAAAGAAAATTTCATGAGGATTTTAAATCTGCAATCCGTTTTGCGATGCGACGGATAAATTTTGAGAAAATGATATTTTTGAGCAGCCTTCAAAAACTTAAAATTTCTTTAAGAAAAATTCAATGCGTGGAACGTAATTTTTCTTATATCGCGCCAAGATGTTCCAATCGACAAATGGTAATGTTATCGGAATGAAAATTTCATCAAGATTCCAAATCTTCAATCTGTTTTGCGATGCGACGGATAGATTTTGAGAAAATGATATTTTTGAGCAGCCTTCAAAAACTTAAAATTTCTTTAACAAAAATTCAATGCGTGAATCTTAATTTTTTTTAAATCGCGCCAGGATGTTCCAATCGATAAATGGTAATGTTATCGGTATAAAAATTTCATCAAGATTCTAAATCTGCAATCCGTTTTGCGATGCGACGGATAAATTTTGAGAAAATGATATTTTTGAATGGCCTTCAAAAACTTAAAATTTCTTTAAAAAAAATTTAATGCGTGGAACGTAATTTTTCTTATAGCGCGCCAAGATGTTCCAATCGACAAATGGTAATGTTGTCGGAATGAAAATTTCATCAAGATTCCAAATCTGCAATCCGTTTTGCGATGCGACGGATAAATTTTGAGAAAATGATATTTTTGAGCAGCCTTCAAAAACTTAAAATTTCTTTAAAAAAAATTCAATGCGTGGAACCTAATTTTTCTTTTATCGCGCCAGGATGCTCCAATCAACAAAAGGGAATGTTATCGGAAAGAAAATTTCATGAGGATTCTAAATCTGCAATCTGTTTTGCGATGCGACGGATACTTTTTGAGAAAATGATATTTTTGAGCAGCCTTCAAAAACTTAAAATTTCTTTAAGAAAAATTCAATGCGTGGAACGTAATTTTTCTTATATCGCGCCAAGATGTTCCAATCGACAAATGGTAATGTTATCGGAATGAAAATTTCATCAAGATTCCAAATCTTCAATCTGTTTTGCGATGCGACGGATAGATTTTGAGAAAATGATATTTTTGAGCAGCCTTCAAAAACTTAAAATTTCTTTAAAAAAAATTCAATGCGTGGAACGTAATTTTTCTTATAGCCCGCCAAGATGTTCCAATCGACAAATGGTAATGTTATCGGAATGAAAATTTCATCAAGATTCTAAATCTGCAATCCGTTTTGCGATGCGACGGATACTTTTTGAGAAAATGATATTTTTGAGCAGCCTTCAAAAACTTAAAATTTCTTTAAAAAAAATTCAATGCGTGGAACGTAATTTTTCTTATATCGCGCCAAGATGTTCCAATCAACAAAAGGGAATGTTATCGGAAAGAAAATTTCATGAGGATTCTAAATCTGCAATTCGTTTTGCGATGCGATGGATACTTTTTAAGAAAATGATATTTTTGTGCAGCCTTCAAAAACTTAAAATCTCTTTAAAAAAAAATTCAATGCGTGGAACCTAATTTTTCTTTTATCGCGCCAGGATGCTCCAATTACCAAAAGGTAATGTTATCGGAAAGAAAATTTCATGAGGATTCTAAATCTGCAATTCGTTTTGCGATGCGATGGATACTTTTTAAGAAAATGATATTTTTGTGCAGCCTTCAAAAACTTAAAATTTCTTTAACAAAAATTCAATGCGTGAATCTTAATTTTTTTTAAATCGCGCCAGGATGTTCCAATCGATAAATGGTAATGTTATCGGTATAAAAATTTCATCAAGATTCCAAATCTGCAATCCGTTTTGCGATGCGACGGATAAATTTTGAGAAAATGATATTTTTGAATGGCCTTCAAAAACTTAAAATTTCTTTAAAAAAAATTTAATGCGTGGAACGTAATTTTTCTTATAGCGCGCCAAGATGTTCCAATCGACAAATGGTAATGTTGTCGGAATGAAAATTTCATCAAGATTCCAAATCTGCAATCCGTTTTGCGATGCGACGGATAAATTTTGAGAAAATGATATTTTTGAGCAGCCTTCAAAAACTTAAAATTTCTTAAAAAAAAATTCAATGCGTGAATCGTAATTTTTCTTATATCGCGCCAGGATGCTCCAATTACCAAAAGGTAATGTTATCGGAAAGAAAATTTCATGAGGATTCTAAATCTGCAATCCGTTTTGCGATGCGACGGAACTTTTTGAGAAAATGATATTTTTGAGCAGCCTTCAAAAACTTAAAATCTCTTTAAACAAAAATTCAATGCGTGGAACCTAATTTTTCTTATAGCGCGCCAAGATGTTGCAATGGACAAATGGTAATGTTATCGGAATGAAAATTTCATCAAGATTCCAAATCTTCAATCTGTTTTGCGATGCGACGAATAGATTTTGAGAAAATGATATTTTTGAGCAGCCTTCAAAAACTTAAAATCTCTTTAAAAAAAAATTCAATGCGTGGAACCTAATTTTTCTTATAGCGCGCCAAGATGTTCCAATCGACAAATGGTAATGTTATCGGAATTAAAATTTCATCAAGATTCCAAATCTGCAATCTGTTTTGCGATGCGATGGATAGATTTTGAGAAAATGATATTTTTGAGCAGCCTTCAAAAACTTAAAATTTCTTTAAAAAAAATTCAATGCGTGAATCGTAATTTTTCTTATATCGCGCCAGGATGCTCCAATTACCAAAAGGTAATGTTATCGGAAAGAAAATTTCATGAGGATTTTAAATCTGCAATCCGTTTTGCGATGCGACGGAACTTTTTGAGAAAATGATATTTTTGAGCAGCCTTCAAAAACTTAAAATTTCTTTAAGAAAAATTCAATGCGTGGAACGTAATTTTTCTTATATCGCGCCAAGATGTTCCAATCGACAAATGGTAATGTTATCGGAATGAAAATTTCATCAAGATTCCAAATCTTCAATCTGTTTTGCGATGCGACGGATAGATTTTGAGAAAATGATATTTTTGAGCAGCCTTCAAAAACTTAAAATTTCTTTAAAAAAAATTCAATGCGTGGAACGTAATTTTTCTTATAGCCCGCCAAGATGTTCCAATCGACAAATGGTAATGTTATCGGAATGAAAATTTCATCAAGATTCTAAATCTGCAATCCGTTTTGCGATGCGACGGATACTTTTTGAGAAAATGATATTTTTGAGCAGCCTTCAAAAACTTAAAATTTCTTTAAAAAAAATTCAATGCGTGGAACGTAATTTTTCTTATATCGCGCCAAGATGTTCCAATCAACAAAAGGGAATGTTATCGGAATGAAAATTTCATCAAGATTCCAAATCTTCAATCTGTTTTGCGATGCGACGGATAGATTTTGAGAAAATGATATTTTTGAGCAGCCTTCAAAAACTTAAAATCTCTTTAAAAAAAAATTCAATGCGTGGAACCTAATTTTTCTTATAGCGCGCCAAGATGTTCCAATCGACAAATGGTAATGTTATCGGAATTAAAATTTCATCAAGATTCCAAATCTGCAATCTGTTTTGCGATGCGATGGATAGATTTTGAGAAAATGATATTTTTGAGCAGCCTTCAAAAACTTAAAATCTCTTTAAACAAAAATTCAATGCGTGGAACCTAATTTTTCTTATAGCGCGCCAAGATGTTGCAATGGACAAATGGTAATGTTATCGGAATGAAAATTTCATCAAGATTCCAAATCTTCAATCTGTTTTGCGATGCGACGGATAGATTTTGAGAAAATGATATTTTTGAGCAGCCTTCAAAAACTTAAAATCTCTTTAAAAAAAAATTCAATGCGTGGAACCTAATTTTTCTTATAGCGCGCCAAGATGTTCCAATCGACAAATGGTAATGTTATCGGAATTAAAATTTCATCAAGATTCCAAATCTGCAATCTGTTTTGCGATGCGATGGATAGATTTTGAGAAAATGATATTTTTGAGCAGCCTTCAAAAACTTAAAATTTCTTTAAAAAAAATTCAATGCGTGAATCGTAATTTTTCTTATATCGCGCCAGGATGCTCCAATTACCAAAAGGTAATGTTATCGGAAAGAAAATTTCATGAGGATTTTAAATCTGCAATCCGTTTTGCGATGCGACGGAACTTTTTGAGAAAATGATATTTTTGAGCAGCCTTCAAAAACTTAAAATTTCTTTAAGAAAAATTCAATGCGTGGAACGTAATTTTTCTTATATCGCGCCAAGATGTTCCAATCGACAAATGGTAATGTTATCGGAATGAAAATTTCATCAAGATTCCAAATCTTCAATCTGTTTTGCGATGCGACGGATAGATTTTGAGAAAATGATATTTTTGAGCAGCCTTCAAAAACTTAAAATTTCTTTAACAAAAATTCAATGCGTGAATCTTAATTTTTTTTAAATCGCGCCAGGATGTTCCAATCGATAAATGGTAATGTTATCGGTATAAAAATTTCATCAAGATTCTAAATCTGCAATCCGTTTTGCGATGCGACGGATAAATTTTGAGAAAATGATATTTTTGAATGGCCTTCAAAAACTTAAAATTTCTTTAAAAAAAATTTAATGCGTGGAACGTAATTTTTCTTATAGCGCGCCAAGATGTTCCAATCGACAAATGGTAATGTTGTCGGAATGAAAATTTCATCAAGATTCCAAATCTGCAATCCGTTTTGCGATGCGACGGATAAATTTTGAGAAAATGATATTTTTGAGCAGCCTTCAAAAACTTAAAATTTCTTTAAAAAAAATTCAATGCGTGGAACCTAATTTTTCTTTTATCGCGCCAGGATGCTCCAATCAACAAAAGGGAATGTTATCGGAAAGAAAATTTCATGAGGATTCTAAATCTGCAATCTGTTTTGCGATGCGACGGATACTTTTTGAGAAAATGATATTTTTGAGCAGCCTTCAAAAACTTAAAATTTCTTTAAGAAAAATTCAATGCGTGGAACGTAATTTTTCTTATATCGCGCCAAGATGTTCCAATCGACAAATGGTAATGTTATCGGAATGAAAATTTCATCAAGATTCCAAATCTTCAATCTGTTTTGCGATGCGACGGATAGATTTTGAGAAAATGATATTTTTGAGCAGCCTTCAAAAACTTAAAATTTCTTTAAAAAAAATTCAATGCGTGGAACGTAATTTTTCTTATAGCCCGCCAAGATGTTCCAATCGACAAATGGTAATGTTATCGGAATGAAAATTTCATCAAGATTCTAAATCTGCAATCCGTTTTGCGATGCGACGGATACTTTTTGAGAAAATGATATTTTTGAGCAGCCTTCAAAAACTTAAAATTTCTTTAAAAAAAATTCAATGCGTGGAACGTAATTTTTCTTATATCGCGCCAAGATGTTCCAATCAACAAAAGGGAATGTTATCGGAAAGAAAATTTCATGAGGATTCTAAATCTGCAATTCGTTTTGCGATGCGATGGATACTTTTTAAGAAAATGATATTTTTGTGCAGCCTTCAAAAACTTAAAATCTCTTTAAAAAAAAATTCAATGCGTGGAACCTAATTTTTCTTTTATCGCGCCAGGATGCTCCAATTACCAAAAGGTAATGTTATCGGAAAGAAAATTTCATGAGGATTCTAAATCTGCAATTCGTTTTGCGATGCGATGGATACTTTTTAAGAAAATGATATTTTTGTGCAGCCTTCAAAAACTTAAAATTTCTTTAACAAAAATTCAATGCGTGAATCTTAATTTTTTTTAAATCGCGCCAGGATGTTCCAATCGATAAATGGTAATGTTATCGGTATAAAAATTTCATCAAGATTCCAAATCTGCAATCCGTTTTGCGATGCGACGGATAAATTTTGAGAAAATGATATTTTTGAATGGCCTTCAAAAACTTAAAATTTCTTTAAAAAAAATTTAATGCGTGGAACGTAATTTTTCTTATAGCGCGCCAAGATGTTCCAATCGACAAATGGTAATGTTGTCGGAATGAAAATTTCATCAAGATTCCAAATCTGCAATCCGTTTTGCGATGCGACGGATAAATTTTGAGAAAATGATATTTTTGAGCAGCCTTCAAAAACTTAAAATTTCTTAAAAAAAAATTCAATGCGTGAATCGTAATTTTTCTTATATCGCGCCAGGATGCTCCAATTACCAAAAGGTAATGTTATCGGAAAGAAAATTTCATGAGGATTCTAAATCTGCAATCCGTTTTGCGATGCGACGGAACTTTTTGAGAAAATGATATTTTTGAGCAGCCTTCAAAAACTTAAAATCTCTTTAAACAAAAATTCAATGCGTGGAACCTAATTTTTCTTATAGCGCGCCAAGATGTTGCAATGGACAAATGGTAATGTTATCGGAATGAAAATTTCATCAAGATTCCAAATCTTCAATCTGTTTTGCGATGCGACGAATAGATTTTGAGAAAATGATATTTTTGAGCAGCCTTCAAAAACTTAAAATCTCTTTAAAAAAAAATTCAATGCGTGGAACCTAATTTTTCTTATAGCGCGCCAAGATGTTCCAATCGACAAATGGTAATGTTATCGGAATTAAAATTTCATCAAGATTCCAAATCTGCAATCTGTTTTGCGATGCGATGGATAGATTTTGAGAAAATGATATTTTTGAGCAGCCTTCAAAAACTTAAAATTTCTTTAAAAAAAATTCAATGCGTGAATCGTAATTTTTCTTATATCGCGCCAGGATGCTCCAATTACCAAAAGGTAATGTTATCGGAAAGAAAATTTCATGAGGATTTTAAATCTGCAATCCGTTTTGCGATGCGACGGAACTTTTTGAGAAAATGATATTTTTGAGCAGCCTTCAAAAACTTAAAATTTCTTTAAGAAAAATTCAATGCGTGGAACGTAATTTTTCTTATATCGCGCCAAGATGTTCCAATCGACAAATGGTAATGTTATCGGAATGAAAATTTCATCAAGATTCCAAATCTTCAATCTGTTTTGCGATGCGACGGATAGATTTTGAGAAAATGATATTTTTGAGCAGCCTTCAAAAACTTAAAATTTCTTTAAAAAAAATTCAATGCGTGGAACGTAATTTTTCTTATAGCCCGCCAAGATGTTCCAATCGACAAATGGTAATGTTATCGGAATGAAAATTTCATCAAGATTCTAAATCTGCAATCCGTTTTGCGATGCGACGGATACTTTTTGAGAAAATGATATTTTTGAGCAGCCTTCAAAAACTTAAAATTTCTTTAAAAAAAATTCAATGCGTGGAACGTAATTTTTCTTATATCGCGCCAAGATGTTCCAATCAACAAAAGGGAATGTTATCGGAAAGAAAATTTCATGAGGATTCTAAATCTGCAATTCGTTTTGCGATGCGATGGATACTTTTTAAGAAAATGATATTTTTGTGCAGCCTTCAAAAACTTAAAATCTCTTTAAAAAAAAATTCAATGCGTGGAACCTAATTTTTCTTTTATCGCGCCAGGATGCTCCAATCAACAAAAGGGAATGTTATCGGAAAGAAAATTTCATGAGGATTCTAAATCTGCAATTCGTTTTGCGATGCGATGGATACTTTTTAAGAAAATGATATTTTTGTGCAGCCTTCAAAAACTTAAAATTTCTTTAACAAAAATTCAATGCGTGAATCTTAATTTTTTTTAAATCGCGCCAGGATGTTCCAATCGATAAATGGTAATGTTATCGGTATAAAAATTTCATCAAGATTCCAAATCTGCAATCCGTTTTGCGATGCGACGGATAAATTTTGAGAAAATGATATTTTTGAATGGCCTTCAAAAACTTAAAATTTCTTTAAAAAAGATTTAATGCGTGGAACGTAATTTTTCTTATAGCGCGCCAAGATGTTCCAATCGACAAATGGTAATGTTGTCGGAATGAAAATTTCATCAAGATTCCAAATCTGCAATCCGTTTTGCGATGCGACGGATAAATTTTGAGAAAATGATATTTTTGAGCAGCCTTCAAAAACTTAAAATTTCTTAAAAAAAAATTCAATGCGTGAATCGTAATTTTTCTTATATCGCGCCAGGATGCTCCAATTACCAAAAAGTAATGTTATCGGAAAGAAAATTTCATGAGGATTCTAAATCTGCAATCCGTTTTGCGATGCGACGGAACTTTTTGAGAAAATGATATTTTTGAGCAGCCTTCAAAAACTTAAAATCTCTTTAAAAAAAAATTCAATGCGTGGAACCTAATTTTTCTTATAGCGCGCCAAGATGTTGCAATGGACAAATGGTAATGTTATCGGAATGAAAATTTCATCAAGATTCCAAATCTTCAATCTGTTTTGCGATGCGACGGATAGATTTTGAGAAAATGATATTTTTGAGCAGCCTTCAAAAACTTAAAATCTCTTTAAAAAAAAATTCAATGCGTGGAACCTAATTTTTCTTATAGCGCGCCAAGATGTTCCAATCGACAAATGGTAATGTTATCGGAATGAAAATTTCATCAAGATTCCAAATCTGCAATCTGTTTTGCGATGCGATGGATAGATTTTGAGAAAATGATATTTTTGAGCAGCCTTCAAAAACTTAAAATTTCTTTAAAAAAAATTCAATGCGTGAATCGTAATTTTTCTTATATCGCGCCAGGATGCTCTAATCAACAAAAAGGAATGTTATCGGAAAGAAAATTTCATGAGGATTCTAAATCTGCAATTCGTTTTGCGATGCGATGGATACTTTTTAAGAAAATGATATTTTTGAGCAGCCTTAAAAAACTTAAAATTTCCTTAAAAAAAATTCAATGCGTGGAACGTAATTTTTCTTATAGCGCGCCAGGATGCTCCAATCACCAAAAGGGAATGTTATCGGAAAGAAAATTTCATGAGGATTCTAAATCTGCAATCTGTTTTGCGATGCGACGGATACTTTTTGAGAAAATGATATTTTTGAGCAGCCTTTAAAAACTTAAAATCTCTTTAAAAAAAAATTCAATGCGTGGAACCTAATTTTTCTTATAGCGCGCCAAGATGTTGCAATGGACAAATGGTAATGTTATCGGAATGAAAATTTCATCAAGATTCCAAATCTGCAATCTGTTTTGTGATGCGATGGATAGATTTTGAGAAAATGATATTTTTGAGCAGCCTTCAAAAACTTAAAATCTCTTTAAAAATAAATTCAATGCGTGGAACGTAATTTTTCTTATAGCGCGCCAAGATGTTCCAATCGACAAATGGTAATGTTGTCGGAATGAAAATTTCATCAAGATTCCAAATCTGCAATCCGTTTTGCGATGCGACGGATAAATTTTGAGAAAATGATATTTTTGAGCAGCCTTCAAAAACTTAAAATTTCTTAAAAAAAAATTCAATGCGTGAATCGTAATTTTTCTTATATCGCGCCAGGATGCTCCAATTACCAAAAGGTAATGTTATCGGAAAGAAAATTTCATGAGGATTCTAAATCTGCAATCCGTTTTGCGATGCGACGGAACTTTTTGAGAAAATGATATTTTTGAGCAGCCTTCAAAAACTTAAAATCTCTTTAAAAAAAAATTCAATGCGTGGAACCTAATTTTTCTTATAGCGCGCCAAGATGTTGCAATGGACAAATGGTAATGTTATCGGAATGAAAATTTCATCAAGATTCCAAATCTTCAATCTGTTTTGCGATGCGACGGATAGATTTTGAGAAAATGATATTTTTGAGCAGCCTTTAAAAAATTAAAATCTCTTTAAAAAAAAATTCAATGCGTGGAACCTAATTTTTCTTATAGCGCGCCAAGATGTTCCAATCGACAAATGGTAATGTTATCGGAATGAAAATTTCATGACGATTCCAAATCTGTAATCCGTTTTGCGATGCGACGGATACATTTTGAGAAAATGATATTTTTGAGCAGCCTTCAAAAACTTAACATCTCTTTAAAAAAAAATTCAATGCGTGGAACCTAATTTTTCTTATAGCGCGCCAAGATGTTCCAATGGACAAATGGGAATGTTATCGGAATGAAAATTTCATCAAGATTCCAAATCTGCAATCTGTTTTGCGATGCGATGGATAGATTTTGAGAAAATGATATTTTTGAGCAGCCTTTAAAAACTTAAAATTTCTTTAAAAAAAATTCAATGCGTGAATCTTAATTTTTTTTATATCGCGCCAGGATGCTCCAATCGACAAAAGGGAATGTTATCGGAAAGAAAATTTCATGAGGATTCTAAATCTGCAATCCGTTTTGCGATGCGACGGATACTTTTTGAGAAAATGATATTTTTGAGCAGCCTTCAAAAACTTAAAATTTCTTTAAGAAAAATTCAATGCGTGGAACGTAATTTTTCTTATATCGCGCCAAGATGTTCCAATCGACAAATGGTAATGTTATCGGAATGAAAATTTCATCAAGATTCTAAATCTGCAATCCGTTTTGCGATGCGACGGATACTTTTTGAGAAAATGATATTTTTGAGCAGCCTTCAAAAACTTAAAATCTCTTTAAAAAAAAATTCAATGCGTGGAACCTAATTTTTCTTATAGCGCGCCAAGATGTTCCAATCGACAAATGGTAATGTTATCGGAATTAAAATTTCATCAAGATTCCAAATCTGCAATCTGTTTTGCGATGCGATGGATAGATTTTGAGAAAATGATATTTTTGAGCAGCCTTCGAAAACTTAAAATTTCTTTAAAAAAAATTCAATGCGTGAATCGTAATTTTTCTCATATCGCGCCAGGATGCTCCAATTACCAAAAGGTAATGTTATCGGAAAGAAAATTTCATGAGGATTCTAAATCTGCAATCCGTTTTGCGATGCGACGGAACTTTTTGAGAAAATGATATTTTTGAGCAGCCTTCAAAAAAATTCATCAAGATTCTAAATCTGCAATCCGTTTTTGAGCAGCCTTCAAAAAATTTCATCAAGATTCTAAATCTGCAATCCGTTTTGCGATGCGACGGATACTTTTTGAGAAAATGATATTTTTGAGCAGCCTTCAAAAACTTAAAATTTCTTTAAAAAAAATTCAATGCGTGGAACGTAATTTTTCTTATATCGCGCCAAGATGTTCCAATCAACAAAAGGGAATGTTATCGGAAAGAAAATTTCATGAGGATTCTAAATCTGCAATTCGTTTTGCGATGCGATGGATACTTTTTAAGAAAATGATATTATTGTGCAGCCTTCAAAAACTTAAAATCTCTTTAAAAAAAAATTCAATGCGTGGAACCTAATTTTTCTTTTATCGCGCCAGGATGCTCCAATCAACAAAAGGGAATGTTATCGGAAAGAAAATTTCATGAGGATTCTAAATCTGCAATTCGTTTTGCGATGCGATGGATACTTTTTAAGAAAATGATATTTTTGTGCAGCCTTCAAAAACTTAAAATTTCTTTAAAAAAAATTCAATGCGTGAATCTTAATTTTTTTTAAATCGCGCCAGGATGTTCCAATCGATAAATGGTAATGTTATCGGTATAAAAATTTCATCAAGATTCCAAATCTGCAATTCGTTTTGCGATGCGATGGATACTTTTTAAGAAAATGATATTTTTGTGCAGCCTTCAAAAACTTAAAATTTCTTTAACAAAAATTCAATGCGTGAATCTTAATTTTTTTTAAATCGCGCCAGGATGTTCCAATCGATAAATGGTAATGTTATCGGTATAAAAATTTCATCAAGATTCCAAATCTGCAATCCGTTTTGCGATGCGACGGATAAATTTTGAGAAAATGATATTTTTGAGCAGCCTTCAAAAACTTAAAATTTCTTAAAAAAAAATTCAATGCGTGAATCGTAATTTTTCTTATATCGCGCCAGGATGCTCCAATTACCAAAAGGTAATGTTATCGGAAAGAAAATTTCATGAGGATTCTAAATCTGCAATCCGTTTTGCGATGCGACGGAACTTTTTGAGAAAATGATATTTTTGAGCAGCCTTCAAAAACTTAAAATCTCTTTAAAAAAAAATTCAATGCGTGGAACCTAATTTTTCTTATAGCGCGCCAAGATGTTGCAATTGACAAATGGTAATGTTATCGGAATGAAAATTTCATCAAGATTCCAAATCTTCAATCTGTTTTGCGATGCGACGGATAGATTTTGAGAAAATGATATTTTTGAGCAGCCTTCAAAAACTTAAAATCTCTTTAAAAAAAAATTCAATGCGTGGAACCTAATTTTTCTTATAGCGCGCCAAGATGTTCCAATCGACAAATGGTAATGTTATCGGAATGAAAATTTCATCAAGATTCCAAACCTGCAATCTGTTTTGCGATGCGATGGATAGATTTTGAGAAAATGATATTTTTGAGCAGCCTTCAAAAACTTAAAATTTCTTTAAAAAAAATTCAATGCGTGAATCGTAATTTTTCTTATATCGCGCCAGGATGCTCTAATCAACAAAAAGGAATGTTATCGGAAAGAAAATTTCATGAGGATTCTAAATCTGCAATTCGTTTTGCGATGCGATGGATACTTTTTAAGAAAGTGATATTTTTGAGCAGCCTTAAAAAACTTAAAATTTCTTTAAAAAAAATTCAATGCGTGGAACGTAATTTTTCTTATAGCGCGCCAGGATGCTCCAATCACCAAAAGGGAATGTTATCGGAAAGAAAATTTCATGAGGATTCTAAATCTGCAATCTGTTTTGCGATGCGACGGATACTTTTTGAGAAAATGATATTTTTGAGCAGCCTTCAAAAACTTAAAATCTCTTTAAAAAAAAATTCAATGCGTGGAACCTAATTTTTCTTATAGCGCGCCAAGATGTTGCAATGGACAAATGCTAATGTTATCGGAATGAAAATTTCATCAGGATTCCAAATCTGCAATCTGTTTTGTGATGCGATGGATAGATTTTGAGAAAATGATATTTTTGAGCAGCCTTCAAAAACTTAAAATCTCTTTAAAAAAAAATTCAATGCGTGGAACGTAATTTTTCTTATAGCGCGCCAAGATGTTCCAATCGACAAATGGTAATGTTGTCGGAATGAAAATTTCATCAAGATTCCAAATCTGCAATCCGTTTTGCGATGCGACGGATAAATTTTGAGAAAATGATATTTTTGAGCAGCCTTCAAAAACTTAAAATTTCTTAAAAAAAAATTCAATGCGTGAATCGTAATTTTTCTTATATCGCGCCAGGATGCTCCAATTACCAAAAGGTAATGTTATCGGAAAGAAAATTTCATGAGGATTCTAAATCTGCAATCCGTTTTGCGATGCGACGGAACTTTTTGAGAAAATGATATTTTTGAGCAGCCTTCAAAAACTTAAAATCTCTTTAAAAAAAAATTCAATGCGTGGAACCTAATTTTTCTTATAGCGCGCCAAGATGTTGCAATGGACAAATGGTAATGTTATCGGTATGAAAATTTCATCAAGATTCCAAATCTTCAATCTGTTTTGCGATGCGACGGATAGATTTTGAGAAAATGATATTTTTGAGCAGCCTTTAAAAACTTAAAATCTCTTTAAAAAAAAATTCAATGCGTGGAACCTAATTTTTCTTATAGCGCGCCAAGATGTTCCAATCGACAAATGGTAATGTTATCGGAATGAAAATTTCATGACGATTCCAAATCTGTAATCCGTTTTGCGATGCGACGGATATATTTTGAGAAAATGATATTTTTGAGCAGCCTTCAAAAACTTAACATCTCTTTAAAAAAAAATTCAATGCGTGGAACCTAATTTTTCTTATAGCGCGCCAAGATGTTCCAATGGACAAATGGGAATGTTATCGGAATGAAAATTTCATCAAGATTCCAAATCTGCAATCTGTTTTGCGATGCGATGGATAGATTTTGAGAAAATGATATTTTTGAGCAGCCTTTAAAAACTTAAAATTTCTTTAAAAAAAATTCAATGCGTGAATCTTAATTTTTTTTATATCGCGCCAGGATGCTCCAATCGACAAAAGGGAATGTTATCGGAAAGAAAATTTCATGAGGATTCTAAATCTGCAATCCGTTTTGCGATGCGACGGATACTTTTTGAGAAAATGATATTTTTGAGCAGCCTTCAAAAACTTAAAATTTCTTTAAGAAAAATTCAATGCGTGGAACGTAATTTTTCTTATATCGCGCCAAGATGTTCCAATCGACAAATGGTAATGTTATCGGAATGAAAATTTCATCAAGATTCTAAATCTGCAATCCGTTTTGCGATGCGACGGATACTTTTTGAGAAAATGATATTTTTGAGCAGCCTTCAAAAACTTAACATCTCTTTAAAAAAAAATTCAATGCGTGGAACCTAATTTTTCTTATAGCGCGCCAAGATGTTCCAATGGACAAATGGGAATGTTATCGGAATGAAAATTTCATCAAGATTCCAAATCTGCAATCTGTTTTGCGATGCGATGGATAGATTTTGAGAAAATGATATTTTTGAGCAGCCTTTAAAAACTTAAAATTTCTTTAAAAAAAATTCAATGCGTGAATCTTAATTTTTTTTATATCGCGCCAGGATGCTCCAATCGACAAATGGTAATGTTATCGGAATGAAAATTTCATGAGGATTCTAAATCTGCAATCCGTTTTGCGATGCGACGGATACTTTTTGAGAAAATGATATTTTTGAGCAGCCTTCAAAAACTTAAAATTTCTTTAAGAAAAATTCAATGCGTGGAACGTAATTTTTCTTATATCGCGCCAAGATGTTCCAATCGACAAATGGTAATGTTATCGGAATCAAAATTTCATCAAGATTCTAAATCTGCAATCCGTTTTGCGATGCGACGGATACTTTTTGAGAAAATGATATTTTTGAGCAGCCTTCAAAAACTTAAAATTTCTTTAAAAAAAATTCAATGCGTGGAACGTAATTTTTCTTATATCGCGCCAAGATGTTCCAATCGACAAATGGTAATGTTATCGGAATGAAAATTTCATCAAGATTCCAAATCTGCAATCCGTTTTGCGATGCGACGGATACATTTTGAGAAAATGATATTTTTGAGCAGCCTTCAAAAACTTAAAATTTCTTTAAAAAAAATTCAATGCGTGGAACGTAATTTTTCTTATAGCGCGCCAGGATGCTCCAATCACCAAAAGGTAATGTTATCAGAAAGAAAATTTCATGAGGATTCTAAATCTGCAATCTGTTTTGCGATGCGACGGATACTTTTTGAGAAAATGATATTTTTGAGCAGCCTTCAAAAACTTAAAATTTCTTTAAAAAAAATTCAATGCGTGAATCGTAATTTTTCTTATATCGCGCCAGGATGCTCCAATGAACAAAGGGTTATGTTATCAGAAAGAAAATTTCATGAGGATTCTAAATCTGCAATCCGTTTTGCGATGCGACGGATACTTTTTGAGAAAATGATATTTGTGAGCAGCCTTCAAAAACTTAAAATTTCTTTAAAAAAAATTCAATGCGTGGAACGTAATTTTTCTTATAGCGCGCCAAGATGTTCCAATCGACAAATGGTAATGGTATCGGTATAAAAATTTCATCGAGATTCCAAATCTGCAATCCGTTTCGCGATGCGACGGATAAATTTTGAGAAAATGATATTTTTGAGTGGCCTTCAAAAACTTAAAATTTCTTTAAAAAAAATTCAATGCGTGAATCGTAATTTTTCTTATATCGCGCCAGGATGTTCCAATCGACAAATGGTAATGTTATCGGTATAAAAATTTCATCAGGATTCCAAACCTGCAATCCGTTTTGCGATGCGACGAATAGATTTTGAGAAAATGATATTTTTGAGTGGCCTTCAAAAACTTAAAATTTCTTTAAAAAAAATTTAATGCTTGGAACGTTATTTTTCTTATAGCGCGCCAAGATGTTACAATCGACAAATGGTAATGTTATCGGAATGAAAATTTCATCAAGATTCCAAATCTGCAATCCGTTTTGCGATGCGACGGATACTTTTTGAGAAAATGATATTTTTGAGCAGCCTTCAAAAACTTAAAATTTCTTTAAAAAAAATTCAATGCGTGGAACGTAATTTTTCTTATAGCGCGCCAAGATGTCCCAATCGACAAATGGTAATGTTATCGGAATGAAAATTTCATCAAGATTCTAAATCTGCAATCCGTTTTGCGATGCGACGGATACATTTTGAGAAAATGATATTTTTGAGCAGCCTTCAAAAACTTAAAATTTCTTTAAAAAAAATTCAATGCGTGGAACGTACTTTTTCTTATAGCGCGCCAGGATGCTCCAATCACCAAAAGGTAATGTTATCAGAAAGAAAATTTCATGAGGATTCTAAATCTGCAATCCGTTTTGCGATGCGACGGATACTTTTTGAGAAAATGATATTTTTAAGCAGCCTTCAAAAACTTAAAATTTCTTTAAAAAAAATTCAATGCGTGGAACGTACTTTTTCTTATAGCGCGCCAGGATGCTCCAATCACCAAAAGGTAATGTTATCAGAAAGAAAATTTCATGAGGATTCTAAATCTGCAATCCGTTTTGCGATGCGACGGATACATTTTGAGAAAATGATATTTTTGAGCAGCCTTCAAAAACTTAAAATTTCTTTAAAAAAAATTCAATGCGTGGAACGTAATTTTTCTTATAGCGCGCCAAGATGTTCCAATCGACAAAAGGTAATGTTGTCGGAAAGAAAATTTCATGAGGATTCCAAATCTGCAATCCGTTTTGCGATGCGACGGATACATTTTGAGAAAATGATATTTTTGAGCAGCCTTCAAAAACTTAAAATTTCTTTAAAAAATATTCAATGCGTGGAACGTAATTTTTGTTATAGAGCGACAAGATGTTCCAGTCGACAAAAGGTAATGTTATCGGAATGAAAATTTCATCAAGATTCCAAATCTGCAATCCGTTTTCCGATGCGACGGATACTTTTTGAGAAAATGATATTTTTGAGCAGCCTTCAAAAACTTAAAATTTCTTTAAAAAAAATTCAATGCGTGGAACGTAATTTTTCTTATAGCGCGCCAAGATGTTCCAATCGACAAATGGTAATGTTATCGGTATAAAAATTTCATCAAGATTCCAAATCTGCAATCTGTTTTGCGATGCGATGGATAGATTTTGAGAAAATGATATTTTTGAGCAGCCTTCAAAAACTTAAAATTTCTTTAAAAAAAATTCAATGCGTGAATCGTAATTTTTCTTATATCGCGCCAGGATGCTCTAATCAACAAAAAGGAATGTTATCGGAAAGAAAATTTCATGAGGATTCTAAATCTGCAATTCGTTTTGCGATGCGATGGATACTTTTTAAGAAAATGATATTTTTGAGCAGCCTTAAAAAACTTAAAATTTCTTTAAAAAAATTCAATGCGTGGAACGTAATTTTTCTTATAGCGCGCCAAGATGTTCCAATCGACAAATGGTAATGTTATCGGAATGAAAATTTCATGACGATTCCAAATCTGTAATCCGTTTTGCGATGCGACGGATACATTTTGAGAAAATGATATTTTTGAGCAGCCTTCAAAAACTTAACATCTCTTTAAAAAAAAATTCAATGCGTGGAACCTAATTTTTCTTATAGCGCGCCAAGATGTTCCAATGGACAAATGGGAATGTTATCGGAATGAAAATTTCATCAAGATTCCAAATCTGCAATCTGTTTTGCGATGCGATGGATAGATTTTGAGAAAATGATATTTTTGAGCAGCCTTTAAAAACTTAAAATTTCTTTAAAAAAAATTCAATGCGTGAATCTTAATTTTTTTTATATCGCGCCAGGATGCTCCAATCGACAAAAGGGAATGTTATCGGAAAGAAAATTTCATGAGGATTCTAAATCTGCAATCTGTTTTGCGATGCGACGGATACTTTTTGAGAAAATGATATTTTTGAGCAGCCTTCAAAAACTTAAAATTTCTTTAAGAAAAATTCAATGCGTGGAACGTAATTTTTCTTATATCGCGCCAAGATGTTCCAATCGACAAATGGTAATGTTATCGGAATGAAAATTTCATCAAGATTCTAAATCTGCAATCCGTTTTGCGATGCGACGGATACTTTTTGAGAAAATGATATTTTTGAGCAGCCTTCAAAAACTTAAAATTTCTTTAAAAAAAATTCAATGCGTGGAACGTAATTTTTCTTATATCGCGCCAAGATGTTCCAATCGACAAATGGTAATGTTATCGGAATGAAAATTTCATCAAGATTACAAATCTGCAATCCGTTTTGCGATGCGACGGATACATTTTGAGAAAATGATATTTTTGAGCAGCCTTCAAAAACTTAAAATTTCTTTAAAAAAAATTCAATGCGTGGAACGTAATTTTTCTTATAGCGCGCCAGGATGCTCCAATCACCAAAAGGTAATGTTATCAGAAAGAAAATTTCATGAGGATTCTAAATCTGCAATCCGTTTTCCGATGCGACGGATACTTTTTGAGAAAATGATATTTTTGAGCAGCCTTCAAAAACTTAAAATTTCTTTAAAAAAAATTCAATGCGTGAATCGTAATTTTTCTTATATCGCGCCAGGATGCTCCAATCAACAAAGGGTAATGTTATCGGAAAGAAAATTTCATCAAGATTCCAAATCTGCAATCCGTTTTCCGATGCGACGGATACTTTTTGGGAACATGATATTTTTGAGCAGCCTTCAAAAACTTAAAATTTTCTTTAAAAAATATTCAATGCGTGGAACGTAATTTTTGTTATAGAGCGCCAAGATGTTCCAATCGACAAAAGGGAATGTTATCGGAATGAAAATTTCATCCAGATTCCAAATCTGCAATCCGTTTTCCGATGCGACGGATACTTTTTGAGAAAATGATATTTTTGAGCAGCCTTCAAAAACTTAAAATTTCTTTAAAAAAAATTCAATGCGTGGAACGTAATTTTTCTTATAGCGCGCCAAGATGTTCCAATCGACAAATGGTAATGGTATCGGTATAAAAATTTCATCGAGATTCCAAATCTGCAATCCGTTTCGCGATGCGACGGATAAATTTTGAGAAAATGATATTTTTGAGTGGCCTTCAAAAACTTAAAATTTCTTTAAAAAAAATTCAATGCGTGAATCGTAATTTTTCTTATATCGCGCCAGGATGTTCCAATCGACAAATGGTAATGTTATCGGTATAAAAATTTCATCAGGATTCCAAATCTGCAAACCGTTTTGCGATGCGACGGATAGATTTTGAGAAAATGATATTTTTGAGTGGCCTTCAAAAACTTAAAATTTCTTTAAAAAAAATTTAATGCGTGGAACGTAATTTTTCTTATAGCGCGCCAAGATGTTACAATCGACAAATGGTAATGTTGTCGGAATGAAAATTTCATCAAGATTCCAAATCTGCAATCCGTTTGACGATGCGACGGATAAATTTTGAGAAAATGATATTTTTGAGCAGCCTTCAAAAACTTAAAATTTCTTTAAAAAAAATTCAATGCGTGGAACGTAATTTTTCTTATAGCGCGCCAAGATGTCCCAATCGACAAATGGTAATGTTATCGGAATGAAAATTTCATCAAGATTCTAAATCTGCAATCCGTTTTGCGATGCGACGGATACATTTTGAGAAAATGATATTTTTGAGCAGCCTTCAAAAACTTAAAATTTCTTTAAAAAAAATTCAATGCGTGGAACGTAATTTTTGTTATAGAGCGACAAGATGTTCCAGTCGACAAAAGGTAATGTTATCGGAATGAAAATTTCATCAAGATTCCAAATCTGCAATCCGTTTTCCGATGCGACGGATACTTTTTGAGAAAATGATATTTTTGAGCAGCCTTCAAAAACTTAAAATTTCTTTAAAAAAAATTCAATGCGTGGAACGTACTTTTTCTTATAGCGCGCCAAGATGTTCCAATCGACAAATGGTAATGTTATCGGTATAAAAATTTCATCAAGATTCCAAATCTGCAATCCGTTTCGCGATGCGACGGATAAATTTTGAGAAAATGATATTTTTGAGTGGCCTTCAAAAACTTAAAATTTCTTTAAAAAAAATTCAATGCGTGAATCGTAATTTTTCTTATATCGCGCCAGGATGTTCCAATCGACAAGTGGTAATGTTATCGGTATAAAAATTTCATCAGGATTCCAAATCTGCAAACCGTTTTGCGATGCGACGGATAGATTTTGAGAAAATGATATTTTTGAGTGGCCTTCAAAAACTTAAAATTTCTTTAAAAAAAATTTAATGCGTGGAACGTAATTTTTCTTATAGCGCGCCAAGATGTTACAATCGACAAATGGTAATGTTGTCGGAATGAAAATTTCATCAAGATTCCAAATCTGCAATCCGTTTGACGATGCGACGGATAAATTTTGAGAAAATGATATTTTTGAGCAGCCTTCAAAAACTTAAAATTTCTTTAAAAAAAATTCAATGCGTGGAACGTAATTTTTCTTATAGCGCGCCAGGATGCTCCAATCACCAAAAGGTAATGTTATCAAAAAGAAAATTTCATGAGGATTCTAAATCTGCAATCCGTTTTGTGATGCGACGGATACATTTTGAGAAAATGATATTTTTGAGCAGCCTTCAAAAACTTAAAATTTCTTTAAAAAAAATTCAATGCGTGGAACGTAATTTTTGTTATAGAGCGACAAGATGTTCCAGTCGACAAAAGGTAATGTTATCGGAATGAAAATTTCATCAAGATTCCAAATCTGCAATCCGTTTTCCGATGCGACGGATACTTTTTGAGAAAATGATATTTTTGAGCAGCCTTCAAAAACTTAAAATGTCTTTAAAAAAAAATCAATGCGTGGAACGTAATTTTTCTTATAGCGCGCCAGGATGCTCCAATCACCAAAAGGTAATGTTATCAGAAAGAAAATTTCATGAGGATTCTAAATCTGCAATCCGTTTTGCGATGCGACGGATACTTTTTGAGAAAGTGATATTTTTGAGCAGCCTTCAAAAACTTAAAATTTCTTTAAAAAAAATTCAATGCGTGGAACGTAATTTTTCTTATAGCGCGCCAAGATGTTCCAATCGACAAATGGTAATGGTATCGGTATAAAAATTTCATCGAGATTCCAAATCTGCAATCCGTTTCGCGATGCGACGGATAAATTTTGAGAAAATGATATTTTTGAGTGGCCTTCAAAAACTTAAAATTTCTTTAAAAAAAATTCAATGCGTGAATCGTAATTTTTCTTATATCGCGCCAGGATGTTCCAATCGACAAATGGTAATGTTATCGGTATAAAAATTTCATCAGGATTCCAAATCTGCAATCCGTTTTGCGATGCGACGGATAGATTTTGAGAAAATGATATTTTTGAGTGGCCTTCAAAAACTTAAAATTTCTTTAAAAAAAATTTAATGCGTGGAACGTAATTTTTCTTATAGCGCGCCAAGATGTTACAATCGACAAATGGTAATGTTGTCGGAATGAAAATTTCATCAAGATTCCAAATCTGCAATCCGTTTGACGATGCGACGGATAAATTTTGAGAAAATGATATTTTTGAGCAGCCTTCAAAAACTTAAAATTTCTTTAAAAAAAATTCAATGCGTGGAACGTAATTTTTCTTATAGCGCGCCAAGATGTTCCAATGGACAAATGGGAATGTTATCGGAATGAAAATTTCATCAAGATTCATTTTGAGAAAATGATATTTTTGAGCAGCCTTCAAAAACTTAAAATTTCTTTTAAAAAAAAATCAATGCGTGGAACGTAATTTTTCTTATAGCGCGCCAGGATGCTCCAATCAACAAAAGGTAATGTTATCAGAAAGAAAATTTCATGAGGATTCTAAATCTGCAATCCGTTTTGCGATGCGACGGATACTTTTTGAGAAAATGATATTTGTGAGCAGCCTTCAAAAACTTAAAATTTCTTTAAAAAAAATTCAATGCGTGGAACGTAATTTTTCTTATAGCGCGCCAAGATGTTCCAATCGACAAATGGTAATGGTATCGGTATAAAAATTCCATCGAGATTCCAAATCTGCAATCCGTTTCGCGATGCGACGGATAAATTTTGAGAAAATGATATTTTTGAGTGGCCTTCAAAAACTTAAAATTTCTTTAAAAAAAATTCAATGCGTGAATCGTAATTTTTCTTATATCGCGCCAGGATGTTCCAATCGACAAATAATAATGTTATCGGTATAAAAATTTCATCAGGATTCCAAATCTGCAATCCGTTTTGCGATGCGACGGATAGATTTTGAGAAAATGATATTTTTGAGTGGCCTTCAAAAACTTAAAATTTCTTTAAAAAAAATTCAATGCGTGGAACGTAATTTTTCTTATAGCGCGCCAAGATGTTCCAATCGACAAATGGTAATGTTGTCGGAATGAAAATTTCATCAAGATTCCAAATCTGCAATCCGTTTTGCGATGCGACGGATAAATTTTGAGAAAATGATATTTTTGAGCAGCCTTCAAAAACTTAAAATTTCTTAAAAAAAAATTCAATGCGTGAATCGTAATTTTTCTTATATCGCGCCAGGATGTTCCAATCGACAAATGGTAATGTTATCGGTATAAAAATTTCATCAGGATTCCAAATCTGCAATCCGTTTTGCGATGCGACGGATAGATTTTGAGAAAATGATATTTTTGAGTGGCCTTCAAAAACTTAAAATTTCTTTAAAAAAAATTCAATGCGTGGAACGTAATTTTTCTTATAGCGCGCCAAGATGTTCCAATCGACAAATGGTAATGTTGTCGGAATGAAAATTTCATCAAGATTCCAAATCTGCAATCCGTTTGACGATGCGACGGATAAATTTTGAGAAAATGATATTTTTGAGCAGCCTTCAAAAACTTAAAATTTCTTTAAAAAAAATTCAATGCGTGGAACGTAATTTTTCTTATAGCGCGCCAAGATGTCCCAATCGACAAATGGTAATGTTATCGGAATGAAAATTTCATCAAGATTCTAAATCTGCAATCCGTTTTGCGATGCGACGGATACATTTTGAGAAAATGATATTTTTGAGCAGCCTTCAAAAACTTAAAATTTCTTTAAAAAAAATTCAATGCGTGGAACGTACTTTTTCTTATAGCGCGCCAGGATGCTCCAATCACCAAAAGGTAATGTTATCAGAAAGAAAATTTCATGAGGATTCTAAATCTGCAATCCGTTTTGCGATGCGACGGATACATTTTGAGAAAATGATATTTTTGAGCAGCCTTCAAAAACTTAAAATTTCTTTAAAAAAAATTCAATGCGTGGAACGTAATTTTTCTTATAGCGCGCCAAGATGTTCCAATCGACAAAAGGTAATGTTATCGGAAAGAAAATTTCATGAGGATTCCAAATCTGCAATCCGTTTTGCGATGCGACGGATACATTTTGAGAAAATGATATTTTTGAGCAGCCTTCAAAAACTTAAAATTTCTTTAAAAAATATTCAATGCGTGGAACGTAATTTTTGTTATAGAGCGACAAGATGTTCCAGTCGACAAAAGGTAATGTTATCGGAATGAAAATTTCATCAAGATTCCAAATCTGCAATCCGTTTTCCGATGCGACGGATACTTTTTGAGAAAATGATATTTTTGAGCAGCCTTCAAAAACTTAAAATTTCTTTAAAAAAAATTCAATGCGTGGAACGTAATTTTTCTTATAGCGCGCCAAGATGTTCCAATCGACAAATGGTAATGTTATCGGTATAAAAATTTCATCAAGATTCCAAATCTGCAATCCGTTTTGCGATGCGACGGATACATTTTGAGAAAATGATATTTTTGAGCAGCCTTCAAAAACTTAAAATTTCTTTAAAAAAAAATCAATGCGTGGAACGTAATTTTTCTTATAGCGCGCCAGGATGCTCCAATCACCAAAAGGTAATGTTATCAGAAAGAAAATTTCATGAGGATTCTAAATCTGCAATCCGTTTTGCGATGCGACGGATACTTTTTGAGAAAGTGATATTTTTGAGCAGCCTTCAAAAACTTAAAATTTCTTTAAAAAAAATTCAATGCGTGGAACGTAATTTTTCTTATAGCGCGCCAAGATGTTCCAATCGACAAATGGTAATGTTGTCGGAATGAAAATTTCATCAAGATTCCAAATCTGCAATCCGTTTTGCGATGCGACGGATAAATTTTGAGAAAATGATATTTTTGAGCAGCCTTCAAAAACTTAAAATTTCTTAAAAAAAAATTCAATGCGTGAATCGTAATTTTTCTTATATCGCGCCAGGATGCTCCAATCACCAAAAGGTAATGTTATCGGAAAGAAAATTTCATCAAGATTCCAAATCTGCAATCCGTTTTGCGATGCGACGGACACATTTTGAGAAAATGATATTTTTGGGCAGCCTTCAAAAACTTAAAATTTCTTTAAAAAAAAATTCAATGCGTGGAACGTAATTTTTCTTATAGCGCGCCAAGATGTTCCAATCGACAAATGGTAATGTTATCGGTATAAAAATTTCATCAAGATTCCAAATCTGCAATCCGTTTTGCGATGCGACGGATACATTTTGAGAAAATGATATTTTTGAGCAGCCTTCAAAAACTTAAAATTTCTTTAAAAAAAAATCAATGCGTGGAACGTAATTTTTCTTATAGCGCGCCAGGATGCTCCAATCACCAAAAGGTAATGTTATCAGAAAGAAAATTTCATGAGGATTCTAAATCTGCAATCCGTTTTGCGATGCGACGGATACTTTTTGAGAAAGTGATATTTTTGAGCAGCCTTCAAAAACTTAAAATTTCTTTAAAAAAAATTCAATGCGTGGAACGTAATTTTTCTTATAGCGCGCCAAGATGTTCCAATCGACAAATGGTAATGTTGTCGGAATGAAAATTTCATCAAGATTCCAAATCTGCAATCCGTTTTGCGATGCGACGGATAAATTTTGAGAAAATGATATTTTTGAGCAGCCTTCAAAAACTTAAAATTTCTTAAAAAAAAATTCAATGCGTGAATCGTAATTTTTCTTATATCGCGCCAGGATGCTCCAATCACCAAAAGGTAATGTTATCGGAAAGAAAATTTCATCAAGATTCCAAATCTGCAATCCGTTTTGCGATGCGACGGACACATTTTGAGAAAATGATATTTTTGGGCAGCCTTCAAAAACTTAAAATTTCTTTAAAAAAAAATTAATGCGTGGAACGTAATTTTTCTTATAGCGCGCCAAGATGTTCCAATCGACAAATGGTAATGTTGTCGGAATGAAAATTTCATCAAGATTCCAAATCTGCAATCCGTTTTGCGATGCGACGGATAAATTTTGAGAAAATTATATTTTTGAGCAGCCTTCAAAAACTTAAAATCTCTTTAAAAAAAAATTCAATGCGTGGAACCTAATTTTTCTTATAGCGCGCCAAGATGTTGCAATGGACAAATGGTAATGTTATCGGAATGAAAATTTCATCAAGATTCCAAATCTTCAATCTGTTTTGCGATGCGACGGATAGATTTTGAGAAAATGATATTTTTGAGCAGCCTTCAAAAACTTAAAATCTCTTTAAAAAAAAATTCAATGCGTGGAACCTAATTTTTCTTTTATCGCGCCAGGATGCTCCAATCAACAAAAGGCAATGTTATCGGAAAGAAAATTTCATGAGGATTCTAAATCTGCAATTCGTTTTGCGATGCGATGGATACTTTTTAAGAAAATGATATTTTTGTGCAGCCTTCAAAAACTTAAAATTTCTTTAAAAAAAATTCAATGCGTGAATCCTAATTTTTTTTATATCGCGCCAGGATGCTCCAATCAACAAAAGGGAATGTTATCGAAAAGAAAATTTCATGAGGATTCTAAGTCTGCAATCCGTTTTGCGATGCGACGGATACTTTTTGAGAAAATGATATTTTTGAGCAGCCTCCAAAAACTTAAAATTTCTTTAAAAAAAATTCAATGCGTGGAACGTAATTTTTCTTATATCGCGCCAAGATGTTCCAATCGACAAATGGTAATGTTATCGGAATGAAAATTTCATCAAGATTCCAAATCTGCAATCCGTTTTGCGATGCGACGGGTACATTTTGAGAAAATGATATTTTTGAGCAGCCTTCAAAAACTTAAAATTTTTTTACAAAAATTCAATGCGTGGAACGTAATTTTTCTTATAGCGCGCCAGGATGCTCCAATCACCAAAAGCTAGTGTTATCAGAAAGAAAATTTCATGAGGATTCTAAATCTGCAATCCGTTTTGCGATGCGACGGATACTTTTTGAGAAAATGATATTTTTGAGCAGCCTTCAAAAACTTAAAATTTCTTTAAAAAAAATTCAATGCGTGGAACGTAATTTTTCTTATAGCGCGCCAAGATGTTCCAATCGACAAATGGTAATGTTATCGGTATAAAAATTTCATCAAGATTCCAAATCTGCAATCCGTTTTGCGATGCGACGGATACATTTTGAGAAAATGATATTTTTGAGCAGCCTTCAAAAACTTAAAATTTCTTTAAGAAAAATTCAATGCGTGGAACGTAATTTTTCTTATAGCGCGCCAGGATGCTCCAATCACCAAAAGGTGATGTAATCAGAAAGAAAATTTCATGAGGATTCTAAATCTGCAATCCGTTTTGCGATGCGATGGATACTTTTTGAGAAAATGATATTTTTGAGCAGCCTTCAAAAACTTAAAATTTCTTTAAAAAAAATTTAATGCGTGGAACGTAATTTTTCTTATAGCGCGCCAAGATGTTAAAATCGACAAATGGTACTGTTATCGGAATGAAAATTTCATCAAGATTCCAAATCTGCAATCCATTTTGCGATGCGACGGATACATTTTGAGAAAATGATATTTTTGAGCAGCCTTCAAAAACTTAAAATTTCTTTAAAAAATATTCAATGCGTGGAACGTAATTCTTCTTATAGCCCGCCAAGATGTTCCAATCGACAAATGGTAATGTTATCGGAATGAAAATTTCATCGAGATTCTAAATCTGCAATCATTTTTGCGATGCGACGGATACTTTTTGAGAAAATGATATTTTTGAGCAGCCTTCAAAAACTTAAAATTTCTTTAAAAAAAATTCAATGCGTGGAACGTAATTTTTCTTTTATCGCGCCAAGATGTTCCAATCGACAACTGGTAATGTTATCGGAATGAAAATTTCATCAAGATTCCAAATCTGCAATCCGTTTTGCGATGCGATGGATACATTTTGAGAAAATGATATTTTTGAGCAGCCTTCAAAAACTTAAAATTTTTTTTAAAAAAATTCAATACGTGGAACGTAATTTTTCTTATAGCGCGCCAGGATGCTCCAATCACCAAAAGGTAATGTTACCAGAAAGAAAATTTCATGAGGATTCTAAATCTGCAATCCGTTTTGCGATGCGACGGAAACTTTTTGAGAAAATGATATTTTTGAGCAGCCTTCAAAAACTTAAAATTTCTTTAAAAAATATTCAATGCGTGGAACGTAATTTTTGTTATAGAGCGCCAAGATATTCCAATCGACAAAAGGTAATGTTATCGGAATGAAAATTTCATCAAGATTCCAAATCTGCAATCCGTTTTGCGATGCGACGGATACTTTTTGAGAAAATGATATTTTTGAGCAGCCTTCAAAAACCTAAAATTTCTTTAAAAAAAATTAAATGCGTGGAACGTAATTTTTCTTATAGCGCGCCAAGATGTTCCAATCGACAAATGGTAATGTTATCGGTATAAAAATTTCATCAAGATTCCAAATCTGCAATCCGTTTTGCGATGCGACGGATACTTTTTGAGAAAATGATATTTTTGAGCAGCCTTCAAAAACTTAAAATTTCTTTAAAAAAAATTCAATGCGTGGAACGTAATTTTTCTTATAGCGCGCCAGGATGCTCCAATCAACAAAAGGTAATGTTATGGGAAAGAAAATTTCATGAGGACTCTAAATCTGCAATCCGTTTTGCGATGCGACGGATACTTTTTGAGAAAATGATATTTTTGAGCAGCCTTCAAAAACTTAAAATCTCTTTAAAAAAAAATTCAATGCGTGGAACCTAATTTTTCTTATAGCGCGCCAAGATGATCCAATCGACAAATGGTAATGTTATCGGAATGAAAATTTCATCAAGATTCCAAATCTTCAATCTGTTTTGCGATGCGACGGATAGATTTTGAGAAAATGATATTTTTGAGCAGCCTTCAAAAACTTAACATGTCTTTAAAAAAAAAATTCAATGCGTGGAACCTAATTTTTCTTATAGCGCGCCAAGATGTTCCAATGGACAAGTGGTAATGTTATCGGAATGAAAATTTCATCAAGATTCCAAATCTGCAATCCGTTTTGCGATGCGACGGATACATTTTGAGAAAATGATATTTTTGAGCAGCCTTCAAAAACTTAAAATTTCTTTAAAAAAAATTCAATGCGTGGAACGTAATTTTTCTTATAGCGCGCCAAGATGTTCCAATCGACAAATGGTAATGTTATCGGTATAAAAATTTCATCAAGATTCCAAATCTGCAATCCGTTTTGCGATGCGACGGATACATTTTGAGAAAATGATATTTTTGAGCAGCCTTCAAAAACTTAAAATTTCTTTAAGAAAAATTCAATGCGTGGAACGTAATTTTTCTTATAGCGCGCCAGGATGCTCCAATCACCAAAAGGTGATGTAATCAGAAAGAAAATTTCATGAGGATTCTAAATCTGCAATCCGTTTTGCGATGCGACGGATACTTTTTGAGAAACTGATATTTTTGAGCAGCCTTCAAAAACTTAAAATTTCTTTAAAAAAAATTCAATGCGTGGAACGTAATTTTTCTTATAGCGCGCCAAGATGTTCCAATCGACAAATGGTAATGTTATCGGTATAAAACTTTCATCAAGATTTCAAATCTGCAATCCGTTTTGCGATGCGACGGATAAATTTTGAGAAAATGATATTTTTGAGTGGCCTTCAAAAACTTAAAATATCTTTAAAAAAAATTTAATGCGTGGAAAGTAATTTTTCTTATAGCGCGCCAAGATGTTCCAATCGACAAATGGTAATGTTATCGGAATGAAAATTTCATCAAGATTCCAAATCTGCAATCCGTTTTGCGATGCGACGGATACATTTGAGAAAATGATATTTTTGAGCAGCCTTCAAAAACTTAAAATTTCTTTAAAAAATATTCAATGCGTGGAACGTAATTCTTCTTATAGCCCGCCAAGATGTTCCAATCGACAAATGGTAATGTTATCGGAATGAAAATTTCATCGAGATTCTAAATCTGCAATCATTTTTGCGATGCGACGGATACTTTTTGAGAAAATGATATTTTTGAGCAGCCTTCAAAAACTTAAAATTTCTTAAAAAAAAATTCAATGCGTGGAACGTAATTTTTCTTTTATCGCGCCAAGATGTTCCAATCGACAAATGGTAATGTTATCGGAATGAAAATTTCATCAAGATTCCAAATCTGCAATCCGTTTTGCGATGCGACGGATACATTTTGAGAAAATGATATTTTTGAGCAGCCTTCAAAAACTTAAAATTTTTTTTAAAAAAATTCAATGCGTGGAACGTAATTTTTCTTATAGCGCGCCAGGATGCTCCAATCACCAAAAGGTAATGTTACCAGAAAGAAAATTTCATGAGGATTCTAAATCTGCAATCCGTTTTGCGATGAGACGGAAACTTTTTGAGAAAATGATATTTTTGAGCAGCCTTCAAAAACTTAAAATTTCTTTAAAAAATATTCAATGCGTGGAACGTAATTTTTGTTATAGAGCGCCAAGATATTCCAATCGACAAAAGGTAATGTTATCGGAATGAAAATTTCATCAAGATTCCAAATCTGCAATCCGTTTTGCGATGCGACGGATACTTTTTGAGAAAATGATATTTTTGAGCAGCCTTCAAAAACTTAAAATTTCTTTAAAAAAAATTAAATGCGTGGAACGTAATTTTTCTTATAGCGCGCCAAGATGTTCCAATCGACAAATGGTAATGTTATCTGTACAAAAATTTCATCAAGATTCCAAATCTGCAATCCGTTTTGCGATGCGACGGATACTTTTTGAGAAAATGATATTTTTGAGCAGCCTTCAAAAACTTAAAATTTCTTTAAAAAAAATTCAATGCGTGGAACGTAATTTTTCTTATAGCGCGCCAAGATGTTCCAATCGACAAATGGTAATGTTATCAGAATGAAAATTTCATCAAGATTCCAAATCTGCAATCCGTTTTGCGATGCGACGGATAAATTTTGAGAAAATGATATTTTTGAGCAGACTTCAAAAACTTAAAATTTCTTTAAAAAAAATTCAATGCGTGAATCGTAATTTTTCTTATATCGCGCCAGGATGCTCCAATCAACAAAAGGTAATGTTATGGGAAAGAAAATTTCATGAGGATTCTAAATCTGCAATCCGTTTTGCGATGCGACGGATACTTTTTGAGAAAATGATATTTTTGAGCAGCCTTCAAAAACTTAAAATCTCTTTAAAAAAAAATTCAATGCGTGGAACCTAATTTTTCTTATAGCGCGCCAAGATGATCCAATCGACAAATGGTAATGTTATCGGAATGAAAATTTCATCAAGATTCCAAATCTTCAATCTGTTTTGCGATGCGACGGATAGATTTTGAGAAAATGATATTTTTGAGCAGCCTTCAAAAACTTAACATCTCTTTAAAAAAAAAATTCAATGCGTGGAACCTAATTTTTCTTATAGCGCGCCAAGATGTTCCAATGGACAAGTGGTAATGTTATCGGAATGAAAATTTCATCAAGATTCCAAATCTGCATTCTGTTTTGCGATGCGACGGATACTTTTTGAGAAAATGATATTTTTGAGCAGCCTTCAAAAACTTAAAATTTCTTTAAAAAAAATTCAATGCGTGAATCTTAATTTTTTTTATATCGCGCCAGGATGCTCCAATCAACAAAAGGGAATGTTATCGGAAAGAAAATTTCATGAGGATTCTAAATCTGCAATCCGTTTTGCGATGCGACGGATACTTTTTGAGAAAATGATATTTTTGAGCAGACTTCAAAAACTTAAAATTTCTTTAAAAAATATTCAATGCGTGGAACGTAATTTTTGTTATAGAGCGCCAAGATGTTCCAATCGACAAATGGTAATGTTATCGGAATGAAAATTTCATCAAGATTCCAAATCTGCAATCCGTTTTGCGATGCGACGGATACTTTTTGAGAAAATGATATTTTTGAGCAGCCTTCAAAAACTTAAAATTTCTTTAAAAAAAATTAAATGCGTGGAACCTAATTTTTCTTATAGCGCGCCAAGATGTTCCAATCGACAAATGGTAATGTTATCGGTATAAAAATTTCATCAAGATTCCAAATCTGCAATCCGTTTTGCGATGCGACGGATACTTTTTGAGAAAATGATATTTTTGAGCAGCCTTCAAAAACTTAAAATTTCTTTAAAAAAAATTCAATGCGTGGAACGTAATTTTTCTTATAGCGCGCCAAGATGTTCCAATCGACAAATGGTAATGTTATCAGAATGAAAATTTCATCAAGATTCCAAATCTGCAATCCGTTTTGCGATGCGACGGATAAATTTTGAGAAAATGATATTTTTGAGCAGACTTCAAAAACTTAAAATTTCTTTAAAAAAAATTCAATGCGTGAATCGTAATTTTTCTTATATCGCGCCAGGATGCTCCAATCAACAAAAGGTAATGTTATGGGAAAGAAAATTTCATGAGGATTCTAAATCTGCAATCCGTTTTGCGATGCGACGGATACTTTTTGAGAAAATGATATTTTTGAGCAGCCTTCAAAAACTTAAAATCTCTTTAAAAAAAAATTCAATGCGTGGAACCTAATTTTTCTTATAGCGCGCCAAGATGTTCCAATCGACAAATGGTAATGTTATCGGTATAAAACTTTCATCAAGATTTCAAATCTGCAATCCGTTTTGCGATGCGACGGATAAATTTTGAGAAAATGATATTTTTGAGCAGCCTTCAAAAACTTAAAATTTCTTTAAAAAAAATTCAATGCGTGGAACGTAATTTTTCTTATAGCGCGCCAAGATGTTCCAATCGACAAATGGTAATGTTATCGGTATAAAAATTTCATCAAGATTCCAAATCTGCAATCCGTTTTGCGATGCGACGGATACTTTTTGAGAAAATGATATTTTTGAGCAGCCTTCAAAAACTTAAAATTTCTTTAAAAAAAATTCAATGCGTGGAACGTAATTTTTCTTATAGCGCGCCAGGATGCTCCAATCAACAAAAGGTAATGTTATGGGAAAGAAAATTTCATGAGGACTCTAAATCTGCAATCCGTTTTGCGATGCGACGGATACTTTTTGAGAAAATGATATTTTTGAGCAGCCTTCAAAAACTTAAAATCTCTTTAAAAAAAAATTCAATGCGTGGAACCTAATTTTTCTTATAGCGCGCCAAGATGATCCAATCGACAAATGGTAATGTTATCGGAATGAAAATTTCATCAAGATTCCAAATCTTCAATCTGTTTTGCGATGCGACGGATAGATTTTGAGAAAATGATATTTTTGAGCAGCCTTCAAAAACTTAACATGTCTTTAAAAAAAAAATTCAATGCGTGGAACCTAATTTTTCTTATAGCGCGCCAAGATGTTCCAATGGACAAGTGGTAATGTTATCGGAATGAAAATTTCATCAAGATTCCAAATCTGCAATCCGTTTTGCGATGCGACGGATACATTTTGAGAAAATGATATTTTTGAGCAGCCTTCAAAAACTTAAAATTTCTTTAAAAAAAATTCAATGCGTGGAACGTAATTTTTCTTATAGCGCGCCAAGATGTTCCAATCGACAAATGGTAATGTTATCGGTATAAAAATTTCATCAAGATTCCAAATCTGCAATCCGTTTTGCGATGCGACGGATACATTTTGAGAAAATGATATTTTTGAGCAGCCTTCAAAAACTTAAAATTTCTTTAAGAAAAATTCAATGCGTGGAACGTAATTTTTCTTATAGCGCGCCAGGATGCTCCAATCACCAAAAGGTGATGTAATCAGAAAGAAAATTTCATGAGGATTCTAAATCTGCAATCCGTTTTGCGATGCGACGGATACTTTTTGAGAAACTGATATTTTTGAGCAGCCTTCAAAAACTTAAAATTTCTTTAAAAAAAATTCAATGCGTGGAACGTAATTTTTCTTATAGCGCGCCAAGATGTTCCAATCGACAAATGGTAATGTTATCGGTATAAAACTTTCATCAAGATTTCAAATCTGCAATCCGTTTTGCGATGCGACGGATAAATTTTGAGAAAATGATATTTTTGAGTGGCCTTCAAAAACTTTAAATATCTTTAAAAAAAATTTAATGCGTGGAAAGTAATTTTTCTTATAGCGCGCCAAGATGTTCCAATCGACAAATGGTAATGTTATCGGAATGAAAATTTCATCAAGATTCCAAATCTGCAATCCGTTTTGCGATGCGACGGATACATTTTGAGAAAATGATATTTTTGAGCAGCCTTCAAAAACTTAAAATTTCTTTAAAAAATATTCAATGCGTGGAACGTAATTCTTCTTATAGCCCGCCAAGATGTTCCAATCGACAAATGGTAATGTTATCGGAATGAAAATTTCATCGAGATTCTAAATCTGCAATCATTTTTGCGATGCGACGGATACTTTTTGAGAAAATGATATTTTTGAGCAGCCTTCAAAAACTTAAAATTTCTTAAAAAAAAATTCAATGCGTGGAACGTAATTTTTCTTTTATCGCGCCAAGATGTTCCAATCGACAAATGGTAATGTTATCGGAATGAAAATTTCATCAAGATTCCAAATCTGCAATCCGTTTTGCGATGCGACGGATACATTTTGAGAAAATGATATTTTTGAGCAGCCTTCAAAAACTTAAAATTTTTTTTAAAAAAATTCAATGCGTGGAACGTAATTTTTCTTATAGCGCGCCAGGATGCTCCAATCACCAAAAGGTAATGTTACCAGAAAGAAAATTTCATGAGGATTCTAAATCTGCAATCCGTTTTGCGATGAGACGGAAACTTTTTGAGAAAATGATATTTTTGAGCAGCCTTCAAAAACTTAAAATTTCTTTAAAAAATATTCAATGCGTGGAACGTAATTTTTGTTATAGAGCGCCAAGATATTCCAATCGACAAAAGGTAATGTTATCGGAATGAAAATTTCATCAAGATTCCAAATCTGCAATCCGTTTTGCGATGCGACGGATACTTTTTGAGAAAATGATATTTTTGAGCAGCCTTCAAAAACTTAAAATTTCTTTAAAAAAAATTAAATGCGTGGAACGTAATTTTTCTTATAGCGCGCCAAGATGTTCCAATCGACAAATGGTAATGTTATCTGTACAAAAATTTCATCAAGATTCCAAATCTGCAATCCGTTTTGCGATGCGACGGATACTTTTTGAGAAAATGATATTTTTGAGCAGCCTTCAAAAACTTAAAATTTCTTTAAAAAAAATTCAATGCGTGGAACGTAATTTTTCTTATAGCGCGCCAAGATGTTCCAATCGACAAATGGTAATGTTATCAGAATGAAAATTTCATCAAGATTCCAAATCTGCAATCCGTTTTGCGATGCGACGGATAAATTTTGAGAAAATGATATTTTTGAGCAGACTTCAAAAACTTAAAATTTCTTTAAAAAAAATTCAATGCGTGAATCGTAATTTTTCTTATATCGCGCCAGGATGCTCCAATCAACAAAAGGTAATGTTATGGGAAAGAAAATTTCATGAGGATTCTAAATCTGCAATCCGTTTTGCGATGCGACGGATACTTTTTGAGAAAATGATATTTTTGAGCAGCCTTCAAAAACTTAAAATCTCTTTAAAAAAAAATTCAATGCGTGGAACCTAATTTTTCTTATAGCGCGCCAAGATGATCCAATCGACAAATGGTAATGTTATCGGAATGAAAATTTCATCAAGATTCCAAATCTTCAATCTGTTTTGCGATGCGACGGATAGATTTTGAGAAAATGATATTTTTGAGCAGCCTTCAAAAACTTAACATCTCTTTAAAAAAAAAATTCAATGCGTGGAACCTAATTTTTCTTATAGCGCGCCAAGATGTTCCAATGGACAAGTGGTAATGTTATCGGAATGAAAATTTCATCAAGATTCCAAATCTGCATTCTGTTTTGCGATGCGACGGATACTTTTTGAGAAAATGATATTTTTGAGCAGCCTTCAAAAACTTAAAATTTCTTTAAAAAAAATTCAATGCGTGAATCTTAATTTTTTTTATATCGCGCCAGGATGCTCCAATCAACAAAAGGGAATGTTATCGGAAAGAAAATTTCATGAGGATTCTAAATCTGCAATCCGTTTTGCGATGCGACGGATACTTTTTGAGAAAATGATATTTTTGAGCAGACTTCAAAAACTTAAAATTTCTTTAAAAAATATTCAATGCGTGGAACGTAATTTTTGTTATAGAGCGCCAAGATGTTCCAATCGACAAATGGTAATGTTATCGGAATGAAAATTTCATCAAGATTCCAAATCTGCAATCCGTTTTGCGATGCGACGGATACTTTTTGAGAAAATGATATTTTTGAGCAGCCTTCAAAAACTTAAAATGTCAAAAAAAAAAAATCAATGCGTGGAACGTAATTTTTCTTATATCGAGCCAAGATGTTCCAATCGACAAATGGTAATGTTATCGGAATGAAAATTTCATCAAGATTCCAAATCTGCAATCCGTTTTGCGATGCGACGGATACACTTTGAGAAAATGATATTTTTGAGCAGCCTTCAAAAACTTAAAATTTCTTTAAAAAAAATTCAATGCGTGGAACGTAATTTTTCTTATAGCGCGCCAGGATGCTCCAATCACCAAAAGGTAATGTTATCAGAAAGAAAATTTCATCAGGATTCTAAATCTGGAATCCGTTTTGCGATGCGACGGATACTTTTTGAGAAAATGATATTTTTGAGCAGCCTTCAAAAACTTAAAATTTCTTTAAAAAATATTCAATGCGTGGAACGTAATTTTTGTTATAGAGCGCCAAGATGTTCCAATCGACAAATGGTAATGTTATCGGAATGAAAATTTCATCAAGATTCCAAATCTGCAATCCGTTTTGCGATGCGACGGATACTTTTTGAGAAAATGATATTTTTGAGCAGCCTTCAAAAACTTAAAATTTCTTTAAAAAAAATTCAATGCGTGGAACGTAATTTTTCTTATATCGAGCCAAGATGTTCCAATCGACAAATGGTAATGTTATCGGAATGAAAATTTCATCAAGATTCCAAATCTGCAATCCGTTTTGCGATGCGACGGATACATTTTGAGAAAATGATATTTTTGAGCAGCCTTCAAAAACTTAAAATTTCTTTAAGAAAAATTCAATGCGTGGAACGTAATTTTTCTTATAGCGCGCCAGGATGCTCCAATCACCAAAAGGTAATGTTACCAGAAAGAAAATTTCATGAGGATTCTAAATCTGCAATCCGTTTTGCGATGCGACGGATACTTTTTGAGAAAATGATATTTTTGAGCAGCCTTCAAAAACTTAAAATTTCTTTAAAAAAAATTCAATGCGTGGAACGTAATTTTTCTTATAGCGCGCCAAGATGTTCCAATCGACAAATGGTAATGTTATCAGAATGAAAATTTCATCAAGATTCCAAATCTGCAATCCGTTTTGCGATGCGACGGATAAATTTTGAGAAAATGATATTTTTGAGCAGACTTCAAAAACTTAAAATTTCTTTAAAAAAAATTCAATGCGTGAATCGTAATTTTTCTTATATCGCGCCAGGATGCTCCAATCAACAAAAGGTAAAGTTATGGGAAAGAAAATTTCATGAGGATTCTAAATCTGCAATCCGTTTTGCGATGCGACGGATACTTTTTGAGAAAATGATATTTTTGAGCAGCCTTCAAAAACTTAAAATCTCTTTAAAAAAAAATTCAATGCGTGGAACCTAATTTTTCTTATAGCGCGCCAAGATGATCCAATCGACAAATGGTAATGTTATCGGAATGAAAATTTCATCAAGATTCCAAATCTTCAATCTGTTTTGCGATGCGACGGATAGATTTTGAGAAAATGATATTTTTGAGCAGCCTTCAAAAACTTAACATCTCTTTAAAAAAAAAATTCAATGCGTGGAACCTAATTTTTCTTATAGCGCGCCAAGATGTTCCAATGGACAAGTATTAATGTTATCGGAATGAAAATTTCATCAAGATTCCAAATCTGCATTCTGTTTTGCGATGCGACGGATACTTTTTGAGAAAATGATATTTTTGAGCAGCCTTCAAAAACTTAAAATTTCTTTAAAAAAAATTCAATGCGTGAATCTTAATTTTTTTTATATCGCGCCAGGATGCTCCAATCAACAAAAGGGAATGTTATCGGAAAGAAAATTTCATGAGGATTCTAAATCTGCAATCCGTTTTGCGATGCGACGGATACTTTTTGAGAAAATGATATTTTTGAGCAGCCTTCAAAAACTTAAAATTTCTTTAAAAAATATTCAATGCGTGGAACGTAATTTTTGTTATAGAGCGCCAAGATGTTCCAATCGACAAGTGGTAATGTTATCGGAATGAAAATTTCATCAAGATTCCAAATCTGCAATCCGTTTTGCGATGCGACGGATACTTTTTGAGAAAATGATATTTTTGAGCAGCCTTCAAAAACTTAAAATTTCTTTAAAAAAAATTCAATGCGTGGAACGTAATTTTTCTTATATCGAGCCAAGATGTTCCAATCGACAAATGGTAATGTTATCGGAATGAAAATTTCATCAAGATTCCAAATCTGCAATCCGTTTTGCGATGCGACGGATACATTTTGAGAAAATGATATTTTTGAGCAGCCTTCAAAAACTTAAAATTTCTTTAAAAAAAATTCAATGCGTGGAACGTAATTTTTCTTATAGCGCGCCAGGATGCTCCAATCAACAAGAGGTAATGTTATCAGAAAGAAAATTTCATGAGGATTCTAAATCTGGAATCCGTTTTGCGATGCGACGGATACTTTTTGAGAAAATGATATTTTTGAGCAGCCTTCAAAAACTTAAAATTTCTTTAAAAAATATTTAATGCGTGGAACGTAATTTTTGTTATAGAGCGCCAAGATGTTCCAATCGACAAATGGTAATGTTATCGGAATGAAAATTTCATCAAGATTCCAAATCTGCAATCCGTTTTGCGATGCGACGGATACTTTTCGAGAAAATGATATTTTTGAGCAGCCTTCAAAAACTTAAAATTTCTTTAAAAAAAATTCAATGCGTGGAACGTAATTTTTCTTATATCGAGCCAAGATGTTCCAATCGACAAATGGTAATGTTATCGGAATGAAAATTTCATCAAGATTCCAAATCTGCAATCCGTTTTGCGATGCGACGGATACATTTTGAGAAAATGATATTTTTGAGCAGCCTTCAAAAACTTAAAATTTCTTTAAAAAAAATTCAATGCGTGGAACGTACTTTTTCTTATAGCGCGCCAGGATGCTCCAATCACCAAAAGGTAATGTTATCAGAAAGAAAATTTCATGAGGATTCTAAATCTGCAATCCGTTTTGCGATGCGACGGATACATTTTGAGAAAATGATATTTTTGAGCAGCCTTCAAAAACTTAAAATTTCTTTAAAAAAAATTCAATGCGTGGAACGTAATTTTTCTTATAGCGCGCCAAGATGTTCCAATCGACAAAAGGTAATGTTATCGGAAAGAAAATTTCATGAGGATTCCAAATCTGCAATCCGTTTTGCGATGCGACGGATACATTTTGAGAAAATGATATTTTTGAGCAGCCTTCAAAAACTTAAAATTTCTTTAAAAAATATTCAATGCGTGGAACGTAATTTTTGTTATAGAGCGACAAGATGTTCCAGTCGACAAAAGGTAATGTTATCGGAATGAAAATTTCATCAAGATTCCAAATCTGCAATCCGTTTTCCGATGCGACGGATACTTTTTGAGAAAATGATATTTTTGAGCAGCCTTCAAAAACTTAAAATTTCTTTAAAAAAAATTCAATGCGTGGAACGTAATTTTTCTTATAGCGCGCCAAGATGTTCCAATCGACAAATGGTAATGTTATCGGTATAAAAATTTCATCAAGATTCCAAATCTGCAATCCGTTTTGCGATGCGACGGATACATTTTGAGAAAATGATATTTTTGAGCAGCCTTCAAAAACTTAAAATTTCTTTAAAAAAAAATCAATGCGTGGAACGTAATTTTTCTTATAGCGCGCCAGGATGCTCCAATCACCAAAAGGTAATGTTATCAGAAAGAAAATTTCATGAGGATTCTAAATCTGCAATCCGTTTTGCGATGCGACGGATACTTTTTGAGAAAGTGATATTTTTGAGCAGCCTTCAAAAACTTAAAATTTCTTTAAAAAAAATTCAATGCGTGGAACGTAATTTTTCTTATAGCGCGCCAAGATGTTCCAATCGACAAATGGTAATGTTGTCGGAATGAAAATTTCATCAAGATTCCAAATCTGCAATCCGTTTTGCGATGCGACGGATAAATTTTGAGAAAATGATATTTTTGAGCAGCCTACAAAAACTTAAAATTTCTTAAAAAAAAATTCAATGCGTGAATCGTAATTTTTCTTATATCGCGCCAGGATGCTCCAATCACCAAAAGGTAATGTTATCGGAAAGAAAATTTCATCAAGATTCCAAATCTGCAATCCGTTTTGCGATGCGACGGACACATTTTGAGAAAATGATATTTTTGGGCAGCCTTCAAAAACTTAAAATTTCTTTAAAAAAAAATTCAATGCGTGGAACGTAATTTTTCTTATAGCGCGCCAAGATGTTCCAATCGACAAATGGTAATGTTATCGGTATAAAAATTTCATCAAGATTCCAAATCTGCAATCCGTTTTGCGATGCGACGGATACATTTTGAGAAAATGATATTTTTGAGCAGCCTTCAAAAACTTAAAATTTCTTTAAAAAAAAATCAATGCGTGGAACGTAATTTTTCTTATAGCGCGCCAGGATGCTCCAATCACCAAAAGGTAATGTTATCAGAAAGAAAATTTCATGAGGACTCTAAATCTGCAATCCGTTTTGCGATGCGACGGATACTTTTTGAGAAAGTGATATTTTTGAGCAGCCTTCAAAAACTTAAAATTTCTTTAAAAAAAATTCAATGCGTGGAACGTAATTTTTCTTATAGCGCGCCAAGATGTTCCAATCGACAAATGGTAATGTTGTCGGAATGAAAATTTCATCAAGATTCCAAATCTGCAATCCGTTTTGCGATGCGACGGATAAATTTTGAGAAAATGATATTTTTGAGCAGCCTTCAAAAACTTAAAATTTCTTAAAAAAAATTCAATGCGTGGAACGTAATTTTTCTTATAGCGCGCCAGGATGCTCCAATCAACAAGAGGTAATGTTATCAGAAAGAAAATTTCATGAGGATTCTAAATCTGGAATCCGTTTTGCGATGCGACGGATACTTTTTGAGAAAATGATATTTTTGAGCAGCCTTCAAAAACTTAAAATTTCTTTAAAAAATATTTAATGCGTGGAACGTAATTTTTGTTATAGAGCGCCAAGATGTTCCAATCGACAAATGGTAATGTTATCGGAATGAAAATTTCATCAAGATTCCAAATCTGCAATCCGTTTTGCGATGCGACGGATACTTTTCGAGAAAATGATATTTTTGAGCAGCCTTCAAAAACTTAAAATTTCTTTAAAAAAAATTCAATGCGTGGAACGTAATTTTTCTTATATCGAGCCAAGATGTTCCAATCGACAAATGGTAATGTTATCGGAATGAAAATTTCATCAAGATTCCAAATCTGCAATCCGTTTTGCGATGCGACGGATACATTTTGAGAAAATGATATTTTTGAGCAGCCTTCAAAAACTTAAAATTTCTTTAAAAAAAATTCAATGCGTGGAACGTACTTTTTCTTATAGCGCGCCAGGATGCTCCAATCACCAAAAGGTAATGTTATCAGAAAGAAAATTTCATGAGGATTCTAAATCTGCAATCCGTTTTGCGATGCGACGGATACATTTTGAGAAAATGATATTTTTGAGCAGCCTTCAAAAACTTAAAATTTCTTTAAAAAAAATTCAATGCGTGGAACGTAATTTTTCTTATAGCGCGCCAAGATGTTCCAATCGACAAAAGGTAATGTTATCGGAAAGAAAATTTCATGAGGATTCCAAATCTGCAATCCGTTTTGCGATGCGACGGATACATTTTGAGAAAATGATATTTTTGAGCAGCCTTCAAAAACTTAAAATTTCTTTAAAAAATATTCAATGCGTGGAACGTAATTTTTGTTATAGAGCGACAAGATGTTCCAGTCGACAAAAGGTAATGTTATCGGAATGAAAATTTCATCAAGATTCCAAATCTGCAATCCGTTTTCCGATGCGACGGATACTTTTTGAGAAAATGATATTTTTGAGCAGCCTTCAAAAACTTAAAATTTCTTTAAAAAAAATTCAATGCGTGGAACGTAATTTTTCTTATAGCGCGCCAAGATGTTCCAATCGACAAATGGTAATGTTATCGGTATAAAAATTTCATCAAGATTCCAAATCTGCAATCCGTTTTGCGATGCGACGGATACATTTTGAGAAAATGATATTTTTGAGCAGCCTTCAAAAACTTAAAATTTCTTTAAAAAAAAATCAATGCGTGGAACGTAATTTTTCTTATAGCGCGCCAGGATGCTCCAATCACCAAAAGGTAATGTTATCAGAAAGAAAATTTCATGAGGATTCTAAATCTGCAATCCGTTTTGCGATGCGACGGATACTTTTTGAGAAAGTGATATTTTTGAGCAGCCTTCAAAAACTTAAAATTTCTTTAAAAAAAATTCAATGCGTGGAACGTAATTTTTCTTATAGCGCGCCAAGATGTTCCAATCGACAAATGGTAATGTTGTCGGAATGAAAATTTCATCAAGATTCCAAATCTGCAATCCGTTTTGCGATGCGACGGATAAATTTTGAGAAAATGATATTTTTGAGCAGCCTACAAAAACTTAAAATTTCTTAAAAAAAAATTCAATGCGTGAATCGTAATTTTTCTTATATCGCGCCAGGATGCTCCAATCACCAAAAGGTAATGTTATCGGAAAGAAAATTTCATCAAGATTCCAAATCTGCAATCCGTTTTGCGATGCGACGGACACATTTTGAGAAAATGATATTTTTGGGCAGCCTTCAAAAACTTAAAATTTCTTTAAAAAAAAATTCAATGCGTGGAACGTAATTTTTCTTATAGCGCGCCAAGATGTTCCAATCGACAAATGGTAATGTTATCGGTATAAAAATTTCATCAAGATTCCAAATCTGCAATCCGTTTTGCGATGCGACGGATACATTTTGAGAAAATGATATTTTTGAGCAGCCTTCAAAAACTTAAAATTTCTTTAAAAAAAAATCAATGCGTGGAACGTAATTTTTCTTATAGCGCGCCAGGATGCTCCAATCACCAAAAGGTAATGTTATCAGAAAGAAAATTTCATGAGGACTCTAAATCTGCAATCCGTTTTGCGATGCGACGGATACTTTTTGAGAAAGTGATATTTTTGAGCAGCCTTCAAAAACTTAAAATTTCTTTAAAAAAAATTCAATGCGTGGAACGTAATTTTTCTTATAGCGCGCCAAGATGTTCCAATCGACAAATGGTAATGTTGTCGGAATGAAAATTTCATCAAGATTCCAAATCTGCAATCCGTTTTGCGATGCGACGGATAAATTTTGAGAAAATGATATTTTTGAGCAGCCTTCAAAAACTTAAAATTTCTTAAAAAAAAATTCAATGCGTGAATCGTAATTTTTCTTATATCGCGCCAGGATGCTCCAATCACCAAAAGGTAATGTTATCGGAAAGAAAATTTCATCAAGATTCCAAATCTGCAATCCGTTTTGCGATGCGACGGACACATTTTGAGAAAATGATATTTTTGGGCAGCCTTCAAAAACTTAAAATTTCTTTAAAAAAAAATTAATGCGTGGAACGTAATTTTTCTTATAGCGCGCCAAGATGTTCCAATCGACAAATGGTAATGTTGTCGAAATGAAAATTTCATCAAGATTCCAAATCTGCAATCCGTTTTGCGATGCGACGGATAAATTTTGAGAAAATGATATTTTTGAGCAGCCTTCAAAAACTTAAAATCTCTTTAAAAAAAAATTCAATGCGTGGAACCTAATTTTTCTTATAGCGCGCCAAGATGTTGCAATGGACAAATGGTAATGTTATCGGAATGAAAATTTCATCAAGATTCCAAATCTTCAATCTGTTTTGCGATGCGACGGATAGATTTTGAGAAAATGATATTTTTGAGCAGCCTTCAAAAACTTAAAATCTCTTTAAAAAAAAATTCAATGCGTGGAACCTAATTTTTCTTTTATCGCGCCAGGATGCTCCAATCAACAAAAGGGAATGTTATCGGAAGGAAAATTTCATGAGGATTCTAAATCTGCAATTCGTTTTGCGATGCGATGGATACTTTTTAAGAAAATGATATTTTTGTGCAGCCTTCAAAAACTTAAAATTTCTTTAAAAAAAATTCAATGCGTGAATCCTAATTTTTTTTATATCGCGCCAGGATGCTCCAATCAACAAAAGGGAATGTTATCGGAAAGAAAATTTCATGCGGATTCTAAATCTGCAATCCGTTTTGCGATGCGACGGATACTTTTTGAGAAAATGATATTTTTGAGCAGCCTCCAAAAACTTAAAATTTCTTTAAAAAAAATTCAATGCGTGGAACGTAATTTTTCATATATCGCGCCAAGATGTTCCAATCAACAAATGGTAATGTTATCGGAATGAAAATTTCATCAAGATTCCAAATCTGCAATCCGTTTTGCGATGCGACGGATACATTTTGAGAAAATGATATTTTTGAGCAGCCTTCAAAACTTAAAATCTCTTTAAAAAAAAATTCAATGCGTGGAACCTAATTTTTCTTATAGCGCGCCAAGATGTTCCAATCGACAAATGGTAATGTAATCGGAATGAAAATTTCATCAAGATTCCAAATCTGCAATCCGTTTTGCGATGCGACGGGTACATTTTGAGAAAATGATATTTTTGAGCAGCCTTCAAAAACTTAAACTTTTTTTACAAAAATTCAATGCGTGGAACGTAATTTTTCTTATAGCGCGCCAGGATGCTCCAATCACCAAAAGCTAATGTTATCAGAAAGAAAATTTCATGAGGATTCTAAATCTGCAATCCGTTTTGCGATGCGACGGATACTTTTTGAGAAAATGATATTTTTGAGCAGCCTTCAAAAACTTAAAATTTCTTTAAAAAAAATTCAATGCGTGGAACGTAATTTTTCTTATAGCGCGCCAAGATGTTCCAATCGACAAATGGTAATGTTATCGGTATAAAAATTTCATCAAGATTCCAAATCTGCAATCCGTTTTGCGATGCGACGGATACATTTTGAGAAAATGATATTTTTGAGCAGCCTTCAAAAATTTAAAATTTCTTTAAGAAAAATTCAATGCGTGGAACGTAATTTTTCTTATAGCGCGCCAGGATGCTCCAATCACCAAAAAGGTGATGTAATCAGAAAGAAAATTTCATGGGGATTCTAAATCTGCAATCCGTTTTGCGATGCGACGGATACTTTTTGAGAAAATGATATTTTTGAGCAGCCTTCAAAAACTTAAAATTTCTTTAAAAAAAATTTAATGCGTGGAACGTAATTTTTCTTATAGCGCGCCAAGATGTTAAAATCGACAAATGGTACTGTTATCGGAATGAAAATTTCATCAAGATTCCAAATCTGCAATCCATTTTGCGATGCGACGGATACTTTTTGAGAAAATGATATTTTTGAGCAGCCTTCAAAAACTTAAAATTTCTTTAAAAAAAATTCAATGCGTGGAACGTAATTTTTCTTATAGCGCGCCAGGATGCCCAATCAACAAAAGGTAATGTTATGGGAAAGAAAATTTCATGAGGACTCTAAATCTGCAATCCGTTTTGCGATGCGACGGATACTTTTTGAGAAAATGATATTTTTGAGCAGCCTTCAAAAACTTAAAATCTCTTTAAAAAAAAATTCAATGCGTGGAACCTAATTTTTCTTATAGCGCGCCAAGATGATCCAATCGACAAATGGTAATGTTATCGGAATGAAAATTTCATCAAGATTCCAAATCTTCAATCTGTTTTGCGATGCGACGGATAGATTTTGAGAAAATGATATTTTTGAGCAGCCTTCAAAAACTTAACATGTCTTTAAAAAAAAAATTCAATGCGTGGAACCTAATTTTTCTTATAGCGCGCCAGGATGCTCCAATCAACAAAAGGTAATGTTATGGGAAAGAAAATTTCATGAGGACTCTAAATCTGCAATCCGTTTTGCGATGCGACGGATACTTTTTGAGAAAATGATATTTTTGAGCAGCCTTCAAAAACTTAAAATCTCTTTAAAAAAAAATTCAATGCGTGGAACCTAATTTTTCTTATAGCGCGCCAAGATGATCCAATCGACAAATGGTAATGTTATCGGAATGAAAATTTCATCAAGATTCCAAATCTTCAATCTGTTTTGCGATGCGACGGATAGATTTTGAGAAAATGATATTTTTGAGCAGCCTTCAAAAACTTAACATGTCTTTAAAAAAAAAATAATTCAATGCGTGGAACCTAATTTTTCTTATAGCGCGCCAAGATGTTCCAATGGACAAGTGGTAATGTTATCGGAATGAAAATTTCATCAAGATTCCAAATCTGCAATCCGTTTTGCGATGCGACGGATACATTTTGAGAAAATGATATTTTTGAGCAGCCTTCAAAAACTTAAAATTTCTTTAAAAAAAATTCAATGCGTGGAACGTAATTTTCTTATAGCGCGCCAAGATGTTCCAATCGACAAATGGTAATGTTATCGTATAAAAATTTCATCAAGATTCCAAATCTGCAATCCGTTTTGCGATGCGACGGATACATTTTGAGAAAATGATATTTTTGAGCAGCCTTCAAAAACTTAAAATTTCTTTAAGAAAATTCAATGCGTGGAACGTAATTTTTCTTATAGCGCGCAAGGATGCTCCAATCACCAAAAGGTGATGTAATCAGAAAGAAAATTTCATGAGGATTCTAAATCTGCAATCCGTTTTGCGATGCGACGGATACTTTTTGAGAAAATGATATTTTTGAGCAGCCTTCAAAAACTTAAAATTTCTTTAAAAAAAATTCAATGCGTGGAACGTAATTTTTCTTATAGCGCGCCAAGATGTTCCAATCGACAAATGGTAATGTTATCGGTATAAAACTTTCATCAAGATTTCAAATCTGCAATCCGTTTTGCGATGCGACGGATAAATTTTGAGAAAATGATATTTTTGAGCAGACTTCAAAAACTTAAAATTTCTTTAAAAAAAATTCAATGCGTGGAACGTAATTCTTCTTATAGCCCGCCAAGATGTTCCAATCGACAAATGGTAATGTTATCGGAATGAAAATTTCATCGAGATTCTAAATCTGCAATCATTTTTGCGATGCGACGGATACTTTTTGAGAAAATGATATTTTTGAGCAGCCTTCAAAAACTTAAAATTTCTTAAAAAAAAATTCAATGCGTGGAACGTAATTTTTCTTTTATCGCGCCAAGATGTTCCAATCGACAAATGGTAATGTTATCGGAATGAAAATTTCATCAAGATTCCAAATCTGCAATCCGTTTTGCGATGCGACGGATACATTTTGAGAAAATGATATTTTTGAGCAGCCTTCAAAAACTTAAAATTTTTTTTAAAAAAATTCAATGCGTGGAACGTAATTTTTCTTATAGCGCGCCAGGATGCTCCAATCACCAAAAGGTAATGTTACCAGAAAGAAAATTTCATGAGGATTCTAAATCTGCAATCCGTTTTGCGATGAGACGGAAACTTTTTGAGAAAATGATATTTTTGAGCAGCCTTCAAAAACTTAAAATTTCTTTAAAAAATATTCAATGCGTGGAACGTAATTTTTGTTATAGAGCGCCAAGATATTCCAATCGACAAAAGGTAATGTTATCGGAATGAAAATTTCATCAAGATTCCAAATCTGCAATCCGTTTTGCGATGCGACGGATACTTTTTGAGAAAATGATATTTTTGAGCAGCCTTCAAAAACTTAAAATTTCTTTAAAAAAAATTAAATGCGTGGAACGTAATTTTTCTTATAGCGCGCCAAGATGTTCCAATCGACAAATGGTAATGTTATCGGTATAAAAATTTCATCAAGATTCCAAATCTGCAATCCGTTTTGCGATGCGACGGATACTTTTTGAGAAAATGATATTTTTGAGCAGCCTTCAAAAACTTAAAATTTCTTTAAAAAAAATTCAATGCGTGGAACGTAATTTTTCTTATAGCGCGCCAAGATGTTCCAATCGACAAATGGTAATGTTATCAGAATGAAAATTTCATCAAGATTCCAAATCTGCAATCCGTTTTGCGATGCGACGGATAAATTTTGAGAAAATGATATTTTTGAGCAGACTTCAAAAACTTAAAATTTCTTTAAAAAAAATTCAATGCGTGAATCGTAATTTTTCTTATATCGCGCCAGGATGCTCCAATCAACAAAAGGTAATGTTATGGGAAAGAAAATTTCATGAGGATTCTAAATCTGCAATCCGTTTTGCGATGCGACGGATACTTTTTGAGAAAATGATATTTTTGAGCAGCCTTCAAAAACTTAAAATCTCTTTAAAAAAAAATTCAATGCGTGGAACCTAATTTTTCTTATAGCGCGCCAAGATGATCCAATCGACAAATGGTAATGTTATCGGAATGAAAATTTCATCAAGATTCCAAATCTTCAATCTGTTTTGCGATGCGACGGATAGATTTTGAGAAAATGATATTTTTGAGCAGCCTTCAAAAACTTAACATCTCTTTAAAAAAAAAATTCAATGCGTGGAACCTAATTTTTCTTATAGCGCGCCAAGATGTTCCAATGGACAAGTGGTAATGTTATCGGAATGAAAATTTCATCAAGATTCCAAATCTGCATTCCGTTTTGCGATGCGACGGATACTTTTTGAGAAAATGATATTTTTGAGCAGCCTTCAAAAACTTAAAATTTCTTTAAAAAAAATTCAATGCGTGAATCTTAATTTTTTTTATATCGCGCCAGGATGCTCCAATCAACAAAAGGGAATGTTATCGGAAAGAAAATTTCATGAGGATTCTAAATCTGCAATCCGTTTTGCGATGCGACGGATACTTTTTGAGAAAATGATATTTTTGAGCAGACTTCAAAAACTTAAAATTTCTTTAAAAAATATTCAATGCGTGGAACGTAATTTTTGTTATAGAGCGCCAAGATGTTCCAATCGACAAATGGTAATGTTATCGGAATGAAAATTTCATCAAGATTCCAAATCTGCAATCCGTTTTGCGATGCGACGGATAGATTTTGAGAAAATGATATTTTTGAGCAGCCTTCAAAAACTTAAAATTTCTTTAAAAAAAATTCAATGCGTGGAACGTAATTTTTCTTATAGCGCGCCAGGATGCTCCAATCAAAAAAAGGTAATGTTATCAGAAAGAAAATTTCATGAGGATTCTAAATCTGGAATCCGTTTTGCGATGCGACGGATACTTTTTGAGAAAATGATATTTTTGAGCAGCCTTCAAAAACTTAAAATTTCTTTAAAAAAAATTCAATGCGTGAATCGTAATTTTTCTTATATCGCGCCAGGATGCTCCAATCAACAAAGGGTAATGTTATCGGAAAGAAAATTTCATGAGGATTCCAAATCTGCAATCCGTTTTGCGATGCGACGGATACATTTTGAGAAAATGATATTTTTGAGCAGCCTTCAAAAACTTAAAATTTCTTTAAGAAAAATTCAATGCGTGGAACGTAATTTTTCTTATAGCGCGCCAGGATGCTCCAATCACCAAAAGGTAATGTTACCAGAAAGAAAATTTCATGAGGATTCTAAATCTGCAATCCGTTTTGCGATGCGACGGATACTTTTTGAGAAAATGATATTTTTGAGCAGCCTTCAAAAACTTAAAATTTCTTTAAAAAAAATTCAATGCGTGGAACGTAATTTTTCTTATAGCGCGCCAAGATGTTCCAATCGACAAATGGTAATTTTATCAGAATGAAAATTTCATCAAGATTCCAAATCTGCAATCCGTTTTGCGATGCGACGGATAAATTTTGAGAAAATGATATTTTTGAGCAGACTTCAAAAACTTAAAATTTCTTTAAAAAAAATTCAATGCGTGAATCGTAATTTTTCTTATATCGCGCCAGGATGCTCCAATCAACAAAAGGTAATGTTATGGGAAAGAAAATTTCATGAGGATTCTAAATCTGCAATCCGTTTTGCGATGCGACGGATACTTTTTGAGAAAATGATATTTTTGAGCAGCCTTCAAAAACTTAAAATCTCTTTAAAAAAAATTCAATGCGTGGAACCTAATTTTTCTTATAGCGCGCCAAGATGATCCAATCGACAAATGGTAATGTTATCGGAATGAAAATTTCATCAAGATTCCAAATCTTCAATCTGTTTTGCGATGCGACGGATAGATTTTGAGAAAATGATATTTTTGAGCAGCCTTCAAAAACTTAACATCTCTTTAAAAAAAAAATTCAATGCGTGGAACCTAATTTTTCTTATAGCGCGCCAAGATGTTCCAATGGACAAGTATTAATGTTATCGGAATGAAAATTTCATCAAGATTTCAAATCTGCATTCTGTTTTGCGATGCGACGGATACTTTTTGAGAAAATGATATTTTTGAGCAGCCTTCAAAAACTTAAAATTTCTTTAAAAAAAATTCAATGCGTGAACCTTAATTTTTTTTATATCGCGCCAGGATGCTCCAATCAACAAAAGGGAATGTTATCGGAAAGAAAATTTCATGAGGATTCTAAATCTGCAATCCGTTTTGCGATGCGACGGATACTTTTTGAGAAAATGATATTTTTGAGCAGCCTTCAAAAACTTAAAATTTCTTTAAAAAATATTCAATGCGTGGAACGTAATTTTTGTTATAGAGCGCCAAGATGTTCCAATCGACAAATGGTAATGTTATCGGAATGAAAATTTCATCAAGATTCCAAATCTGCAATCCGTTTTGCGATGCGACGGATACTTTTTGAGAAAATGATATTTTTGAGCAGCCTTCAAAAACTTAAAATTTCTTTAAAAAAAATTCAATGCGTGGAACGTAATTTTTCTTATATCGAGCCAAGATGTTCCAATCGACAAATGGTAATGTTATCGGAATGAAAATTTCATCAAGATTCCAAATCTGCAATCCGTTTTGCGATGCGACGGATACTTTTTGAGAAAATGATATTTTTGAGCAGCCTTCAAAAACTTAAAATTTCTTTAAAAAAAATTCAATGCGTGGAACGTAATTTTTCTTATAGCGCGCCAGGATGCTCCAATCAACAAAAGGTAATGTTATCAGAAAGAAAATTTCATGAGGATTCTAAATCTGGAATCCGTTTTGCGATGCGACGGATACTTTTTGAGAAAATGATATTTTTGAGCAGCCTTCAAAAACTTAAAATTTCTTTAAAAAATATTTAATGCGTGGAACGTAATTTTTGTTATAGAGCGCCAAGATGTTCCAATCGACAAATGGTAATGTTATCGGAATGAAAATTTCATCAAGATTCCAAATCTGCAATCCGTTTTGCGATGCGACGGATACTTTTCGAGAAAATGATATTTTTGAGCAGCCTTCAAAAACTTAAAATTTCTTTAAAAAAAATTCAATGCGTGGAACATAATTTTTCTTATATCGAGCCAAGATGTTCCAATCGACAAATGGTAATGTTATCGGAATGAAAATTTCATCAAGATTCCAAATCTGCAATCCGTTTTGCGATGCGACGGATACTTTTTGAGAAAATGATATTTTTGAGCAGCCTTCAAAAACTTAAAATTTCTTCAAAAAAAATTCAATGCGTGGAACCTAATTTTTCTTATAGCGCGCCAAGATGATCCAATCGACAAATGGTAATGTTATCGGAATGAAAATTTCATCAAGATTCCAAATCTTCAATCTGTTTTGCGATGCGACGGATAGATTTTGAGAAAATGATATTTTTGAGCAGCCTTCAAAAACTTAACATCTCTTTAAAAAAAAAATTCAATGCGTGGAACCTAATTTTTCTTATAGCGCGCCAAGATGTTCCAATGGACAAGTATTAATGTTATCGGAATGAAAATTTCATCAAGATTCCAAATCTGCATTCTGTTTTGCGATGCGACGGATACTTTTTGAGAAAATGATATTTTTGAGCAGCCTTCAAAAACTTAAAATTTCTTTAAAAAAAATTCAATGCGTGAATCTTAATTTTTTTTATATCGCGCCAGGATGCTCCAATCAACAAAAGGGAATGTTATCGGAAAGAAAATTTCATGAGGATTCTAAATCTGCAATCCGTTTTGCGATGCGACGGATACTTTTTGAGAAAATGATATTTTTGAGCAGCCTTCAAAAACTTAAAATTTCTTTAAAAAAAATTCAATGCGTGGAACGTAATTTTTCTTATATCGAGCCAAGATGTTCCAATCGACAAATGGTAATGTTATCGGAATGAAAATTTCATCAAGATTCCAAATCTGCAATCCGTTTTGCGATGCGACGGATACATTTTGAGAAAATGATATTTTTGAGCAGCCTTCAAAAACTTAAAATTTCTTTAAAAAAAATTCAATGCGTGGAACGTAATTTTTCTTATAGCGCGCCAAGATGTTCCAATCGACAAAAGGTAATGTTATCAGAAAGAAAATTTCATGAGGATTCTAAATCTGGAATCCGTTTTGCGATGCGACGGATACTTTTTGAGAAAATGATATTTTTGAGCAGCCTTCAAAAACTTAAAATTTCTTTAAAAAATATTTAATGCGTGGAACGTAATTTTTGTTATAGAGCGCCAAGATGTTCCAATCGACAAATGGTAATGTTATCGGAATGAAAATTTCATCAAGATTCCAAATCTGCAATCCGTTTTGCGATGCGACGGATACTTTTCGAGAAAATGATATTTTTGAGCAGCCTTCAAAAACTTAAAATTTCTTTAAAAAAAATTCAATGCGTGGAACGTAATTTTTCTTATATCGAGCCAAGATGTTCCAATCGACAAATGGTAATGTTATCGGAATGAAAATTTCATCAAGATTCCAAATCTGCAATCCGTTTTGCGATGCGACGGATACATTTTGAGAAAATGATATTTTTGAGCAGCCTTCAAAAACTTAAAATTTCTTTAAAAAAAATTCAATGCGTGGAATGTACTTTTTCTTATAGCGCGCCAGGATGCTCCAATCACCAAAAGGTAATGTTATCAGAAAGAAAATTTCATGAGGATTCTAAATCTGCAATCCGTTTTGCGATGCGACGGATACATTTTGAGAAAATGATATTTTTGAGCAGCCTTCAAAAACTTAAAATTTCTTTAAAAAAAATTCAATGCGTGGAACGTAATTTTTCTTATAGCGCGCCAAGATGTTCCAATCGACAAAAGGTAATGTTATCGGAAAGAAAATTTCATGAGGATTCCAAATCTGCAATCCGTTTTGCGATGCGACGGATACATTTTGAGAAAATGATATTTTTGAGCAGCCTTCAAAAACTTAAAATTTCTTTAAAAAATATTCAATGCGTGGAACGTAATTTTTGTTATAGAGCGACAAGATGTTCCAGTCGACAAAAGGTAATGTTATCGGAAAGAAAATTTCATGAGGATTCCAAATCTGCAATCCGTTTTGCGATGCGACGGATACATTTTGAGAAAATGATATTTTTGTGCAGCCTTCAAAAACTTAAAATTTCTTCAAAAAAAATTCAATGCGTGGAACCTAATTTTTCTTATAGCGCGCCAAGATGATCCAATCGACAAATGGTAATGTTATCGGAATGAAAATTTCATCAAGATTCCAAATCTTCAATCTGTTTTGCGATGCGACGGATAGATTTTGAGAAAATGATATTTTTGAGCAGCCTTCAAAAACTTAACATCTCTTTAAAAAAAAAATTCAATGCGTGGAACCTAATTTTTCTTATAGCGCGCCAAGATGTTCCAATGGACAAGTATTAATGTTATCGGAATGAAGATTTCATCAAGATTCCAAATCTGCATTCTGTTTTGCGATGCGACGGATACTTTTTGAGAAAATGATATTTTTGAGCAGCCTTCAAAAACTTAAAATTTCTTTAAAAAAAATTCAATGCGTGAATCTTAATTTTTTTTATATCGCGCCAGGATGCTCCAATCAACAAAAGGGAATGTTATCGGAAAGAAAATTTCATGAGGATTCTAAATCTGCAATCCGTTTTGCGATGCGACGGATACTTTTTGAGAAAATGATATTTTTGAGCAGCCTTCAAAAACTTAAAATTTCTTTAAAAAAAATTCAATGCGTGGAACGTAATTTTTCTTATATCGAGCCAAGATGTTCCAATCGACAAATGGTAATGTTATCGGAATGAAAATTTCATCAAGATTCCAAATCTGCAATCCGTTTTGCGATGCGACGGATACATTTTGAGAAAATGATATTTTTGAGCAGCCTTCAAAAACTTAAAATTTCTTTAAAAAAAATTCAATGCGTGGAACGTAATTTTTCTTATAGCGCGCCAAGATGTTCCAATCGACAAAAGGTAATGTTATCAGAAAGAAAATTTCATGAGGATTCTAAATCTGGAATCCGTTTTGCGATGCGACGGATACTTTTTGAGAAAATGATATTTTTGAGCAGCCTTCAAAAACTTAAAATTTCTTTAAAAAATATTTAATGCGTGGAACGTAATTTTTGTTATAGAGCGCCAAGATATTCCAATCGACAAATGGTAATGTTATCGGAATGAAAATTTCATCAAGATTCCAAATCTGCAATCCGTTTTGCGATGCGACGGATACTTTTCGAGAAAATGATATTTTTGAGCAGCCTTCAAAAACTTAAAATTTCTTTAAAAAAAATTCAATGCGTGGAACGTAATTTTTCTTATATCGAGCCAAGATGTTCCAATCGACAAATGGTAATGTTATCGGAATGAAAATTTCATCAAGATTCCAAATCTGCAATCCGTTTTGCGATGCGACGGATACATTTTGAGAAAATGATATTTTTGAGCAGCCTTCAAAAACTTAAAATTTCTTTAAAAAAAATTCAATGCGTGGAATGTACTTTTTCTTATAGCGCGCCAGGATGCTCCAATCACCAAAAGGTAATGTTATCAGAAAGAAAATTTCATGAGGATTCTAAATCTGCAATCCGTTTTGCGATGCGACGGATACATTTTGAGAAAATGATATTTTTGAGCAGCCTTCAAAAACTTAAAATTTCTTTAAAAAAAATTCAATGCGTGGAACGTAATTTTTCTTATAGCGCGCCAAGATGTTCCAATCGACAAAAGGTAATGTTATCGGAAAGAAAATTTCATGAGGATTCCAAATCTGCAATCCGTTTTGCGATGCGACGGATACATTTTGAGAAAATGATATTTTTGAGCAGCCTTCAAAAACTTAAAATTTCTTTAAAAAATATTCAATGCGTGGAACGTAATTTTTGTTATAGAGCGACAAGATGTTCCAGTCGACAAAAGGTAATGTTATCGGAATGAAAATTTCATCAAGATTCCAAATCTGCAATCCGTTTTCCGATGCGACGGATACTTTTTGAGAAAATGATATTTTTGAGCAGCCTTCAAAAACTTAAAATTTCTTTAAAAAAAATTCAATGCGTGGAACGTAATTTTTCTTATAGCGCGCCAAGATGTTCCAATCGACAAATGGTAATGTTATCGGTATAAAAATTTCATCAAGATTCCAAATCTGCAATCCGTTTTGCGATGCGACGGATACATTTTGAGAAAATGATATTTTTGAGCAGCCTTCAAAAACTTAAAATTTCTTTAAAAAAAAATCAATGCGTGGAACGTAATTTTTCTTATAGCGCGCCAGGATGCTCCAATCACCAAAAGGTAATGTTATCAGAAAGAAAATTTCATGAGGATTCTAAATCTGCAATCCGTTTTGCGATGCGACGGATACTTTTTGAGAAAGTGATATTTTTGAGCAGCCTTCAAAAACTTAAAATTTCTTTAAAAAAAATTCAATGCGTGGAACGTAATTTTTCTTATAGCGCGCCAAGATGTTCCAATCGACAAATGGTAATGTTGTCGGAATGAAAATTTCATCAAGATTCCAAATCTGCAATCCGTTTTGCGATGCGACGGATAAATTTTGAGAAAATGATATTTTTGAGCAGCCTACAAAAACTTAAAATTTCTTAAAAAAAAATTCAATGCGTGAATCGTAATTTTTCTTATATCGCGCCAGGATGCTCCAATCACCAAAAGGTAATGTTATCGGAAAGAAAATTTCATCGAGATTCCAAATCTGCAATCCGTTTTGCGATGCGACGGATACATTTTGAGAAAATGATATTTTTGAGCAGCCTTCAAAAACTTAAAATTTCTTTAAAAAAAAATTCAATGCGTGGAACGTAATTTTTCTTATAGCGCGCCAAGATGTTCCAATCGACAAATGGTAATGTTATCGGTATAAAAATTTCATCAGGATTCCAAATCTGCAATCCGTTTTGCGATGCGACGGATACATTTTGAGAAAATGATATTTTTGAGCAGCCTTCAAAAACTTAAAATTTCTTTAAAAAAAATTCAATGCGTGGAACGTAATTTTTCTTATAGCGCGCCAAGATGTTCCAATCGACAAATGGTAATGTTGTCGGAATGAAAATTTCATCAAGATTCCAAATCTGCAATCCGTTTTGCGATGCGACGGATAAATTTTGAGAAAATGATATTTTTGAGCAGCCTTCAAAAACTTAAAATTTCTTAAAAAAAAATTCAATGCGTGAATCGTAATTTTTCTTATATCGCGCCAGGATGCTCCAATCACCAAAAGGTAATGTTATCGGAAAGAAAATTTCATCAAGATTCCAAATCTGCAATCCGTTTTGCGATGCGACGGACACATTTTGAGAAAATGATATTTTTGGGCAGCCTTCAAAAACTTAAAATTTCTTTAAAAAAAAATTAATGCGTGGAACGTAATTTTTCTTATAGCGCGCCAAGATGTTCCAATCGACAAATGGTAATGTTGTCGGAATGAAAATTTCATCAAGATTCCAAATCTGCAATCCGTTTTGCGATGCGACGGATACTTTTGAGAAAATGATATTTTTGAGCAGCCTTCAAAAACTTAAAATCTCTTTAAAAAAAAATTCAATGCGTGGAACCTAATTTTTCTTATAGCGCGCCAAGATGTTGCAATGGACAAATGGTAATGTTATCGGAATGAAAATTTCATCAAGATTCCAAATCTTCAATCTGTTTTGCGATGCGACGGATAGATTTTGAGAAAATGATATTTTTGAGCAGCCTTCAAAAACTTAAAATCTCTTTAAAAAAAAATTCAATGCGTGGAACCTAATTTTTCTTTTATCGCGCCAGGATGCTCCAATCAACAAAAGGGAATGTTATCGGAAAGAAAATTTCATGAGGATTCTAAATCTGCAATCCGTTTTGCGATGCGACGGATACTTTTTGAGAAAATGATATTTTTGTGCAGCCTTCAAAAACTTAAAATTTCTTTAAAAAAAATTCAATGCGTGAATCCTAATTTTTTTTTATATCGCGCCAGGATGCTCCAATCAACAAAAGGGAATGTTATCGGAAAGAAAATTTCATGAGGATTCTAAATCTGCAATCCGTTTTGCGATGCGACGGATACTTTTTGAGAAAATGATATTTTTGAGCAGCCTCCAAAAACTTAAAATTTCTTTAAAAAAAATTCAATGCGTGGAACGTAATTTTTCATATATCGCGCCAAGATGTTCCAATCAACAAATAGTAATGTTATCGGAATGAAAATTTCATCAAGATTCCAAATCTGCAATCCGTTTTGCGATGCGACGGATACATTTTGAGAAAATGATATTTTTGAGCAGCCTTCAAAAACTTAAAATCTCTTTAAAAAAAAATTCAATGCGTGGAACCTAATTTTTCTTATAGCGCGCCAAGATGTTCCAATCGACAAATGGTAATGTTATCGGAATGAAAATTTCATCAAGATTCCAAATCTGCAATCCGTTTTGCGATGCGACGGGTACATTTTGAGAAAATGATATTTTTGAGCAGCCTTCAAAAACTTAAAATTTTTTTACAAAAATTCAATGCGTGGAACGTAATTTTTCTTATAGCGCGCCAGGATGCTCCAATCACCAAAAGCTAATGTTATCAGAAAGAAAATTTCATGAGGATTCTAAATCTGCAATCCGTTTTGCGATGCGACGGATACTTTTTGAGAAAATGATATTTTTGAGCAGCCTTCAAAAACTTAAAATTTCTTTAAAAAAAATTCAATGCGTGGAACGTAATTTTTCTTATAGCGCGCCAAGATGTTCCAATCGACAAATGGTAATGTTATCGGTATAAAAATTTCATCAAGATTCCAAATCTGCAATCCGTTTTGCGATGCGACGGATACATTTTGAGAAAATGATATTTTTGAGCAGCCTTCAAAAATTTAAAATTTCTTTAAGAAAAATTCAATGCGTGGAACGTAATTTTTCTTATAGCGCGCCAGGATGCTCCAATCACCAAAAGGTGATGTAATCAGAAAGAAAATTTCATGAGGATTCTAAATCTGCAATCCGTTTTGCGATGCGACGGATACTTTTTGAGAAAATGATATTTTTGAGCAGCCTTCAAAAACTTAAAATTTCTTTAAAAAAAATTTAATGCGTGGAACGTAATTTTTCTTATAGCGCGCCAAGATGTTAAAATCGACAAATGGTACTGTTATCGGAATGAAAATTTCATCAAGATTCCAAATCTGCAATCCATTTTGCGATGCGACGGATACTTTTTGAGAAAATGATATTTTTGAGCAGCCTTCAAAAACTTAAAATTTCTTTAAAAAAAATTCAATGCGTGGAACGTAATTTTTCTTATAGCGCGCCAGGATGCTCCAATCAACAAAAGGTAATGTTATGGGAAAGAAAATTTCATGAGGACTCTAAATCTGCAATCCGTTTTGCGATGCGACGGATACTTTTTGAGAAAATGATATTTTTGAGCAGCCTTCAAAAACTTAAAATCTCTTTAAAAAAAAATTCAATGCGTGGAACCTAATTTTTCTTATAGCGCGCCAAGATGATCCAATCGACAAATGGTAATGTTATCGGAATGAAAATTTCATCAAGATTCCAAATCTTCAATCTGTTTTGCGATGCGACGGATAGATTTTGAGAAAATGATATTTTTGAGCAGCCTTCAAAAACTTAACATGTCTTTAAAAAAAAAATTCAATGCGTGGAACCTAATTTTTCTTATAGCGCGCCAAGATGTTCCAATGGACAAGTGGTAATGTTATCGGAATGAAAATTTCATCAAGATTCCAAATCTGCAATCCGTTTTGCGATGCGACGGATACATTTTGAGAAAATGATATTTTTGAGCAGCCTTCAAAAACTTAAAATTTCTTTAAAAAAAATTCAATGCGTGGAACGTAATTTTTCTTATAGCGCGCCAAGATGTTCCAATCGACAAATGGTAATGTTATCGGTATAAAAATTTCATCAAGATTCCAAATCTGCAATCCGTTTTGCGATGCGACGGATACATTTTGAGAAAATGATATTTTTGGGCAGCCTTCAAAAACTTAAAATTTCTTTAAGAAAAATTCAATGCGTGGAACGTAATTTTTCTTATAGCGCGCCAGGATGCTCCAATCACCAAAAGGTGATGTAATCAGAAAGAAAATTTCATGAGGATTCTAAATCTGCAATCCGTTTTGCGATGCGACGGATACTTTTTGAGAAAATGATATTTTTGAGCAGCCTTCAAAAACTTAAAATTTCTTTAAAAAAAATTCAATGCGTGGAACGTAATTTTTCTTATAGCGCGCCAAGATGTTCCAATCGACAAATGGTAATGTTATCGGTATAAAACTTTCATCAAGATTTCAAATCTGCAATCCGTTTTGCGATGCGACGGATAAATTTTGAGAAAATGATATTTTTGAGTGGCCTTCAAAAACTTAAAATATCTTTAAAAAAAATTTAATGCGTGGAAAGTAATTTTTCTTATAGCGCGCCAAGATGTTCCAATCGACAAATGGTAATGTTATCGGAATGAAAATTTCATCAAGATTCCAAATCTGCAATCCGTTTTGCGATGCGACGGATACATTTTGAGAAAATGATATTATTGAGCAGCCTTCAAAAACTTAAAATTTCTTTAAAAAATATTCAATGCGTGGAACGTAATTCTTCTTATAGCCCGCCAAGATGTTCCAATCGACAAATGGTAATGTTATCGGAATGAAAATTTCATCGAGATTCTAAATCTGCAATCATTTTTGCGATGCGACGGATACTTTTTGAGAAAATGATATTTTTGAGCAGCCTTCAAAAACTTAAAATTTCTTAAAAAAAAATTCAATGCGTGGAACGTAATTTTTCTTTTATCGCGCCAAGATGTTCCAATCGACAAATGGTAATGTTATCGGAATGAAAATTTCATCAAGATTCCAAATCTGCAATCCGTTTTGCGATGCGACGGATACATTTTGAGAAAATGATATTTTTGAGCAGCCTTCAAAAACTTAAAATTTTTTTTAAAAAAATTCAATGCGTGGAACGTAATTTTTCTTATAGCGCGCCAGGATGCTCCAATCACCAAAAGGTAATGTTACCAGAAAGAAAATTTCATGAGGATTCTAAATCTGCAATCCGTTTTGCGATGAGACAGAAACTTTTTGAGAAAATGATATTTTTGAGCAGCCTTCAAAAACTTAAAATTTCTTTAAAAAATATTCAATGCGTGGAACGTAATTTTTGTTATAGAGCGCCAAGATATTCCAATCGACAAAAGGTAATGTTATCGGAATGAAAATTTCATCAAGATTCCAAATCTGCAATCCGTTTTGCGATGCGACGGATACTTTTTGAGAAAATGATATTTTTGAGCAGCCTTCAAAAACTTAACATTTCTTTAAAAAAAATTAAATGCGTGGAACGTAATTTTTCTTATAGCGCGCCAAGATGTTCCAATCGACAAATGGTAATGTTATCGGTATAAAAATTTCATCAAGATTCCAAATCTGCAATCCGTTTTGCGATGCGACGGATACTTTTTGAGAAAATGATATTTTTGAGCAGCCTTCAAAAACTTAAAATTTCTTTAAAAAAAATTCAATGCGTGGAACGTAATTTTTCTTATAGCGCGCCAAGATGTTCCAATCGACAAATGGTAATGTTATCAGAATGAAAATTTCATCAAGATTCCAAATCTGCAATCCGTTTTGCGATGCGACGGATAAATTTTGAGAAAATGATATTTTTGAGCAGACTTCAAAAACTTAAAATTTCTTTAAAAAAAATTCAATGCGTGAATCGTAATTTTTCTTATATCGCGCCAGGATGCTCCAATCAACAAAAGGTAATGTTATGGGAAAGAAAATTTCATGAGGATTCTAAATCTGCAATCCGTTTTGCGATGCGACGGATACTTTTTGAGAAAATGATATTTTTGAGCAGCCTTCAAAAACTTAAAATCTCTTTAAAAAAAAATTCAATGCGTGGAACCTAATTTTTCTTATAGCGCGCCAAGATGATCCAATCGACAAATGGTAATGTTATCGGAATGAAAATTTCATCAAGATTCCAAATCTTCAATCTGTTTTGCGATGCGACGGATAGATTTTGAGAAAATGATATTTTTGAGCAGCCTTCAAAAACTTAACATCTCTTTAAAAAAAAAATTCAATGCGTGGAACCTAATTTTTCTTATAGCGCGCCAAGATGTTCCAATGGACAAGTGGTAATGTTATCGGAATGAAAATTTCATCAAGATTCCAAATCTGCATTCCGTTTTGCGATGCGACGGATACTTTTTGAGAAAATGATATTTTTGAGCAGCCTTCAAAAACTTAAAATTTCTTTAAAAAAAATTCAATGCGTGAATCTTAATTTTTTTTATATCGCGCCAGGATGCTCCAATCAACAAAAGGGAATGTTATCGGAAAGAAAATTTCATGAGGATTCTAAATCTGCAATCCGTTTTGCGATGCGACGGATACTTTTTGAGAAAATGATATTTTTGAGCAGACTTCAAAAACTTAAAATTTCTTTAAAAAATATTCAATGCGTGGAACGTAATTTTTGTTATAGAGCGCCAAGATGTTCCAATCGACAAATGGTAATGTTATCGGAATGAAAATTTCATCAAGATTCCAAATCTGCAATCCGTTTTGCGATGCGACGGATACTTTTTGAGAAAATGATATTTTTGAGCAGCCTTCAAAAACTTAAAATTTCTTTAAAAAAAATTCAATGCGTGGAACGTAATTTTTCTTATATCGAGCCAAGATGTTCCAATCGACAAATGGTAATGTTATCGGAATGAAAATTTCATCAAGATTCCAAATCTGCAATCCGTTTTGCGATGCGACGGATACATTTTGAGAAAATGATATTTTTGAGCAGCCTTCAAAAACTTAAAATTTCTTTAAAAAAAATTCAATGCGTGGAACGTAATTTTTCTTATAGCGCGCCAGGATGCTCCAATCACCAAAAGGTAATGTTATCAGAAAGAAAATTTCATGAGGATTCTAAATCTGGAATCCGTTTTGCGATGCGACGGATACTTTTTGAGAAAATGATATTTTTGAGCAGCCTTCAAAAACTTAAAATTTCTTTAAAAAATATTCAATGCGTGGAACGTAATTTTTGTTATAGAGCGCCAAGATGTTCCAATCGACAAATGGTAATGTTATCGGAATGAAAATTTCATCAAGATTCCAAAGCTGCAATCCGTTTTGCGATGCGACGGATACTTTTTGAGAAAATGATATTTTTGAGCAGCCTTCAAAAACTTAAAATTTCTTTAAAAAAAATTCAATGCGTGGAACGTAATTTTTCTTATATCGAGCCAAGATGTTCCAATCGACAAATGGTAATGTTATCGGAATGAAAATTTCATCAAGATTCCAAATCTGCAATCCGTTTTGCGATGCGACGGATAGATTTTGAGAAAATGATATTTTTGAGCAGCCTTCAAAAACTTAAAATTTCTTTAAAAAAAATTCAATGCGTGGAACGTAATTTTTCTTATAGCGCGCCAGGATGCTCCAATCAAAAAAAGGTAATGTTATCAGAAAGAAAATTTCATGAGGATTCTAAATCTGGAATCCGTTTTGCGATGCGACGGATACTTTTTGAGAAAATGATATTTTTGAGCAGCCTTCAAAAACTTAAAATTTCTTTAAAAAAAATTCAATGCGTGAATCGTAATTTTTCTTATATCGCGCCAGGATGCTCCAATCAACAAAGGGTAATGTTATCGGAAAGAAAATTTCATGAGGATTCCAAATCTGCAATCCGTTTTGCGATGCGACGGATACATTTTGAGAAAATGATATTTTTGAGCAGCCTTCAAAAACTTAAAATTTCTTTAAGAAAAATTCAATGCGTGGAACGTAATTTTTCTTATAGCGCGCCAGGATGCTCCAATCACCAAAAGGTAATGTTACCAGAAAGAAAATTTCATGAGGATTCTAAATCTGCAATCCGTTTTGCGATGCGACGGATACTTTTTGAGAAAATGATATTTTTGAGCAGCCTTCAAAAACTTAAAATTTCTTTAAAAAAAATTCAATGCGTGGAACGTAATTTTTCTTATAGCGCGCCAAGATGTTCCAATCGACAAATGGTAATTTTATCAGAATGAAAATTTCGTCAAGATTCCAAATCTGCAATCCGTTTTGCGATGCGACGGATAAATTTTGAGAAAATGATATTTTTGAGCAGACTTCAAAAACTTAAAATTTCTTTAAAAAAAATTCAATGCGTGAATCGTAATTTTTCTTATATCGCGCCAGGATGCTCCAATCAACAAAAGGTAATGTTATGGGAAAGAAAATTTCATGAGGATTCTAAATCTGCAATCCGTTTTGCGATGCGACGGATACTTTTTGAGAAAATGATATTTTTGAGCAGCCTTCAAAAACTTAAAATCTCTTTAAAAAAAAATTCAATGCGTGGAACCTAATTTTTCTTATAGCGCGCCAAGATGATCCAATCGACAAATGGTAATGTTATCGGAATGAAAATTTCATCAAGATTCCAAATCTTCAATCTGTTTTGCGATGCGACGGATAGATTTTGAGAAAATGATATTTTTGAGCAGCCTTCAAAAACTTAACATCTCTTTAAAAAAAAAATTCAATGCGTGGAACCTAATTTTTCTTATAGCGCGCCAAGATGTTCCAATGGACAAGTATTAATGTTATCGGAATGAAAATTTCATCAAGATTCCAAATCTGCATTCTGTTTTGCGATGCGACGGATACTTTTTGAGAAAATGATATTTTTGAGCAGCCTTCAAAAACTTAAAATTTCTTTAAAAAAAATTCAATGCGTGAATCTTAATTTTTTTTATATCGCGCCAGGATGCTCCAATCAACAAAAGGGAATGTTATCGGAAAGAAAATTTCATGAGGATTCTAAATCTGCAATCCGTTTTGCGATGCGACGGATACTTTTTGAGAAAATGATATTTTTGAGCAGCCTTCAAAAACTTAAAATTTCTTTAAAAAATATTCAATGCGTGGAACGTAATTTTTGTTATAGAGCGCCAAGATGTTCCAATCGACAAATGGTAATGTTATCGGAATGAAAATTTCATCAAGATTCCAAATCTGCAATCCGTTTTGCGATGCGACGGATACTTTTTGAGAAAATGATATTTTTGAGCAGCCTTCAAAAACTTAAAATTTCTTTAAAAAAAATTCAATGCGTGGAACGTAATTTTTCTTATAGCGCGCCAAGATGTTCCAATCGACAAATGGTAATGTTATCAGAATGAAAATTTCATCAAGATTCCAAATCTGCAATCCGTTTTGCGATGCGACGGATAAATTTTGAGAAAATGATATTTTTGAGCAGACTTCAAAAACTTAAAATTTCTTTAAAAAAAATTCAATGCGTGAATCGTAATTTTTCTTATATCGCGCCAGGATGCTCCAATCAACAAAAGGTAATGTTATGGGAAAGAAAATTTCATGAGGATTCTAAATCTGCAATCCGTTTTGCGATGCGACGGATACTTTTTGAGAAAATGATATTTTTGAGCAGCCTTCAAAAACTTAAAATCTCTTTAAAAAAAAATTCAATGCGTGGAACCTAATTTTTCTTATAGCGCGCCAAGATGATCCAATCGACAAATGGTAATGTTATCGGAATGAAAATTTCATCAAGATTCCAAATCTTCAATCTGTTTTGCGATGCGACGGATAGATTTTGAGAAAATGATATTTTTGAGCAGCCTTCAAAAACTTAACATCTCTTTAAAAAAAAAATTCAATGCGTGGAACCTAATTTTTCTTATAGCGCGCCAAGATGTTCCAATGGACAAGTGGTAATGTTATCGGAATGAAAATTTCATCAAGGTTCCAAATCTGCATTCCGTTTTGCGATGCGACGGATACTTTTTGAGAAAATGATATTTTTGAGCAGCCTTCAAAAACTTAAAATTTCTTTAAAAAAAATTCAATGCGTGAATCTTAATTTTTTTTATATCGCGCCAGGATGCTCCAATCAACAAAAGGGAATGTTATCGAAAAGAAAATTTCATGAGGATTCTAAATCTGCAATCCGTTTTGCGATGCGACGGATACTTTTTGAGAAAATGATATTTTTGAGCAGACTTCAAAAACTTAAAATTTCTTTAAAAAATATTCAATGCGTGGAACGTAATTTTTGTTATAGAGCGCCAAGATGTTCCAATCGACAAATGGTAATGTTATCGGAATGAAAATTTCATCAAGATTCCAAATCTGCAATCCGTTTTGCGATGCGACGGATACTTTTTGAGAAAATGATATTTTTGAGCAGCCTTCAAAAACTTAAAATTTCTTTAAAAAAAATTCAATGCGTGGAACGTAATTTTTCTTATATCGAGCCAAGATGTTCCAATCGACAAATGGTAATGTTATCGGAATGAAAATTTCATCAAGATTCCAAATCTGCAATCCGTTTTGCGATGCGACGGATACATTTTGAGAAAATGATATTTTTGAGCAGCCTTCAAAAACTTAAAATTTCTTTAAAAAAAATTCAATGCGTGGAACGTAATTTTTCTTATAGCGCGCCAGGATGCTCCAATCACCAAAAGGTAATGTTATCAGAAAGAAAATTTCATGAGGATTCTAAATCTGGAATCCGTTTTGCGATGCGGCGGATACTTTTTGAGAAAATGATATTTTTGAGCAGCCTTCAAAAACTTAAAATTTCTTTAAAAAATATTCAATGCGTGGAACGTAATTTTTGTTATAGAGCGCCAAGATGTTCCAATCGACAAATGGTAATGTTATCGGAATGAAAATTTCATCAAGATTCCAAATCTGCAATCCGTTTTGCGATGCGACGGATACTTTTTGAGAAAATGATATTTTTGAGCAGCCTTCAAAAACTTAAAATTTCTTTAAAAAAAATTCAATGCGTGGAACGTAATTTTTCTTATATCGAGCCAAGATGTTCCAATCGACAAATGGTAATGTTATCGGAATGAAAATTTCATCAAGATTCCAAATCTGCAATCCGTTTTGCGATGCGACGGATAGATTTTGAGAAAATGATATTTTTGAGCAGCCTTCAAAAACTTAAAATTTCTTTAAAAAAAATTCAATGCGTGGAACGTAATTTTTCTTATAGCGCGCCAGGATGCTCCAATCAAAAAAAGGTAATGTTATCAGAAAGAAAATTTCATGAGGATTCTAAATCTGGAATCCGTTTTGCGATGCGACGGATACTTTTTGAGAAAATGATATTTTTGAGCAGCCTTCAAAAACTTAAAATTTCTTTAAAAAAAATTCAATGCGTGAATCGTAATTTTTCTTATATCGCGCCAGGATGCTCCAATCAACAAAGGGTAATGTTATCGGAAAGAAAATTTCATGAGGATTCCAAATCTGCAATCCGTTTTGCGATGCGACGGATACATTTTGAGAAAATGATATTTTTGAGCAGCCTTCAAAAACTTAAAATTTCTTTAAGAAAAATTCAATGCGTGGAACGTAATTTTTCTTATAGCGCGCCAAGATGTTCCAATGGACAAGTGGTAATGTTATCGGAATGAAAATTTCATCAAGGTTCCAAATCTGCATTCCGTTTTGCGATGCGACGGATACTTTTTGAGAAAATGATATTTTTGAGCAGCCTTCAAAAACTTAAAATTTCTTTAAAAAAAATTCAATGCGTGGAACGTAATTTTTCTTATAGCGCGCCAAGATGTTCCAATCAACAAATGGTAATTTTATCAGAATGAAAATTTCATCAAGATTCCAAATCTGCAATCCGTTTTGCGATGCGACGGATAAATTTTGAGAAAATGATATTTTTGAGCAGACTTCAAAAACTTAAAATTTCTTTAAAAAAAATTCAATGCGTGGAACGTAATTTTTGTTATAGAGCGCCAAGATGTTCCAATCGACAAATGGTAATGTTATCGGAATGAAAATTTCATCAAGATTCCAAATCTGCAATCCGTTTTGCGATGCGACGGATACTTTTTGAGAAAATGATATTTTTGAGCAGCCTTCAAAAACTTAAAATTTCTTTAAAAAAAATTCAATGCGTGGAACGTAATTTTTCTTATAGCGCGCCAGGATGCTCCAATCACCAAAAGGTAATGTTATCAGAAAGAAAATTTCATGAGGATTCTAAATCTGGAATCCGTTTTGCGATGCGACGGATACTTTTTGAGAAAATGATATTTTTGAGCAGCCTTCAAAAACTTAAAATTTCTTTAAAAAATATTCAATGCGTGGAACGTAATTTTTGTTATAGAGCGCCAAGATGTTCCAATCGACAAATGGTAATGTTATCGGAATGAAAATTTCATCAAGATTCCAAAGCTGCAATCCGTTTTGCGATGCGACGGATACTTTTTGAGAAAATGATATTTTTGAGCAGCCTTCAAAAACTTAAAATTTCTTTAAAAAAAATTCAATGCGTGGAACGTAATTTTTCTTATATCGAGCCAAGATGTTCCAATCGACAAATGGTAATGTTATCGGAATGAAAATTTCATCAAGATTCCAAATCTGCAATCCGTTTTGCGATGCGACGGATAGATTTTGAGAAAATGATATTTTTGAGCAGCCTTCAAAAACTTAAAATTTCTTTAAAAAAAATTCAATGCGTGGAACGTAATTTTTCTTATAGCGCGCCAGGATGCTCCAATCAAAAAAAGGTAATGTTATCAGAAAGAAAATTTCATGAGGATTCTAAATCTGGAATCCGTTTTGCGATGCGACGGATACTTTTTGAGAAAATGATATTTTTGAGCAGCCTTCAAAAACTTAAAATTTCTTTAAAAAAAATTCAATGCGTGAATCGTAATTTTTCTTATATCGCGCCAGGATGCTCCAATCAACAAAGGGTAATGTTATCGGAAAGAAAATTTCATGAGGATTCCAAATCTGCAATCCGTTTTGCGATGCGACGGATACATTTTGAGAAAATGATATTTTTGAGCAGCCTTCAAAAACTTAAAATTTCTTTAAGAAAAATTCAATGCGTGGAACGTAATTTTTCTTATAGCGCGCCAGGATGCTCCAATCACCAAAAGGTAATGTTACCAGAAAGAAAATTTCATGAGGATTCTAAATCTGCAATCCGTTTTGCGATGCGACGGATACTTTTTGAGAAAATGATATTTTTGAGCAGCCTTCAAAAACTTAAAATTTCTTTAAAAAAAATTCAATGCGTGGAACGTAATTTTTCTTATAGCGCGCCAAGATGTTCCAATCGACAAATGGTAATTTTATCAGAATGAAAATTTCGTCAAGATTCCAAATCTGCAATCCGTTTTGCGATGCGACGGATAAATTTTGAGAAAATGATATTTTTGAGCAGACTTCAAAAACTTAAAATTTCTTTAAAAAAAATTCAATGCGTGAATCGTAATTTTTCTTATATCGCGCCAGGATGCTCCAATCAACAAAAGGTAATGTTATGGGAAAGAAAATTTCATGAGGATTCTAAATCTGCAATCCGTTTTGCGATGCGACGGATACTTTTTGAGAAAATGATATTTTTGAGCAGCCTTCAAAAACTTAAAATCTCTTTAAAAAAAAATTCAATGCGTGGAACCTAATTTTTCTTATAGCGCGCCAAGATGATCCAATCGACAAATGGTAATGTTATCGGAATGAAAATTTCATCAAGATTCCAAATCTTCAATCTGTTTTGCGATGCGACGGATAGATTTTGAGAAAATGATATTTTTGAGCAGCCTTCAAAAACTTAACATCTCTTTAAAAAAAAAATTCAATGCGTGGAACCTAATTTTTCTTATAGCGCGCCAAGATGTTCCAATGGACAAGTATTAATGTTATCGGAATGAAAATTTCATCAAGATTCCAAATCTGCATTCTGTTTTGCGATGCGACGGATACTTTTTGAGAAAATGATATTTTTGAGCAGCCTTCAAAAACTTAAAATTTCTTTAAAAAAAATTCAATGCGTGAATCTTAATTTTTTTTATATCGCGCCAGGATGCTCCAATCAACAAAAGGGAATGTTATCGGAAAGAAAATTTCATGAGGATTCTAAATCTGCAATCCGTTTTGCGATGCGACGGATACTTTTTGAGAAAATGATATTTTTGAGCAGCCTTCAAAAACTTAAAATTTCTTTAAAAAATATTCAATGCGTGGAACGTAATTTTTGTTATAGAGCGCCAAGATGTTCCAATCGACAAATGGTAATGTTATCGGAATGAAAATTTCATCAAGATTCCAAATCTGCAATCCGTTTTGCGATGCGACGGATACTTTTTGAGAAAATGATATTTTTGAGCAGCCTTCAAAAACTTAAAATTTCTTTAAAAAAAATTCAATGCGTGGAACGTAATTTTTCTTATAGCGCGCCAAGATGTTCCAATCGACAAATGGTAATGTTATCAGAATGAAAATTTCATCAAGATTCCAAATCTGCAATCCGTTTTGCGATGCGACGGATAAATTTTGAGAAAATGATATTTTTGAGCAGACTTCAAAAACTTAAAATTTCTTTAAAAAAAATTCAATGCGTGAATCGTAATTTTTCTTATATCGCGCCAGGATGCTCCAATCAACAAAAGGTAATGTTATGGGAAAGAAAATTTCATGAGGATTCTAAATCTGCAATCCGTTTTGCGATGCGACGGATACTTTTTGAGAAAATGATATTTTTGAGCAGCCTTCAAAAACTTAAAATCTCTTTAAAAAAAAATTCAATGCGTGGAACCTAATTTTTCTTATAGCGCGCCAAGATGATCCAATCGACAAATGGTAATGTTATCGGAATGAAAATTTCATCAAGATTCCAAATCTTCAATCTGTTTTGCGATGCGACGGATAGATTTTGAGAAAATGATATTTTTGAGCAGCCTTCAAAAACTTAACATCTCTTTAAAAAAAAAATTCAATGCGTGGAACCTAATTTTTCTTATAGCGCGCCAAGATGTTCCAATGGACAAGTGGTAATGTTATCGGAATGAAAATTTCATCAAGGTTCCAAATCTGCATTCCGTTTTGCGATGCGACGGATACTTTTTGAGAAAATGATATTTTTGAGCAGCCTTCAAAAACTTAAAATTTCTTTAAAAAAAATTCAATGCGTGAATCTTAATTTTTTTTATATCGCGCCAGGATGCTCCAATCAACAAAAGGGAATGTTATCGAAAAGAAAATTTCATGAGGATTCTAAATCTGCAATCCGTTTTGCGATGCGACGGATACTTTTTGAGAAAATGATATTTTTGAGCAGACTTCAAAAACTTAAAATTTCTTTAAAAAATATTCAATGCGTGGAACGTAATTTTTGTTATAGAGCGCCAAGATGTTCCAATCGACAAATGGTAATGTTATCGGAATGAAAATTTCATCAAGATTCCAAATCTGCAATCCGTTTTGCGATGCGACGGATACTTTTTGAGAAAATGATATTTTTGAGCAGCCTTCAAAAACTTAAAATTTCTTTAAAAAAAATTCAATGCGTGGAACGTAATTTTTCTTATATCGAGCCAAGATGTTCCAATCGACAAATGGTAATGTTATCGGAATGAAAATTTCATCAAGATTCCAAATCTGCAATCCGTTTTGCGATGCGACGGATACATTTTGAGAAAATGATATTTTTGAGCAGCCTTCAAAAACTTAAAATTTCTTTAAAAAAAATTCAATGCGTGGAACGTAATTTTTCTTATAGCGCGCCAGGATGCTCCAATCACCAAAAGGTAATGTTATCAGAAAGAAAATTTCATGAGGATTCTAAATCTGGAATCCGTTTTGCGATGCGGCGGATACTTTTTGAGAAAATGATATTTTTGAGCAGCCTTCAAAAACTTAAAATTTCTTTAAAAAATATTCAATGCGTGGAACGTAATTTTTGTTATAGAGCGCCAAGATGTTCCAATCGACAAATGGTAATGTTATCGGAATGAAAATTTCATCAAGATTCCAAATCTGCAATCCGTTTTGCGATGCGACGGATACTTTTTGAGAAAATGATATTTTTGAGCAGCCTTCAAAAACTTAAAATTTCTTTAAAAAAAATTCAATGCGTGGAACGTAATTTTTCTTATATCGAGCCAAGATGTTCCAATCGACAAATGGTAATGTTATCGGAATGAAAATTTCATCAAGATTCCAAATCTGCAATCCGTTTTGCGATGCGACGGATAGATTTTGAGAAAATGATATTTTTGAGCAGCCTTCAAAAACTTAAAATTTCTTTAAAAAAAATTCAATGCGTGGAACGTAATTTTTCTTATAGCGCGCCAGGATGCTCCAATCAAAAAAAGGTAATGTTATCAGAAAGAAAATTTCATGAGGATTCTAAATCTGGAATCCGTTTTGCGATGCGACGGATACTTTTTGAGAAAATGATATTTTTGAGCAGCCTTCAAAAACTTAAAATTTCTTTAAAAAAAATTCAATGCGTGAATCGTAATTTTTCTTATATCGCGCCAGGATGCTCCAATCAACAAAGGGTAATGTTATCGGAAAGAAAATTTCATGAGGATTCCAAATCTGCAATCCGTTTTGCGATGCGACGGATACATTTTGAGAAAATGATATTTTTGAGCAGCCTTCAAAAACTTAAAATTTCTTTAAGAAAAATTCAATGCGTGGAACGTAATTTTTCTTATAGCGCGCCAAGATGTTCCAATGGACAAGTGGTAATGTTATCGGAATGAAAATTTCATCAAGGTTCCAAATCTGCATTCCGTTTTGCGATGCGACGGATACTTTTTGAGAAAATGATATTTTTGAGCAGCCTTCAAAAACTTAAAATTTCTTTAAAAAAAATTCAATGCGTGGAACGTAATTTTTCTTATAGCGCGCCAAGATGTTCCAATCAACAAATGGTAATTTTATCAGAATGAAAATTTCATCAAGATTCCAAATCTGCAATCCGTTTTGCGATGCGACGGATAAATTTTGAGAAAATGATATTTTTGAGCAGACTTCAAAAACTTAAAATTTCTTTAAAAAAAATTCAATGCGTGGAACGTAATTTTTGTTATAGAGCGCCAAGATGTTCCAATCGACAAATGGTAATGTTATCGGAATGAAAATTTCATCAAGATTCCAAATCTGCAATCCGTTTTGCGATGCGACGGATACTTTTTGAGAAAATGATATTTTTGAGCAGCCTTCAAAAACTTAAAATTTCTTTAAAAAAAATTCAATGCGTGGAACGTAATTTTTCTTATATCGAGCCAAGATGTTCCAATCGACAAATGGTAATGTTATCGGAATGAAAATTTCATCAAGATTCCAAATCTGCAATCCGTTTTGCGATGCGACGGATACATTTTGAGAAAATGATATTTTTGAGCAGCCTTCAAAAACTTAAAATTTCTTTAAAAAAAATTCAATGCGTGGAACGTAATTTTTCTTATAGCGCGCCAGGATGCTCCAATCACCAAAAGGTAATGTTATCAGAAAGAAAATTTCATGAGGATTCTAAATCTGGAATCCGTTTTGCGATGCGGCGGATACTTTTTGAGAAAATGATATTTTTGAGCAGCCTTCAAAAACTTAAAATTTCTTTAAAAAATATTCAATGCGTGGAACGTAATTTTTGTTATAGAGCGCCAAGATGTTCCAATCGACAAATGGTAATGTTATCGGAATGAAAATTTCATCAAGATTCCAAATCTGCAATCCGTTTTGCGATGCGACGGATACTTTTTGAGAAAATGATATTTTTGAGCAGCCTTCAAAAACTTAAAATTTCTTTAAAAAAAATTCAATGCGTGGAACGTAATTTTTCTTATATCGAGCCAAGATGTTCCAATCGACAAATGGTAATGTTATCGGAATGAAAATTTCATCAAGATTCCAAATCTGCAATCCGTTTTGCGATGCGACGGATAGATTTTGAGAAAATGATATTTTTGAGCAGCCTTCAAAAACTTAAAATTTCTTTAAAAAAAATTCAATGCGTGGAACGTAATTTTTCTTATAGCGCGCCAGGATGCTCCAATCAAAAAAAGGTAATGTTATCAGAAAGAAAATTTCATGAGGATTCTAAATCTGGAATCCGTTTTGCGATGCGACGGATACTTTTTGAGAAAATGATATTTTTGAGCAGCCTTTAAAAACTTAAAATTTCTTTAAAAAAAATTCAATGCGTGAATCGTAATTTTTCTTATATCGCGCCAGGATGCTCCAATCAACAAAGGGTAATGTTATCGGAAAGAAAATTTCATGAGGATTCCAAATCTGCAATCCGTTTTGCGATGCGACGGATACATTTTGAGAAAATGATATTTTTGAGCAGCCTTCAAAAACTTAAAATTTCTTTAAGAAAAATTCAATGCGTGGAACGTAATTTTTCTTATAGCGCGCCAGGATGCTCCAATCACCAAAAGGTAATGTTACCAGAAAGAAAATTTCATGAGGATTCTAAATCTGCAATCCGTTTTGCGATGCGACGGATACTTTTTGAGAAAATGATATTTTTGAGCAGCCTTCAAAAACTTAAAATTTCTTTAAAAAAAATTCAATGCGTGGAACGTAATTTTTCTTATAGCGCGCCAAGATGTTCCAATCGACAAATGGTAATTTTATCAGAATGAAAATTTCATCAAGATTCCAAATCTGCAATCCGTTTTGCGATGCGACGGATAAATTTTGAGAAAATGATATTTTTGAGCAGACTTCAAAAACTTAAAATTTCTTTAAAAAAAATTCAATGCGTGAATCGTAATTTTTCTTATATCGCGCCAGGATGCTCCAATCAACAAAAGGTAATGTTATGGGAAAGAAAATTTCATGAGGATTCTAAATCTGCAATCCGTTTTGCGATGCGACGGATACTTTTTGAGAAAATGATATTTTTGAGCAGCCTTCAAAAACTTAAAATCTCTTTAAAAAAAAATTCAATGCGTGGAACCTAATTTTTCTTATAGCGCGCCAAGATGATCCAATCGACAAATGGTAATGTTATCGGAATGAAAATTTCATCAAGATTCCAAATCTTCAATCTGTTTTGCGATGCGACGGATAGATTTTGAGAAAATGATATTTTTGAGCAGCCTTCAAAAACTTAACATCTCTTTAAAAAAAAAATTCAATGCGTGGAACCTAATTTTTCTTATAGCGCGCCAAGATGTTCCAATGGACAAGTATTAATGTTATCGGAATGAAAATTTCATCAAGATTCCAAATCTGCATTCTGTTTTGCGATGCGACGGATACTTTTTGAGAAAATGATATTTTTGAGCAGCCTTCAAAAACTTAAAATTTCTTTAAAAAAAATTCAATGCGTGAATCTTAATTTTTTTTATATCGCGCCAGGATGCTCCAATCAACAAAAGGGAATGTTATCGGAAAGAAAATTTCATGAGGATTCTAAATCTGCAATCCGTTTTGCGATGCGACGGATACTTTTTGAGAAAATGATATTTTTGAGCAGCCTTCAAAAACTTAAAATTTCTTTAAAAAATATTCAATGCGTGGAACGTAATTTTTGTTATAGAGCGCCAAGATGTTCCAATCGACAAATGGTAATGTTATCGGAATGAAAATTTCATCAAGATTCCAAATCTGCAATCCGTTTTGCGATGCGACGGATACTTTTTGAGAAAATGATATTTTTGAGCAGCCTTCAAAAACTTAAAATTTCTTTAAAAAAAATTCAATGCGTGGAACGTAATTTTTCTTATATCGAGCCAAGATGTTCCAATCGACAAATGGTAATGTTTTCGGAATGAAAATTTCATCAAGATTCCAAATCTGCAATCCGTTTTGCGATGCGACGGATACATTTTGAGAAAATGATATTTTTGAGCAACCTTCAAAAACTTAAAATTTCTTTAAAAAAAATTCAATGCGTGGAACGTAATTTTTCTTATAGCGCGCCAGGATGCTCCAATCAACAAAAGGTAATGTTATCAGAAAGAAAATTTCATGAGGATTCTAAATCTGGAATCCGTTTTGCGATGCGACGGATACTTTTTGAGAAAATGATATTTTTGAGCAGCCTTCAAAAACTTAAAATTTCTTTAAAAAATATTTAATGCGTGGAACGTAATTTTTGTTATAGAGCGCCAAGATGTTCCAATCGACAAATGGTAATGTTATCGGAATGAAAATTTCATCAAGATTCCAAATCTGCAATCCGTTTTGCGATGCGACGGATACTTTTCGAGAAAATGATATTTTTGAGCAGCCTTCAAAAACTTAAAATTTCTTTAAAAAAAATTCAATGCGTGGAACGTAATTTTTCTTATATCGAGCCAAGATGTTCCAATCGACAAATGGTAATGTTATCGGAATGAAAATTTCATCAAGATTCCAAATCTGCAATCCGTTTTGCGATGCGACGGATACATTTTGAGAAAATGATATTTTTGAGCAGCCTTCAAAAACTTAAAATTTCTTTAAAAAATATTCAATGCGTGGAACGTAATTTTTGTTATAGAGCGCCAAGATGTTCCAATCGACAAAAGGTAATGTTATCGGAATGAAAATTTCATCAAGATTCCAAATCTGCAATCCGTTTTGCGATGCGACGGATACTTTTTGAGAAAATGATATTTTTGAGCAGCCTTCAAAAACTTAAAATTTCTTTAAAAAAAATTCAATGCGTGAATCGTAATTTTTCTTATATCGCGCCAGGATGCTCCAATCAACAAAGGGTAATGTTATCGGAAAGAAAATTTCATGAGGATTCCAAATCTGCAATCCGTTGTGCGATGCGACGGATACATTTTGAGAAAATGATATTTTTGAGCAGCCTTCAAAAACTTAAAATTTCTTTAAAAAATATTCAATGCGTGGAACGTAATTTTTGTTATAGAGCGCCAAGATGTTCCAATCGACAAAAGGTAATGTTATCGGAATGAAAATTTCATCAAGATTCCAAATCTGCAATCCGTTTTGCGATGCGACGGATACTTTTTGAGAAAATGATATTTTTGAGCAGCCTTCAAAAACTTAAAATTTCTTTAAAAAAAATTCAATGCGTGGAACGTAATTTTTCTTATAGCGCGCCAAGATGTTCCAATCGACAAATGGTAATGTTATCGGAATGAAAATTTCATCAAGATTTCAAATCTGCAATCTGTTTTGCGATGCGATGGATAGATTTTGAGAAAATGATATTTTTGAGCAGCCTTCAAAAACTTAAAATTTCTTTAAAAAAAATTCAATGCGTGAATCGTAATTTTTCTTATATCGCGCCAGGATGCTCCAATCACCAAAAGGTAATGTTATCAGAAAGAAAATTTCATGAGGATTCTAAATCTGCAATTCGTTTTGCGATGCGATGGATACTTTTTAAGAAAATGATATTTTTGAGCAGCCTTAAATACCTTAAAATTTCTTTAAAAAAAATTCAATGCGTGGAACGTAATTTTTCTTATAGCGCGCCAAGATGTTCCAATCGACAAATGGTTATGTTATCTGAATAAAAATTTCATCAAGATTCCAAATCTGTAATCCGTTTTGCGATGCGACGGATACATTTTGAGAAAATGATATTTTTGAGCAGCCTTCAAAAACTTAACATCTCTTTAAAAAAAAATTCAATGCGTGGAACCTAATTTTTCTTATAGCGCGCCAAGATGTTCCAATCGACAAATGGTAATGTTATCGGAATGAAAATTTCATCAAGATTCCAAATCTGCAATCCGTTTTGCGATGCGACGGATAGTTTTTGAGAAAATGATATTTTGAGCAGCCTTCAAAAACTTAAAATTTCTTTAAAAAAAATTCAATGCGTGGAACGTAATTTTTCTTATAGCGCGCCAAGATGTTCCAATCGACAAATGGTAATGTTATCGGTATAAAAATTTCATCAAGATTCCAAATCTGCAATCCGTTTTGCGATGCGACGGATACATTTTGAGAAAATGATATTTTTGAGCAGCCTTCAAAAACTTAAAATTTCTTTAAGAAAAATTCAATGCGTGGAACGTAATTTTTCTTATAGCGCGCCAGGATGCTCCAATCACCAAAAGGTAATGTTACCAGAAAGAAAATTTCATGAGGATTCTAAATCTGCAATCCGTTTTGCGATGCGACGGATACTTTTTGAGAAAATGATATTTTTGAGCAGCCTTCAAAAACTTAAAATTTCTTTAAAAAAAATTCAATGCGTGGAACGTAATTTTTCTTATAGCGCGCCAAGATGTTCCAATCGACAAATGGTAATTTTATCAGAATGAAAATTTCATCAAGATTCCAAATCTGCAATCCGTTTTGCGATGCGACGGATAAATTTTGAGAAAATGATATTTTTGAGCAGACTTCAAAAACTTAAAATTTCTTTAAAAAAAATTCAATGCGTGAATCGTAATTTTTCTTATATCGCGCCAGGATGCTCCAATCAACAAAAGGTAATGTTATGGGAAAGAAAATTTCATGAGGATTCTAAATCTGCAATCCGTTTTGCGATGCGACGGATACTTTTTGAGAAAATGATATTTTTGAGCAGCCTTCAAAAACTTAAAATCTCTTTAAAAAAAATTCAATGCGTGGAACCTAATTTTTCTTATAGCGCGCCAAGATGATCCAATCGACAAATGGTAATGTTATCGGAATGAAAATTTCATCAAGATTCCAAATCTTCAATCTGTTTTGCGATGCGACGGATAGATTTTGAGAAAATGATATTTTTGAGCAGCCTTCAAAAACTTAACATCTCTTTAAAAAAAAAATTCAATGCGTGGAACCTAATTTTTCTTATAGCGCGCCAAGATGTTCCAATGGACAAGTATTAATGTTATCGGAATGAAAATTTCATCAAGATTCCAAATCTGCATTCTGTTTTGCGATGCGACGGATACTTTTTGAGAAAATGATATTTTTGAGCAGCCTTCAAAAACTTAAAATTTCTTTAAAAAAAATTCAATGCGTGAATCTTAATTTTTTTTATATCGCGCCAGGATGCTCCAATCAACAAAAGGGAATGTTATCGGAAAGAAAATTTCATGAGGATTCTAAATCTGCAATCCGTTTTGCGATGCGACGGATACTTTTTGAGAAAATGATATTTTTGAGCAGCCTTCAAAAACTTAAAATTTCTTTAAAAAATATTCAATGCGTGGAACGTAATTTTTGTTATAGAGCGCCAAGATGTTCCAATCGACAAATGGTAATGTTATCGGAATGAAAATTTCATCAAGATTCCAAATCTGCAATCCGTTTTGCGATGCGACGGATACTTTTTGAGAAAATGATATTTTTGAGCAGCCTTCAAAAACTTAAAATTTCTTTAAAAAAAATTCAATGCGTGGAACGTAATTTTTCTTATATCGAGCCAAGATGTTCCAATCGACAAATGGTAATGTTATCGGAATGAAAATTTCATCAAGATTCCAAATCTGCAATCCGTTTTGCGATGCGACGGATACATTTTGAGAAAATGATATTTTTGAGCAACCTTCAAAAACTTAAAATTTCTTTAAAAAAAATTCAATGCGTGGAACGTAATTTTTCTTATAGCGCGCCAGGATGCTCCAATCAACAAAAGGTAATGTTATCAGAATGAAAATTTCATCAAGATTCCAAATCTGCAATCCGTTTTGCGATGCGACGGATACTTTTCGAGAAAATGATATTTTTGAGCAGCCTTCAAAAACTTAAAATTTCTTTAAAAAAAATTCAATGCGTGAATCGTAATTTTTCTTATATCGCGCCAAGATGCTCCAATCAACAAAGGGTAATGTTATCGGAAAGAAAATTTCATGAGGATTCCAAATCTGCAATCCGTTTTGCGATGCGACGGATACATTTTGAGAAAATGATATTTTTGAGCAGCCTTCAAAAACTTAAAATTTCTTTAAGAAAAATTCAATGCGTGGAACGTAATTTTTCTTATAGCGCGCCAGGATGCTCCAATCACCAAAAGGTAATGTTACCAGAAAGAAAATTTCATGAGGATTCTAAATCTGCAATCCGTTTTGCGATGCGACGGATACTTTTTGAGAAAATGATATTTTTGTGCCGCCTTCAAAAACTTAAAATTTCTTTAAAAAAAATTCAATGCGTGGAACGTAATTTTTCTTATAGCGCGCCAAGATGTTCCAAACGACAAATGGTAATGTTATCAGAATGAAAATTTCATCAAGATTCCAAATCTGTAATCCGTTTTGCGATGCGACGGATACATTTTGAGAAAATGATATTTTTGAGCAGCCTTCAAAAACTTAAAATTTCTTTAAAAAAAATTCAATGCGTGGAACGTAATTTTTCTTATAGCGCGCCAGGATGCTCCAATCACCAAAAGGTAATGTTATCAGAAAGAAAATTTCATGAGGATTCTAAATCTGGAATCCGTTTTGCGATGCGACGGATACTTTTTGAGAAAATGATATTTTTGAGCAGCCTTCAAAAACTTAAAATTTCTTTAAAAAAAATTCAATGCGTGAATCGTAATTTTTCTTATATCGCGCCAGGATGCTCCAATCAACAAAGGGTAATGTTATCGGAAAGAAAATTTCATGGGGATTCCAAATCTGCAATCCGTTGTGCGATGCGACGGATACATTTTGAGAAAATGATATTTTTGAGCAGCCTTCAAAAACTTAAAATTTCTTTAAGAAAAATTCAATGCGTGGAACGTAATTTTTCTTATAGCGCGCCAGGATGCTCCAATCACCAAAAGGTAATGTTACCAGAAAGAAAATTTCATGAGGATTCTAAATCTGCAATCCGTTTTGCGATGCGACGGATACTTTTTGAGAAAATGATATTTTTGTGCCGCCTTCAAAAACTTAAAATTTCTTTAAAAAAAATTCAATGCGTGGAACGTAATTTTTCTTATAGCGCGCCAAGATGTTCCAAACGACAAATGGTAATGTTATCAGAATGAAAATTTCATCAAGATTCCAAATCTGTAATCCGTTTTGCGATGCGACGGATACATTTTGAGAAAATGATATTTTTGAGCAGCCTTCAAAAACTTAAAATTTCTTTAAAAAAAATTCAATGCGTGGAACGTAATTTTTCTTATAGCGCGCCAGGATGCTCCAATCACCAAAAGGTAATGTTATCAGAAAGAAAATTTCATGAGGATTCTAAATCTGGAATCCGTTTTGCGATGCGACGGATACTTTTTGAGAAAATGATATTTTTGAGCAGCCTTCAAAAACTTAAAATTTCTTTAAAAAAAATTCAATGCGTGAATCGTAATTTTTCTTATATCGCGCCAGGATGCTCCAATCAACAAAGGGTAATGTTATCGGAAAGAAAATTTCATGGGGATTCCAAATCTGCAATCCGTTGTGCGATGCGACGGATACATTTTGAGAAAATGATATTTTTGAGCAGCCTTCAAAAACTTAAAATTTCTTTAAAAAATATTCAATGCGTGGAACGTAATTTTTGTTATAGATCGCCAAGATGTTCCAATCGACAAAAGGTAATGTTATCGGAATGAAAATTTCATCAAGATTCCAAATCTGCAATCTGTTTTGCGATGCGATGGATAGATTTTGAGAAAATGATATTTTTGAGCAGCCTTCAAAAACTTAAAATTTCTTTAAAAAAAATTCAATGCGTGAATCGTAATTTTTCTTATATCGCGCCAGGATGCTCCAATCACCAAAAGGTAATGTTATCAGAAAGAAAATTTCATGAGGATTCTAAATCTGCAATTCGTTTTGCGATGCGATGGATACTTTTTAAGAAAATGATATTTTTGAGCAGCCTTAAAAACCTTAAAATTTCTTTAAAAAAAATTCAATGCGTGGAACGTAATTTTTCTTATAGCGCGCCAAGATGTTCCAATCGACAAATGGTTATGTTATCGGAATAAAAATTTCATCAAGATTCCAAATCTGTAATCCGTTTTGCGATGCGACGGATACATTTTGAGAAAATGATATTTTTGAGCAGCCTTCAAAAACTTAACATCTCTTTAAAAAAAAATTCAATGCGTGGAACCTAATTTTTCTTATAGCGCGCCAAGATGTTCCAATGGACAAATGGTAATGTTATCGGAATGAAAATTTCATCAAGATTCCAAATCTGCAATCCGTTTTGCGATGCGACGGATAGTTTTTGAGAAAATGATATTTTGAGCAGCCTTCAAAAACTTAAAATTTCTTTAAAAAAAATTCAATGCGTGGAACGTAATTTTTCTTATAGCGCGCCAAGATGTTCCAATCGACAAATGGTAATGTTATCGGTATAAAAATTTCATTAAGATTCCAAATCTGCAATCCGTTTTGCGATGCGACGGATACATTTTGAGAAAATGATATTTTTGAGCAGCCTTCAAAAACTTAAAATTTCTTTAAAAAAAATTCAATGCGTGGAACGTAATTTTTCTTATAGCGCGCCAAGATGTTCCAATTGACAAATGGTAATGTTATCGGTATAAAAATTTCATCAAGATTCCAAATCTGCAATCCGTTTTGCGATGCGACGGATAAATTTTGAGAGAATGATATTTTTGAGTGGCCTTCAAAAACTTAAAATCTCTTTAAAAAAAAATTCAATGCGTGGAACCTAATTTTTCTTATAGCGCGCTAAGATGTTCCAATCGACAAATGGTAAAGTTATCGGAATGAAAATTTCATCAAGATTCCAAATCTGCAACCTGTTTTGCGATGCGACGGATAGATTTTGAGAAAATGATATTTTTGAGCAGCCTTCAAAAACTTAAAATTTCTTTAAAAAAAATTCAATGCGTGAATCGTAATTTTTCTTATATCGCGCCAGGATGCTCCAATCAACAAAAGGGAATGTTATCGGAAAGAAAATTTCATGAGGATTCTACATCTGCAATTCGTTTTGCGATGCGATGGATACTTTTTAAGAAAATGATATTTTTGAGCAGCCTTAAAAAACTTAAAATTTCTTTAAAAAAAATTCAATGCGTGGAACGTAATTTTTCTTATAGCGCGCCAAGATGTTCCAATCGACAAATAGTTATGTTATCGGAATGAAAATTTCATCAAGATTCCAAATCTGTAATCCGTTTTGCGATGCGACGGATAGATTTTGAGAAAATGATATTTTTGAGCAGCCTTCAAAAACTTAACATCTCTTTAAAAAAAAATTCAATGCGTGAATCGTAATTTTTCTTATATCGCGCCAAGATGCTCCAATCGAAAAAAGGTAATGTTATCCGAAAGAAAATTCCATGGGGATTCTAAATCTGCAATCAGTTTTGCGATGCGATGGATACTTTTTGAGAAAATGATATTTTTGTGCAGCCTTCAAAAACTTAAAATTTCTTAAAAAAAAATTTCAATTCGTGGATCGTAATTTTTCTTTTATCTCGCCAAGATGCTCCAATCGACAAAAGGTAATATTATCCGAAAGAAAATTTCATGAGGATTCCAAATCAATCCATTTTGCGCTGCGACTGATACCTTTTTGAGAAAATGATATTTTTGTGCCGCCTTCAAAAACTTAAAATCTCTTTAAAAAAAAATTCAACGCGTGGAACCTAATTTTTCTTATAGCGCGCCAAGATGTTCCAATGGACAAATGGTAATGTTATCGGAATGAAAATTTCATCAAGATTCCAAATCTTCAATCTGTTTTGCGATGCGACGGATAGATTTTGATAAAATGATATTTTTGAGCAGCCTTCAAAAACTTAACATCTCTTTAAAAAAAAAATTCAATGCGTGGAACCTAATTTTTCTTATAGCGCGCCAAGATGTTCCAATGGACAAGTGGTAATGTTATCGGAATGAAAATTTCATCAAGATTCCAAATCTGCAATCCGTTTTGCGATGCGACGGATACATTTTGAGAAAATGATATTTTTGAGCAGCCTTCAAAAACTTAAAATTTCTTTAAAAAAAATTCAATGCGTGGAACGTAATTTTTCTTATAGCGCGCCAGGATGCTCCTATCACCAAAAGGTAATGTTATTAGAAAGAAAATTTCATGAGGATTCTAAATCTGCAATCCGTTTTGCGATGCGACGGATACTTTTTGAGAAAATGATATTTTTGAGCAGCCTTCAAAAACTTAAAATTTCTTTAAAAAAAATTCAATGCGTGAATCGTAATTTTTCTTATATCGCGCCAGGATGCTCCAATCAACAAAGGGAAATGTTATCGGAAAGAAAATTTCCTGAGGATTCCAAATCTGCAATCCGTTTTGCGATGCTACGGATACTTTTTGAGAAAATGATATTTTTGAGCAGCCTTCAAAAACTTAAAATTTCTTTAAAAAAAATTCAATGCGTGGAACGTAATTTTTGTTATAGAGCGCCAAGATGTTCCAATCGACAAAAGGTAATGTTATCGGAATGAAAATTTCATCAAGATTCCAAATCTGCAATCCGTTTTGCGATGCGACGGATACTTTTTGAGAAAATGATATTTTTGAGCAGCCTTCAAAAACTTAACATCTCTTTAAAAAAAAAATTCAATGCGTGGAACCTAATTTTTCTTATAGCGCGCCAACATGTTCCAATCGACAAATGGTTATGTTATCGGAATAAAAATTTCATCAAGATTCCAAATCTGTAATCCGTTTTGCGATGCGACGGATACATTTTGAGAAAATGATATTTTTGAGCAGCCTTCAAAAACTTAACATCTCTTTGAAAAAAAATTCAATGCGTGGAACCTAATTTTTCTTATAGCGCGCCAAGATGTTCCAATGGACAAATGGTAATGTTATCGGAATGAAAATTTCATCAAGATTCCAAATCTGCAATCTGTTTTGCGATGCGATGGATAGATTTCGAGAAAATGATATTATTGAGCAGCCTTCAAAAACTTAAAATTTTTTTAAAAAAAATTCAATGCGTGAATCTTAATTTTTTTTATATCGCGCCAGGATGCTCCAATCAACAAAAGGGAATGTTATCGGAATGAAAATTTCATCAAGATTCCAAATCTGCAATCCGTTTTGCGATGCGACAAATACTTTTTGAGAAAATGATATTTTTGAGCAGCCTTCAAAAACTTAAAATTTCTTAAAAAAAATTTCAACGCGTGGATCGTAATTTTTCTTATATCGCGCCAAGATGCTCCAATCGACAAAAGGTAATATTATCCGAAAGAAAATTTCATGAGGATTCCAAATCAATCCATTTTGCGCTGCGACTGATACTTTTTGAGAAAATGATATTTTTGTGCCGCCTTCAAAAACTTAAAATCTCTTTAAAAAAAAATTCAACGCGTGGAACCTAATTTTTCTTATAGCGCGCCAAGATGTTCCAATGGACAAATGGTAATGTTATCGGAATGAAAATTTCATCAAGATTCCAAATCTTCAATCTGTTTTGCGATGCGACGGATAGATTTTGATAAAATGATATTTTTGAGCAGCCTTCAAAAACTTAACATCTCTTTAAAAAAAAAATTCAATGCGTGGAACCTAATTTTTCTTATAGCGCGCCAAGATGTTCCAATGGACAAGTGGTAATGTTATCGGAATGAAAATTTCATCAAGATTCCAAATCTGCAATCCGTTTTGCGATGCGACGGATACATTTTGAGAAAATGATATTTTTGAGCAGCCTTCAAAAACTTAAAATTTCTTTAAAAAAAATTCAATGCGTGGAACGTATTTTTTCTTATAGCGCGCCAGGATGCTCCTATCACCAAAAGGTAATGTTATTAGAAAGAAAATTTCATGAGGATTCTAAATCTGGAATCCGTTTTGCGATGCGACGGATACTTTTTGAGAAAATGATATTTTTGAGCAGCCTTCAAAAACTTAAAATTTCTTTAAAAAAAATTCAATGCGTGAATCGTAATTTTTCTTATATCGCGCCAGGATGCTCCAATCAACAAAGGGAAATGTTATCGGAAAGAAAATTTCCTGAGGATTCCAAATCTGCAATCCGTTTTGCGATGCGACGGATACATTTTGAGAAAATGATATTTTTGAGCAGCCTTCAAAAACTTAAAATTTCTTTAAAAAATATTCAATGCGTGGAACGTAATTTTTGTTATAGAGCGCCAAGATGTTCCAATCGACAAAAGGTAATGTTATCGGAATGAAAATTTCATCAAGATTCCAAATCTGCAATCCGTTTTGCGATGCGACGGATACTTTTTGAGAAAATGATATTTTTGAGCAGCCTTCAAAAACTTAACATCTCCTTAAAAAAAAAATTCAATGCGTGGAACCTAATTTTTCTTATAGCGCGCCAACATGTTCCAATCGACAAATGGTTATGTTATCGGAATAAAAATTTCATCAAGATTCCAAATCTGTAATCCGTTTTGCGATGCGACGGATACATTTTGAGAAAATGATATTTTTGAGCAGCCTTCAAAAACTTAACATCTCTTTAAAAAAAAATTCAATGCGTGGAACCTAATTTTTCTTATAGCGCGCCAAGATGTTCCAATGGACAAATGGTAATGTTATCGGAATGAAAATTTCATCAAGATTCCAAATCTGCAATCTGTTTTGCGATGCGATGGATAGATTTTGAGAAAATGATATTTTTGAGCAGCCTTCAAAAACTTAAAATTTCTTTAAAAAAAATTCAATGCGTGAATCTTAATTTTTTTTATATCGCGCCAGGATGCTCCAATCAACAAAAGGGAATGTTATCGGAAAGAAAATTTCATGGGGATTCTAAATCTGCAATCCGTTTTGCGATGCGACGGATACTTTTTGAGAAAATGATATTTTTGAGCAGCCTTCAAAAACTTAAAATTTCTTAAAAAAAAATTTCAACGCGTGGATCGTAATTTTTCTTATATCGCGCCAAGATGCTCCAATCGACAAAAGGTAATGTTATCCGAAAGAAAATTCCATGGGGATTCTAAATCTGCAATCAGTTTTGCGATGCGATGGATACTTTTGAGAAAATGATATTTTTGTGCAGCCTTCAAAAACTTAAAATTTCATAAAAAAAAATTTCAATTCGTGGATCGTAATTTTTCTTTTATCTCGCCAAGATGCTCCAATCGACAAAAGGTTATATTATCCGAAAGAAAATTTCATGAGGATTCCAAATCAATCCATTTTGCGCTGCACTGATACTTTTTGAGAAAATGATATTTTTGTGCCGCCTTCAAAAACTTAAAATCTCTTTAAAAAAAAAATCAATGCGTGGAACCTAATTTTTCTTATAGCGCGCCAAGATGTTCCAATGGACAAATGGTAATGTTATCGGAATGAAAATTTCATCAAGATTCCAAATCTTCAATCTGTTTTGCGATGCGACGGATAGATTTTGAGAAAATGATATTTTTGAGCAGCCTTCAAAAACTTAAAATTTCTATAAAAAAAATTCAATGCGTGAATCGTAATTTTTCTTATATCGCGCCAGGATGCTCCAATCAACAAACGGTAATGTTATCGGAAAGAAAATTTCATGAGGATTCCAAATCTGCAATCCGTTTTGCGATCCGACGGATACATTTTGAGAAAATGATATTTTTGAGCAGCCTTCAAAAACTTAAAATTTCTTTAAAAAATATTCAATGCGTGGAACGTAATTTTTGTTATAGAGCGCCAAGATGTTCCAATCGACAAAAGGTAATGTTATCGGAATGAAAATTTCATCAAGATTCCAAATCTGCAATCCGTTTTGCGATGCGACAAATACTTTTTGAGAAAATGATATTTTGAGCAGCCTTCAAAAACTTAAAATTTCTTTAAAAAAAATTCAATGCGTGGAACGTAATTTTTCTTATAGCGCGCCAAGATGTTCCAATCGACAAATGGTAATGTTATCGGTATAAAAATTTCATCAAGATTCCAAATCTGCAATCCGTTTTGCGATGCGACGGATACATTTTGAGAAAATGATATTTTTGGGCAGCCTTCAAAAACTTAAAATTTCTTTAAAAAAAATTCAATGCGTGGAACGTAATTTTTCTTATAGCGCGCCAGGATGCTCCAATCACCAAAAGGTAATGTTAACAGAAAGAAAATTTCATGAGGATTCTAAATCTGGAATCCGTTTTGCGATGCGACGGATACTTTTTGAGAAAATGATATTTTTGAGCAGCCTTCAAAAACTTAAAATTTCTTTAAAAAAAATTCAATGCGTGGAACGTAATTTTTCTTATAGCGCGCCAAGATGTTCCAATTGACAAATGGTAATGTTATCGGTATAAAAATTTCATCAAGATTCCAAATCTGCAATCCGTTTTGCGATGCGACGGATAAATTTTGAGAGAATGATATTTTTGAGTGGCCTTCAAAAACTTAAAATCTCTTTAAAAAAAAATTCAATGCGTGGAACGTAATTTTTCTTATAGCGCGCCAAGATGTTCCAATCGACAAATGGTAATGCTGTCGGAATGAAAATTTCATCAAGATTCCAAATCTGCAATCCGTTTTGCGATGCGACGGATAAATTTTGAGAAAATGATATTTTTGAGCAGCCTTCAAAAACTTAAAATTTCTTTAAAAAAAATTCAATGCGTGGAACGTAATTTTTCTTATAGCGCGCCAAGATGTTCCAATTGACAAATGGTAATGTTATCGGTATAAAAATTTCATCAAGATTCCAAATCTGCAATCCGTTTTGCGATGCGACGGATAAATTTTGAGAGAATGATATTTTTGAGCAGCCTTCAAAAACTTAACATCTCTTTGAAAAAAAATTCAATGCGTGGAACCTAATTTTTCTTATAGCGCGCCAAGATGTTCCAATGGACAAATGGTAATGTTATCGGAATGAAAATTTCATCAAGATTCCAAATCTGCAATCTGTTTTGCGATGCGATGGATAGATTTCGAGAAAATGATATTATTGAGCAGCCTTCAAAAACTTAAAATTTTTTTAAAAAAAATTCAATGCGTGAATCGTAATTTTTTTTATATCGCGCCAGGATGCTCCAATCAACAAAAGGGAATGTTATCGGAATGAAAATTTCATCAAGATTCCAAATCTGCAATCCGTTTTGCGATGCGACAAATACTTTTTGAGAAAATGATATTTTTGAGCAGCCTTCAAAAACTTAAAATTTCTTAAAAAAAATTTCAACGCGTGGATCGTAATTTTTCTTATATCGCGCCAAGATGCTCCAATCGACAAAAGGTAATATTATCCGAAAGAAAATTTCATGAGGATTCCAAATCAATCCATTTTGCGCTGCGACTGATACTTTTTGAGAAAATGATATTTTTGTGCCGCCTTCAAAAACTTAAAATCTCTTTAAAAAAAAATTCAACGCGTGGAACCTAATTTTTCTTATAGCGCGCCAAGATGTTCCAATGGACAAATGGTAATGTTATCGGAATGAAAATTTCATCAAGATTCCAAATCTTCAATCTGTTTTGCGATGCGACGGATAGATTTTGATAAAATGATATTTTTGAGCAGCCTTCAAAAACTTAACATCTCTTTAAAAAAAAAATTCAATGCGTGGAACCTAATTTTTCTTATAGCGCGCCAAGATGTTCCAATGGACAAGTGGTAATGTTATCGGAATGAAAATTTCATCAAGATTCCAAATCTGCAATCCGTTTTGCGATGCGACGGATACATTTTGAGAAAATGATATTTTTGAGCAGCCTTCAAAAACTTAAAATTTCTTTAAAAAAAATTCAATGCGTGGAACGTATTTTTTCTTATAGCGCGCCAGGATGCTCCTATCACCAAAAGGTAATGTTATTAGAAAGAAAATTTCATGAGGATTCTAAATCTGGAATCCGTTTTGCGATGCGACGGATACTTTTTGAGAAAATGATATTTTTGAGCAGCCTTCAAAAACTTAAAATTTCTTTAAAAAAAATTCAATGCGTGAATCGTAATTTTTCTTATATCGCGCCAGGATGCTCCAATCAACAAAGGGAAATGTTATCGGAAAGAAAATTTCCTGAGGATTCCAAATCTGCAATCCGTTTTGCGATGCGACGGATACATTTTGAGAAAATGATATTTTTGAGCAGCCTTCAAAAACTTAAAATTTCTTTAAAAAATATTCAATGCGTGGAACGTAATTTTTGTTATAGAGCGCCAAGATGTTCCAATCGACAAAAGGTAATGTTATCGGAATGAAAATTTCATCAAGATTCCAAATCTGCAATCCGTTTTGCGATGCGACGGATACTTTTTGAGAAAATGATATTTTTGAGCAGCCTTCAAAAACTTAACATCTCCTTAAAAAAAAAATTCAATGCGTGGAACCTAATTTTTCTTATAGCGCGCCAACATGTTCCAATCGACAAATGGTTATGTTATCGGAATAAAAATTTCATCAAGATTCCAAATCTGTAATCCGTTTTGCGATGCGACGGATACATTTTGAGAAAATGATATTTTTGAGCAGCCTTCAAAAACTTAACATCTCTTTAAAAAAAAATTCAATGCGTGGAACCTAATTTTTCTTATAGCGCGCCAAGATGTTCCAATGGACAAATGGTAATGTTATCGGAATGAAAATTTCATCAAGATTCCAAATCTGCAATCTGTTTTGCGATGCGATGGATAGATTTTGAGAAAATGATATTTTTGAGCAGCCTTCAAAAACTTAAAATTTCTTTAAAAAAAATTCAATGCGTGAATCTTAATTTTTTTTATATCGCGCCAGGATGCTCCAATCAACAAAAGGGAATGTTATCGGAAAGAAAATTTCATGGGGATTCTAAATCTGCAATCCGTTTTGCGATGCGACGGATACTTTTTGAGAAAATGATATTTTTGAGCAGCCTTCAAAAACTTAAAATTTCTTAAAAAAAAATTTCAACGCGTGGATCGTAATTTTTCTTATATCGCGCCAAGATGCTCCAATCGACAAAAGGTAATGTTATCCGAAAGAAAATTCCATGGGGATTCTAAATCTGCAATCAGTTTTGCGATGCGATGGATACTTTTGAGAAAATGATATTTTTGTGCAGCCTTCAAAAACTTAAAATTTCATAAAAAAAAATTTCAATTCGTGGATCGTAATTTTTCTTTTATCTCGCCAAGATGCTCCAATCGACAAAAGGTTATATTATCCGAAAGAAAATTTCATGAGGATTCCAAATCAATCCATTTTGCGCTGCACTGATACTTTTTGAGAAAATGATATTTTTGTGCCGCCTTCAAAAACTTAAAATCTCTTTAAAAAAAAAATCAATGCGTGGAACCTAATTTTTCTTATAGCGCGCCAAGATGTTCCAATGGACAAATGGTAATGTTATCGGAATGAAAATTTCATCAAGATTCCAAATCTTCAATCTGTTTTGCGATGCGACGGATAGATTTTGAGAAAATGATATTTTTGAGCAGCCTTCAAAAACTTAAAATTTCTATAAAAAAAATTCAATGCGTGAATCGTAATTTTTCTTATATCGCGCCAGGATGCTCCAATCAACAAACGGTAATGTTATCGGAAAGAAAATTTCATGAGGATTCCAAATCTGCAATCCGTTTTGCGATCCGACGGATACATTTTGAGAAAATGATATTTTTGAGCAGCCTTCAAAAACTTAAAATTTCTTTAAAAAATATTCAATGCGTGGAACGTAATTTTTGTTATAGAGCGCCAAGATGTTCCAATCGACAAAAGGTAATGTTATCGGAATGAAAATTTCATCAAGATTCCAAATCTGCAATCCGTTTTGCGATGCGACAAATACTTTTTGAGAAAATGATATTTTGAGCAGCCTTCAAAAACTTAAAATTTCTTTAAAAAAAATTCAATGCGTGGAACGTAATTTTTCTTATAGCGCGCCAAGATGTTCCAATCGACAAATGGTAATGTTATCGGTATAAAAATTTCATCAAGATTCCAAATCTGCAATCCGTTTTGCGATGCGACGGATACATTTTGAGAAAATGATATTTTTGGGCAGCCTTCAAAAACTTAAAATTTCTTTAAAAAAAATTCAATGCGTGGAACGTAATTTTTCTTATAGCGCGCCAGGATGCTCCAATCACCAAAAGGTAATGTTAACAGAAAGAAAATTTCATGAGGATTCTAAATCTGGAATCCGTTTTGCGATGCGACGGATACTTTTTGAGAAAATGATATTTTTGAGCAGCCTTCAAAAACTTAAAATTTCTTTAAAAAAAATTCAATGCGTGGAACGTAATTTTTCTTATAGCGCGCCAAGATGTTCCAATTGACAAATGGTAATGTTATCGGTATAAAAATTTCATCAAGATTCCAAATCTGCAATCCGTTTTGCGATGCGACGGATAAATTTTGAGAGAATGATATTTTTGAGTGGCCTTCAAAAACTTAAAATCTCTTTAAAAAAAAATTCAATGCGTGGAACGTAATTTTTCTTATAGCGCGCCAAGATGTTCCAATCGACAAATGGTAATGCTGTCGGAATGAAAATTTCATCAAGATTCCAAATCTGCAATCCGTTTTGCGATGCGACGGATAAATTTTGAGAAAATGATATTTTTGAGCAGCCTTCAAAAACTTAAAATTTCTTTAAAAAAAATTCAATGCGTGAATCGTAATTTTTCTTATATCAGTTTTGCGATGCGATGGATACTTTTGAGAAAATGATATTTTTGTGCAGCCTTCAAAAACTTAAAATTTCATAAAAAAAAATTTCAATTCGTGGATCGTAATTTTTCTTTTATCTCGCCAAGATGCTCCAATCGACAAAAGGTAATATTATCCGAAAGAAAATTTCATGAGGATTCCAAATCAATCCATTTTGCGCTGCGACTGATACTTTTTGAGAAAATGATATTTTTGTGCCGCCTTCAAAAACTTAAAATCTCTTTAAAAAAAAAATCAATGCGTGGAACCTAATTTTTCTTATAGCGCGCCAAGATGTTCCAATGGACAAATGGTAATGTTATCGGAATGAAAATTTCATCAAAATTCCAAATCTTCAATCTGTTTTGCGATGCGACGGATAGATTTTGAGAAAATGATATTTTTGAGCAGCCTTCAAAAACTTAAAATTTCTATAAAAAAAATTCAATGCGTGAATCGTAATTTTTCTTATATCGCGCCAGGATGCTCCAATCAACAAACGGTAATGTTATCGGAAAGAAAATTTCATGAGGATTCCAAATCTGCAATCCGTTTTGCGATCCGACGGATACATTTTGAGAAAATGATATTTTTGAGCAGCCTTCAAAAACTTAAAATTTCTTTAAAAAATATTCAATGTGTGGAACGTAATTTTTGTTATAGAGCGCCAAGATGTTCCAATCGACAAAAGGTAATGTTATCGGAATGAAAATTTCATCAAGATTCCAAATCTGCAATCCGTTTTGCGATGCGACAAATACTTTTTGAGAAAATGATATTTTGAGCAGCCTTCAAAAACTTAAAATTTCTTTAAAAAAAATTCAATGCGTGGAACGTAATTTTTCTTATAGCGCGCCAAGATGTTCCAATCGACAAATGGTAATGTTATCGGTATAAAAATTTCATCAAGATTCCAAATCTGCAATCCGTTTTGCGATGCGACGGATACATTTTGAGAAAATGATATTTTTGGGCAGCCTTCAAAAACTTAAAATTTCTTTAAAAAAAATTCAATGCGTGGAACGTAATTTTTCTTATAGCGCGCCAGGATGCTCCAATCACCAAAAGGTAATGTTAACAGAAAGAAAATTTCATGAGGATTCTAAATCTGGAATCCGTTTTGCGATGCGACGGATACTTTTTGAGAAAATGATATTTTTGAGCAGCCTTCAAAAACTTAAAATTTCTTTAAAAAAAATTCAATGCGTGGAACGTAATTTTTCTTATAGCGCGCCAAGATGTTCCAATTGACAAATGGTAATGTTATCGGTATAAAAATTTCATCAAGATTCCAAATCTGCAATCCGTTTTGCGATGCGACGGATAAATTTTGAGAGAATGATATTTTTGAGTGGCCTTCAAAAACTTAAAATCTCTTTAAAAAAAAATTCAATGCGTGGAACGTAATTTTTCTTATAGCGCGCCAAGATGTTCCAATCGACAAATGGTAATGCTGTCGGAATGAAAATTTCATCAAGATTCCAAATCTGCAATCCGTTTTGCGATGCGACGGATAAATTTTGAGAAAATGATATTTTTGCGCAGCCTTCAAAAACTTAAAATTTCTTTAAAAAAAATTCAATGCGTGAATCGTAATTTTTCTTATATCGCGCCAGGATGCTCCAATCAACAAAAGGTAATGTTATCGGAAAGAAAATTTCATGAGGATTCTAAATCTGCAATCCATTTTGCGATGCGACGGATACTTTTTGAGAAAACGATATTTTTGAGCAGCCTTCAAAAACTTAAAATCTCTTTAAAAAAAATTCAATGCGTGGAACCAAATTTTTCTTATAGCGCGCCAAGATGTTGCAATGGACAAATGGTAATGTTATCGGAATGAAAATTTCATCAAGATTCCAAATCTTCAATCTGTTTTGCGATGCGACGGATAGATTTTGAGAAAATGATATTTTTGAGCAGCCTTCAAAAACTTAAAATCTCTTTAAAAAAAAATTCAATGCGTGGAACCTAATTTTTCTTATAGCGCGCCAACATGTTCCAATCGACAAATGGTAAAGTTATCGGAATGAAAATTTCATCAAGATTCCAAATCTGCAACCTGTTTTGCGATGCGACGGATAGATTTTGAGAAAATGATATTTTTGAGCAGCCTTCAAAAACTTAAAATTTCTTTAAAAAAAATTCAATGCGTGAATCGTAATTTTTCTTATATCGCGCCAGGATGCTCCAATCAACAAAAGGGAATGTTATCGGAAAGAAAATTTCATGAGGATTCTACATCTGCAATTCGTTTTGTGATGCGATGGATACTTTTTAAGAAAATGATATTTTTGAGCAGCCTTAAAAAACTTAAAATTTCTTTAAAAAAAATTCAATGCGTGGAACGTAATTTTTCTTATAGCGCGCCAAGATGTTCCAATCGACAAATGGTTATGTTATCGGAATGAAAATTTCATCAAGATTCCAAATCTGTAATCCGTTTTGCGATGCGACGGATAGATTTTGAGAAAATGATATTTTTGAGCAGCCTTCAAAAACTTAACATCTCTTTAAAAAAAAATTCAATGCGTGAATCGTAATTTTTCTTATACCGCGCCAAGATGTTCCAATGGACAAATTGTAATGTTATCGGAATGAAAATTTCATCAAGATTCCAAATCTTCAATCTGTTTTGCGATGCGACGGATAGATTTTGAGAAAATGATATTTTTGAGCAGCCTTCAAAAACTTAAAATTTCTTTAAAAAAAATTCAATGCGTGGAACGTAATTTTTCTTATAGCGCGCCAAGATGTTCCAATGGACAAGTGGTAATGTTATCGGAATGAAAATTTCATCAAGATTCCAAATCTGCAATCCGTTTTGCGATGCGGCGGACAAATTTTGAGAAAATGATATTTTTGAGCAGACTTCAAAAACTTAAAATTTCTTTAAAAAAAATTCAATGCGTGAATCGTAATTTTTCTTATATCGCGCCAGGATGCTCCAATCAACAAAAGGTAATGTTATCGGAATGAAAATTTCATGAGGATTCCAAATCTGCAATCCGTTTTGCGATCCGACGGATACATTTTGAGAAAATGATATTTTTGAGCAGCCTTCAAAAACTTAAAATTTCTTTAAAAAATATTCAATGCGTGGAACGTAATTTTTGTTATAGAGCGCCAAGATGTTCCAATCGACAAAAGGTAATGTTATCGGAATGAAAATTTCATCAAGATTCCAAATCTGCAATCCGTTTTGCGATGCGACAAATACTTTTTGAGAAAATGATATTTTGAGCAGCCTTCAAAAACTTAAAATTTCTTTAAAAAAAATTCAATGCGTGGAACGTAATTTTTCTTATAGCGCGCCAAGATGTTCCAATCGACAAATGGTAATGTTATCGGTATAAAAATTTCATCAAGATTCCAAATCTGCAATCCGTTTTGCGATGCGACGGATACATTTTGAGAAAATGATATTTTTGGGCAGCCTTCAAAAACTTAAAATTTCTTTAAAAAAAATTCAATGCGTGGAACGTAATTTTTCTTATAGCGCGCCAGGATGCTCCAATCACCAAAAGGTAATGTTAACAGAAAGAAAATTTCATGAGGATTCTAAATCTGGAATCCGTTTTGCGATGCGACGGATACTTTTTGAGAAAATGATATTTTTGAGCAGCCTTCAAAAACTTAAAATTTCTTTAAAAAAAATTCAATGCGTGGAACGTAATTTTTCTTATAGCGCGCCAAGATGTTCCAATTGACAAATGGTAATGTTATCGGTATAAAAATTTCATCAAGATTCCAAATCTGCAATCCGTTTTGCGATGCGACGGATAAATTTTGAGAGAATGATATTTTTGAGTGGCCTTCAAAAACTTAAAATCTCTTTAAAAAAAAATTCAATGCGTGGAACGTAATTTTTCTTATAGCGCGCCAAGATGTTCCAATCGACAAATGGTAATGCTGTCGGAATGAAAATTTCATCAAGATTCCAAATCTGCAATCCGTTTTGCGATGCGACGGATAAATTTTGAGAAAATGATATTTTTGAGCAGCCTTCAAAAACTTAAAATTTCTTTAAAAAAAATTCAATGCGTGGAACGTAATTTTTCTTATAGCGCGCCAAGATGTTCCAATTGACAAATGGTAATGTTATCGGTATAAAAATTTCATCAAGATTCCAAATCTGCAATCCGTTTTGCGATGCGACGGATAAATTTTGAGAGAATGATATTTTTGAGCAGCCTTCAAAAACTTAACATCTCTTTGAAAAAAAATTCAATGCGTGGAACCTAATTTTTCTTATAGCGCGCCAAGATGTTCCAATGGACAAATGGTAATGTTATCGGAATGAAAATTTCATCAAGATTCCAAATCTGCAATCTGTTTTGCGATGCGATGGATAGATTTCGAGAAAATGATATTATTGAGCAGCCTTCAAAAACTTAAAATTTTTTTAAAAAAAATTCAATGCGTGAATCTTAATTTTTTTTATATCGCGCCAGGATGCTCCAATCAACAAAAGGGAATGTTATCGGAATGAAAATTTCATCAAGATTCCAAATCTGCAATCCGTTTTGCGATGCGACAAATACTTTTTGAGAAAATGATATTTTTGAGCAGCCTTCAAAAACTTAAAATTTCTTAAAAAAAATTTCAACGCGTGGATCGTAATTTTTCTTATATCGCGCCAAGATGCTCCAATCGACAAAAGGTAATATTATCCGAAAGAAAATTTCATGAGGATTCCAAATCAATCCATTTTGCGCTGCGACTGATACTTTTTGAGAAAATGATATTTTTGTGCCGCCTTCAAAAACTTAAAATCTCTTTAAAAAAAAATTCAACGCGTGGAACCTAATTTTTCTTATAGCGCGCCAAGATGTTCCAATGGACAAATGGTAATGTTATCGGAATGAAAATTTCATCAAGATTCCAAATCTTCAATCTGTTTTGCGATGCGACGGATAGATTTTGATAAAATGATATTTTTGAGCAGCCTTCAAAAACTTAACATCTCTTTAAAAAAAAAATTCAATGCGTGGAACCTAATTTTTCTTATAGCGCGCCAAGATGTTCCAATGGACAAGTGGTAATGTTATCGGAATGAAAATTTCATCAAGATTCCAAATCTGCAATCCGTTTTGCGATGCGACGGATACATTTTGAGAAAATGATATTTTTGAGCAGCCTTCAAAAACTTAAAATTTCTTTAAAAAAAATTCAATGCGTGGAACGTATTTTTTCTTATAGCGCGCCAGGATGCTCCTATCACCAAAAGGTAATGTTATTAGAAAGAAAATTTCATGAGGATTCTAAATCTGGAATCCGTTTTGCGATGCGACGGATACTTTTTGAGAAAATGATATTTTTGAGCAGCCTTCAAAAACTTAAAATTTCTTTAAAAAAAATTCAATGCGTGAATCGTAATTTTTCTTATATCGCGCCAGGATGCTCCAATCAACAAAGGGAAATGTTATCGGAAAGAAAATTTCCTGAGGATTCCAAATCTGCAATCCGTTTTGCGATGCGACGGATACATTTTGAGAAAATGATATTTTTGAGCAGCCTTCAAAAACTTAAAATTTCTTTAAAAAATATTCAATGCGTGGAACGTAATTTTTGTTATAGAGCGCCAAGATGTTCCAATCGACAAAAGGTAATGTTATCGGAATGAAAATTTCATCAAGATTCCAAATCTGCAATCCGTTTTGCGATGCGACGGATACTTTTTGAGAAAATGATATTTTTGAGCAGCCTTCAAAAACTTAACATCTCCTTAAAAAAAAAATTCAATGCGTGGAACCTAATTTTTCTTATAGCGCGCCAACATGTTCCAATCGACAAATGGTTATGTTATCGGAATAAAAATTTCATCAAGATTCCAAATCTGTAATCCGTTTTGCGATGCGACGGATACATTTTGAGAAAATGATATTTTTGAGCAGCCTTCAAAAACTTAACATCTCTTTAAAAAAAAATTCAATGCGTGGAACCTAATTTTTCTTATAGCGCGCCAAGATGTTCCAATGGACAAATGGTAATGTTATCGGAATGAAAATTTCATCAAGATTCCAAATCTGCAATCTGTTTTGCGATGCGATGGATAGATTTTGAGAAAATGATATTTTTGAGCAGCCTTCAAAAACTTAAAATTTCTTTAAAAAAAATTCAATGCGTGAATCTTAATTTTTTTTATATCGCGCCAGGATGCTCCAATCAACAAAAGGGAATGTTATCGGAAAGAAAATTTCATGGGGATTCTAAATCTGCAATCCGTTTTGCGATGCAACGGATACTTTTTGAGAAAATGATATTTTTGAGCAGCCTTCAAAAACTTAAAATTTCTTAAAAAAAAATTTCAACGCGTGGATCGTAATTTTTCTTATATCGCGCCAAGATGCTCCAATCGACAAAAGGTAATGTTATCCGAAAGAAAATTCCATGGGGATTCTAAATCTGCAATCAGTTTTGCGATGCGATGGATACTTTTGAGAAAATGATATTTTTGTGCAGCCTTCAAAAACTTAAAATTTCATAAAAAAAAATTTCAATTCGTGGATCGTAATTTTTCTTTTATCTCGCCAAGATGCTCCAATCGACAAAAGGTTATATTATCCGAAAGAAAATTTCATGAGGATTCCAAATCAATCCATTTTGCGCTGCACTGATACTTTTTGAGAAAATGATATTTTTGTGCCGCCTTCAAAAACTTAAAATCTCTTTAAAAAAAAAATCAATGCGTGGAACCTAATTTTTCTTATAGCGCGCCAAGATGTTCCAATGGACAAATGGTAATGTTATCGGAATGAAAATTTCATCAAGATTCCAAATCTTCAATCTGTTTTGCGATGCGACGGATAGATTTTGAGAAAATGATATTTTTGAGCAGCCTTCAAAAACTTAAAATTTCTATAAAAAAAATTCAATGCGTGAATCGTAATTTTTCTTATATCGCGCCAGGATGCTCCAATCAACAAACGGTAATGTTATCGGAAAGAAAATTTCATGAGGATTCCAAATCTGCAATCCGTTTTGCGATCCGACGGATACATTTTGAGAAAATGATATTTTTGAGCAGCCTTCAAAAACTTAAAATTTCTTTAAAAAATATTCAATGCGTGGAACGTAATTTTTGTTATAGAGCGCCAAGATGTTCCAATCGACAAAAGGTAATGTTATCGGAATGAAAATTTCATCAAGATTCCAAATCTGCAATCCGTTTTGCGATGCGACAAATACTTTTTGAGAAAATGATATTTTGAGCAGCCTTCAAAAACTTAAAATTTCTTTAAAAAAAATTCAATGCGTGGAACGTAATTTTTCTTATAGCGCGCCAAGATGTTCCAATCGACAAATGGTAATGTTATCGGTATAAAAATTTCATCAAGATTCCAAATCTGCAATCCGTTTTGCGATGCGACGGATACATTTTGAGAAAATGATATTTTTGGGCAGCCTTCAAAAACTTAAAATTTCTTTAAAAAAAATTCAATGCGTGGAACGTAATTTTTCTTATAGCGCGCCAGGATGCTCCAATCACCAAAAGGTAATGTTAACAGAAAGAAAATTTCATGAGGATTCTAAATCTGGAATCCGTTTTGCGATGCGACGGATACTTTTTGAGAAAATGATATTTTTGAGCAGCCTTCAAAAACTTAAAATTTCTTTAAAAAAAATTCAATGCGTGGAACGTAATTTTTCTTATAGCGCGCCAAGATGTTCCAATTGACAAATGGTAATGTTATCGGTATAAAAATTTCATCAAGATTCCAAATCTGCAATCCGTTTTGCGATGCGACGGATAAATTTTGAGAGAATGATATTTTTGAGTGGCCTTCAAAAACTTAAAATCTCTTTAAAAAAAAATTCAATGCGTGGAACGTAATTTTTCTTATAGCGCGCCAAGATGTTCCAATCGACAAATGGTAATGCTGTCGGAATGAAAATTTCATCAAGATTCCAAATCTGCAATCCGTTTTGCGATGCGACGGATAAATTTTGAGAAAATGATATTTTTGAGCAGCCTTCAAAAACTTAAAATTTCTTTAAAAAAAATTCAATGCGTGAATCGTAATTTTTCTTATATCAGTTTTGCGATGCGATGGATACTTTTGAGAAAATGATATTTTTGTGCAGCCTTCAAAAACTTAAAATTTCATAAAAAAAAATTTCAATTCGTGGATCGTAATTTTTCTTTTATCTCGCCAAGATGCTCCAATCGACAAAAGGTAATATTATCCGAAAGAAAATTTCATGAGGATTCCAAATCAATCCATTTTGCGCTGCGACTGATACTTTTTGAGAAAATGATATTTTTGTGCCGCCTTCAAAAACTTAAAATCTCTTTAAAAAAAAAATCAATGCGTGGAACCTAATTTTTCTTATAGCGCGCCAAGATGTTCCAATGGACAAATGGTAATGTTATCGGAATGAAAATTTCATCAAAATTCCAAATCTTCAATCTGTTTTGCGATGCGACGGATAGATTTTGAGAAAATGATATTTTTGAGCAGCCTTCAAAAACTTAAAATTTCTATAAAAAAAATTCAATGCGTGAATCGTAATTTTTCTTATATCGCGCCAGGATGCTCCAATCAACAAACGGTAATGTTATCGGAAAGAAAATTTCATGAGGATTCCAAATCTGCAATCCGTTTTGCGATCCGACGGATACATTTTGAGAAAATGATATTTTTGAGCAGCCTTCAAAAACTTAAAATTTCTTTAAAAAATATTCAATGCGTGGAACGTAATTTTTGTTATAGAGCGCCAAGATGTTCCAATCGACAAAAGGTAATGTTATCGGAATGAAAATTTCATCAAGATTCCAAATCTGCAATCCGTTTTGCGATGCGACAAATACTTTTTGAGAAAATGATATTTTGAGCAGCCTTCAAAAACTTAAAATTTCTTTAAAAAAAATTCAATGCGTGGAACGTAATTTTTCTTATAGCGCGCCAAGATGTTCCAATCGACAAATGGTAATGTTATCGGTATAAAAATTTCATCAAGATTCCAAATCTGCAATCCGTTTTGCGATGCGACGGATACATTTTGAGAAAATGATATTTTTGGGCAGCCTTCAAAAACTTAAAATTTCTTTAAAAAAAATTCAATGCGTGGAACGTAATTTTTCTTATAGCGCGCCAGGATGCTCCAATCACCAAAAGGTAATGTTAACAGAAAGAAAATTTCATGAGGATTCTAAATCTGGAATCCGTTTTGCGATGCGACGGATACTTTTTGAGAAAATGATATTTTTGAGCAGCCTTCAAAAACTTAAAATTTCTTTAAAAAAAATTCAATGCGTGGAACGTAATTTTTCTTATAGCGCGCCAAGATGTTCCAATTGACAAATGGTAATGTTATCGGTATAAAAATTTCATCAAGATTCCAAATCTGCAATCCGTTTTGCGATGCGACGGATAAATTTTGAGAGAATGATATTTTTGAGTGGCCTTCAAAAACTTAAAATCTCTTTAAAAAAAAATTCAATGCGTGGAACGTAATTTTTCTTATAGCGCGCCAAGATGTTCCAATCGACAAATGGTAATGCTGTCGGAATGAAAATTTCATCAAGATTCCAAATCTGCAATCCGTTTTGCGATGCGACGGATAAATTTTGAGAAAATGATATTTTTGCGCAGCCTTCAAAAACTTAAAATTTCTTTAAAAAAAATTCAATGCGTGAATCGTAATTTTTCTTATATCGCGCCAGGATGCTCCAATCAACAAAAGGTAATGTTATCGGAAAGAAAATTTCATGAGGATTCTAAATCTGCAATCCATTTTGCGATGCGACGGATACTTTTTGAGAAAACGATATTTTTGAGCAGCCTTCAAAAACTTAAAATCTCTTTAAAAAAAATTCAATGCGTGGAACCAAATTTTTCTTATAGCGCGCCAAGATGTTGCAATGGACAAATGGTAATGTTATCGGAATGAAAATTTCATCAAGATTCCAAATCTTCAATCTGTTTTGCGATGCGACGGATAGATTTTGAGAAAATGATATTTTTGAGCAGCCTTCAAAAACTTAAAATCTCTTTAAAAAAAAATTCAATGCGTGGAACCTAATTTTTCTTATAGCGCGCCAACATGTTCCAATCGACAAATGGTAAAGTTATCGGAATGAAAATTTCATCAAGATTCCAAATCTGCAACCTGTTTTGCGATGCGACGGATAGATTTTGAGAAAATGATATTTTTGAGCAGCCTTCAAAAACTTAAAATTTCTTTAAAAAAAATTCAATGCGTGAATCGTAATTTTTCTTATATCGCGCCAGGATGCTCCAATCAACAAAAGGGAATGTTATCGGAAAGAAAATTTCATGAGGATTCTACATCTGCAATTCGTTTTGTGATGCGATGGATACTTTTTAAGAAAATGATATTTTTGAGCAGCCTTAAAAAACTTAAAATTTCTTTAAAAAAAATTCAATGCGTGGAACGTAATTTTTCTTATAGCGCGCCAAGATGTTCCAATCGACAAATGGTTATGTTATCGGAATGAAAATTTCATCAAGATTCCAAATCTGTAATCCGTTTTGCGATGCGACGGATAGATTTTGAGAAAATGATATTTTTGAGCAGCCTTCAAAAACTTAACATCTCTTTAAAAAAAAATTCAATGCGTGAATCGTAATTTTTCTTATACCGCGCCAAGATGTTCCAATGGACAAATTGTAATGTTATCGGAATGAAAATTTCATCAAGATTCCAAATCTTCAATCTGTTTTGCGATGCGACGGATAGATTTTGAGAAAATGATATTTTTGAGCAGCCTTCAAAAACTTAAAATTTCTTTAAAAAAAATTCAATGCGTGGAACGTAATTTTTCTTATAGCGCGCCAAGATGTTCCAATGGACAAGTGGTAATGTTATCGGAATGAAAATTTCATCAAGATTCCAAATCTGCAATCCGTTTTGCGATGCGGCGGACAAATTTTGAGAAAATGATATTTTTGAGCAGACTTCAAAAACTTAAAATTTCTTTAAAAAAAATTCAATGCGTGAATCGTAATTTTTCTTATATCGCGCCAGGATGCTCCAATCAACAAAAGGTAATGTTATCGGAATGAAAATTTCATCAAGATTCCAAATCTTCAATCTGTTTTGCGATGCGACGGATACTTTGTGAGAAAATGATATTTTTGAGCAGCCTTCAAAAACTTAACATCTCTTTAAAAAAAAATTCAATGCGTGAATCGTAATTTTTCTAATATCGCGCCAAGATGTTCCAATCGACAAATGGTTATGTTATCGGAATGAAAATTTCATCAAGATTCCAAATCTGTAATCCGTTTTGCGATGCGACGGATAGATTTTGAGAAAATGATATTTTTGAGCAGCCTTCAAAAACTTAACATCTCTTTAAAAAAAAATTCAATGCGTGGAACCTAATTTTTCTTATAGCGCGCCAAGATGTTCCAATGGACAAATTGTAATGTTATCGGAATGAAAATTTCATCAAGATTCCAAATCTTCAATCTGTTTTGCGATGCGACGGATAGATTTTGAGAAAATGATATTTTTGAGCAGCCTTCAAAAACTTAACATCTCTTTAAAAAAAAATTCAATGCGTGGAACCTAATTTTTCTTATAGCGCGCCAAGATGTTCCAATGGACAAGTGGTAATGTTATCGGAATGAAAATTTCATCAGGATTCCAAATCTGCATTCTGTTTTGCGATGCGACGGATACTTTTTGAGAAAATGATATTTTTGAGCAGCCTTCAAAAACTTAAAATTTCTTTAAAAAAAATTCAATGCGTGAATCTTAATTTTTTTTATATCGCGCCAGGATGCTCCAATCAACAAAAGGGAATGTTATCGGAAAGAAAATTTCATGAGGATTCTAAATCTGCAATCCGTTTTGCGATGCGACGGATACTTTTTGAGAAAATGATATTTTTGAGCAGCCTTCAAAAACTTAAAATTTCTTTAAAAAAAATTCAATGCGTGGAACGTAATTTTTCTTATAGCGCGCCAAGATGTTCCAATCGACAAATGGTAATGTTATCGGTATAAAAATTTCATCAAGATTTTAAATCTGCAATCCGTTTTGCGATGCGACGGATAAATTTTGAGAAAATGATATTTTTGAGTGGCCTTCAAAAACTTAAAATATCTTTAAAAAAAATTTAATGCGTGGAACGTAATTTTTCTTATAGCGCGCCAAGATGTTCCAATCGACAAATGGTAATGTTATCAGAATGAAAATTTCATCAAGATTCCAAATCTTCAATCTGTTTTGCGATGCGACGGATAGATTTTGAGAAAATGATATTTTTGAGCAGCCTTCAAAAACTTAACATCTCTTTAAAAAAAAAATTCAATGCGTGAATCGTAATTTTTCTTATATCGCGCCAGGATACTCCAATCAACAAAAGGGAATGTTATCGGAATGAAAATTTCATCAAGATTCCAAATCTGCATTCTGTTTTGCGATGCGACGGATACTTTTTGAGAAAATGATATTTTTGAGCAGCCTTCAAAAACTTAAAATTTCTTTAAAAAAAATTCAATGCGTGGAACGTAATTTTTCTTATAGCGCGCCAGGATGCTCCAATCAACAAAAGGTAATGTTATCGGAATGAAAATTTCATCAAGATTCCAAATCTTCAATCTGTTTTGCGATGCGACGGATAGATTTTGAGAAAATGATATTTTTGAGCAGCCTTCAAAAACTTAAAATTTCTTTAAAAAAAATTCAATGCGTGGAACGTAATTTTTCTTATAGCGCGCCAAGATGTTCCAATGGACAAGTGGTAATGTTATCGGAATGAAAATTTCATCAAGATTCCAAATCTGCAATCCGTTTTGCGATGCGACGGATAAATTTTGAGAAAATGATATTTTTGAGTGGCCTTCAAAAACTTAAAATATCTTTAAAAAAAATTTAATGCGTGGAACGTAATTTTTCTTATAGCGCGCCAAGATGTTCCAATCGACAAATGGTAATGTTATCAGAATGAAAATTTCATCAAGATTCCAAATCTTCAATCTGTTTTGCGATGCGACGGATAGATTTTGAGAAAATGATATTTTTGAGCAGCCTTCAAAAACTTAACATCTCTTTAAAAAAAAAATTCAATGCGTGAATCGTAATTTTTCTTATATCGCGCCAGGATACTCCAATCAACAAAAGGGAATGTTATCGGAATGAAAATTTCATCAAGATTCCAAATCTGCATTCTGTTTTGCGATGCGACGGATACTTTTTGAGAAAATGATATTTTTGAGCAGCCTTCAAAAACTTAAAATTTCTTTAAAAAAAATTCAATGCGTGGAACGTAATTTTTCTTATAGCGCGCCAGGATGCTCCAATCAACAAAAGGTAATGTTATCGGAATGAAAATTTCATCAAGATTCCAAATCTTCAATCTGTTTTGCGATGCGACGGATAGATTTTGAGAAAATGATATTTTTGAGCAGCCTTCAAAAACTTAACATCGCTTTAAAAAAAAATTCAATGCGTGGAACCTAATTTTTCTTATAGCGCGCCAAGATGTTCCAATGGACAAGTGGTAATGTTATCGGAATGAAAATTTCATCAAGATTCCAAATCTTCAATCTGTTTTGCGATGCGACGGATAGATTTTGAGAAAATGATATTTTTGAGCAGCCTTCAAAAACTTAACATCTCTTTAAAAAAAAAATTCAATGCGTGGAACCTAATTTTTCTTATAGCGCGCCAAGATGTTCCAATGGACAAGTGGTAATGTTATCGGAATGAAAATTTCATCAAGATTCCAAATCTGCAATCCGTTTTGCGATGCGACGGACAAATTTTGAGAAAATGATATTTTTGAGCAGACTTCAAAAACTTAAAATTTCTTTAAAAAAAATTCAATGCGTGAATCGTAATTTTTCTTATATCGCGCCAGGATGCTCCAATCAACAAAAGGTAATGTTATCGGAAAGAAAATTTCATGAGGATTCTACATCTGCAATTCGTTTTGCGATGCGATGGATACTTTTTAAGAAAATGATATTTTTGAGCAGCCTTAAAAAACTTAAAATTTCTTTAAAAAAAATTCAATGCGTGGAACGTAATTTTTCTTATAGCGCGCCAAGATGTTCCAATCGACAAATGGTTATGTTATCAAAATGAAAATTTCATCAAGATTCCAAATCTGTGATCCGTTTTGCGATGCGACGGATAGATTTTGAGAAAATGATATTTTTGAGCAGCCTTCAAAAACTTAAAATTTCTTTAAAAAAAATTCAATGCGTGAATCGTAATTTTTCTTATATCGCGCCAGGATGCTCCAATCACCAAAAGGTAACGTTATCAGAAAGAAAATTCCATGGGGATTCTAAATCTGCAATTCGTTTTGCGATGCGATGGATACTTTTTATGAAAATTATATTTTTGAGCAGCCTTAAAAACCTTAAAATTTCTTTAAAAAAAATTCAATGCGTGGAACGTAATTTTTCTTATAGCGCGCCAAGATGTTCCAATCGACAAATGGTTATGTTATCGGAATAAAAATTTCATCAAGATTCCAAATCTGTAATCCGTTTTGCGATGCGACGGACAAATTTTGAGAAAATGATATTTTTGAGCAGCCTTCAAAAACTTAACATCTCTTTAATAAAAAATTCAATGCGTGGAACCTAATTTTTCTTATAGCGCGCCAAGATGTTCCAATGGACAAATGGTAATGTTATCGGAATGAAAATTTCATCAAGATTCCAAATCTGCAATCTGTTTTACGATGCGATGGATAGATTTTGAGAAAATGATATTTTTGAGCAGCCTTCAAAAACTTAAAATTTCTTTAAAAAAAATTCAATGCGTGGAACGTAATTTTTCTTATAGCGCGCCAGGATGCTCCAATCAACAAAAGGTAATGTTATCAGAAAGAAAATTTTATGAGGATTCTAAATCTGGAATCCGTTTTGCGATGCGACGGATAGTTTTTGAGAAAATGATATTTTTGAGCAGCCTTCAAAAACTTAAAATTTCTTAAAAAAAAATTTCAACGCGTGGATCGTAATTTTTCTTATATCGCGCCAAGATGCTCCAATCGACAAAAGGTAATGTTATCCGAACGAAAATTCCATGTGGATTCTAAATCTGCAATCAGTTTTGCGATGCGATGGATACTTTTTGAGAAAATGATATTTTTGTGCAGCCTTCAAAAACTTAAAATTTCATAAAAAAAAATTTCAATTCGTGGATCGTAATTTTTCTTTTATCTCGCCAAGATGCTCCAATCGACAAAAGGTAATATTATCCGAAAGAAAATTTCATGAGGATTCCAAATCTGCAATCCGTTTTGCGATGCGACGGATACATTTTGAGAAAATGATATTTTTGAGCAGCCTTCAAAAACTAAAAATTTCTTTAAAAAATATTCAATGCGTGGAACGTAATTTTTGTTATAGAGCGCCAAGATGTTCCAATCGACAAAAGGTAATGTTATCGGAATGAAAATTTCATCAAGATTCCAAATCTGCAATCCGTTTTGCGATGCGACGGATACTTTTTGAGAAAATGATATTTTTGAGCAGCCTTCAAAAACTTAAAATTTCTTTAAAAAAAATTCAATGCGTGGAACGTAATTTTTCTTATAGCGCGCCAAGATGTTCCAATCGACAAATGGTAATGTTATCGGTATAAAAATTTCATCAAGATTCCAAATCTGCAATCCGTTTTGCGATGCGACGGATACATTTTGAGAAAATGATATTTTTGAGCAGCCTTCAAAAACTTAAAATTTCTTTAAAAAAAATTCAATGCGTGGAACGTAATTTTTCTTATATCGCGCCAGGATGCTCCAATCACCAAAAGGTAATGTTATCAGAAAGAAAATTTCCTGAGGATTCTAAATCTGCAATCCGTTTTGCGATGCGACGGATACTTTTTGAGAAAATGATATTTTTGAGCAGCCTTCAAAAATTTAAAATTTCTTTAAAAAAAATTCAATGCGTGGAACGTAATTTTTCTTATAGCGCGCCAAGATGTTCCAATCGACAAATGGTAATGTTATCGGTATAAAAATTTCATCAAGATTCCAAATCTGCAATCCGTTTTGCGATGCGACGGATAAATTTTGAGAGAATGATATTTTTGAGTGGCCTTCAAAAACTTAAAATATCTTTAAAAAAAATTCAATGCGTGGAACGTAATTTTTCTTATAGCGCGCCAAGATGTTCCAATCGACAAATGGTAATGTTATCGGTATAAAACTTTCATCAAGATTCCAAATCTGCAATCCGTTTTGCGATGCGACGGATAAATTTTGAGAAAATGATATTTTTGAGCAGCCTTCAAAAACTTAAAATTTCTTTAAAAAAAATTCAATGCGTGAATCGTAATTTTTCTTATATCGCGCCAGGATGCTCCAATCAACAAAAGGTAATGTTATCGGAAAGAAAATTTCATGAGGATTCTAAATCTGCAATCCGTTTTGCGATGCAACGGATACTTTTTGAGAAAATGATATTTTTGGGCAGCCTTCAAAAATTTAAAATTTCTTAAAAAAAAATTCAATGCGTGGAACCTAATTTTTCTTATAGCGCGCCAAGATGTTGCAATGGACAAATGGTAATGTTATCGGAATGAAAATTTCATCAAGATTCCAAATCTTCAATCTGTTTTGCGATGCGACGGATAGATTTTGAGAAAATGATATTTTTGAGCAGCCTTCAAAAACTTAAAATTTCTTTAAAAAAAATTCAATGCGTGAATCGTAATTTTTCTTATATCGCGCCAGGATGCTCCAATCACCAAAAGGTAATGTTATCAGAAAGAAAATTTCCTGAGGATTCTAAATCTGCAATCCGTTTTGCGATGCGACGGATACTTTTTGAGAAAATGATATTTTTGAGCAGCCTTCAAAAACTTAAAATTTCTTTAAAAAAAATTCAATGCGTGGAACGTAATTTTTCTTATAGCGCGCCAAGATGTTCCAATCGACAAATGGTAATGTTATCGGTATAAAAATTTCATCAAGATTCCAAATCTGAAATCCGTTTTGCGATGCGACGGATAAATTTTGAGAGAATGATATTTTTGAGTGGCCTTCAAAAACTTAAAATATCTTTAAAAAAAATTTAATGCGTGGAACGTAATTTTTCTTATAGCGCGCCCAGATGTTCCAATCGACAAATGGTAATGTTGTCGGAATGAAAATTTCATCAAGATTCCAAATCTGCAATCCGTTTTGCGATGCGACGGATAAATTTTGAGAAAATGAAATTTTTGTGCCGCCTTCAAAAACTTAAAATTTCTTTAAAAAAAATTCAATGCGTGAATCGTAATTTTTCTTATATCGCGCCAGGATGCTCCAATCACCAAAAGGTAATGTTATCAGAAAGAAAATTTCCTGAGGATTCTAAATCTGCAATCAGTTTTGCGATGCGATGGATACTTTTGAGAAAATGATATTTTTGTGCAGCCTTCAAAAACTTAAAATTTCATAAAAAAAAATTTCAATTCGTGGATCGTAATTTTTCTTTTATCTCGCCAAGATGCTCCAATCGACAAAAGGTAATATTATCCGAAAGAAAATTTCATGAGGATTCCAAATCAATCCATTTTGCGCTGCGACTGATACTTTTTGAGAAAATGATATTTTTGTGCCGCCTTCAAAAACTTAAAATCTCTTTAAAAAAAAATTCAATGCGTGGAACCTAATTTTTCTTATAGCGCGCCAAGATGTTCCAATGGACAAATGGTAATGTTATCGGAATGAAAATTTCATCAAGATTCCAAATCTTCAATCTGTTTTGCGATGCGACGGATAGATTTTGAGAAAATGATATTTTTGAGCAGCCTTCAAAAACTTAAAATTTCTATAAAAAAAATTCAATGCGTGAATCGTAATTTTTCTTATATCGCGCCAGGATGCTCCAATCAACAAACGGTAATGTTATCGGAAAGAAAATTTCATGAGGATTCCAAATCTGCAATCCGTTTTGCGATGCGACGGATACATTTTGAGAAAATGATATTTTTGAGCAGCCTTCAAAAACTTAAAATTTCTTTAAAAAATATTCAATGCGTGGAACGTAATTTTTGTTATAGAGCGCCAAGATGTTCCAATCGACAAAAGGTAATGTTATCGGAATGAAAATTTCATCAAGATTCCAATTCCAAAAGAAAATGATATTTTGAGCAGCCTTCAAAAACTTAAAATTTCTTTAAAAAAAATTCAATGCGTGGAACGTAATTTTTCTTATAGCGCGCCAAGATGTTCCAATCGACAAATGGTAATGTTATCAGAATGAAAATTTCATCAAGATTCCAAATCTGCAATCCGTTTTGCGATGCGACGGACAAATTTTGAGAAAATGATATTTTTGGGCAGCCTTCAAAAACTTAAAATTTCTTTAAAAAAAATTCAATGCGTGGAACGTAATTTTTCTTATAGCGCGCCAGGATGCTCCAATCACCAAAAGGTAATGTTATCAGAAAGAAAATTTCATGAGGATTCTAAATCTGGAATCCGTTTTGCGATGCGACGGATACATTTTGAGAAAATGATATTTTTGAGCAGCCTTCAAAAACTTAACATCTCTTTAAAAAAAAATTCAATGCGTGGAACCTAATTTTTCTTATAGCGCGCCAAGATGTTCCAATTGACAAATGGTAATGTTATCGGTATAAAAATTTCATCAAGATTCCAAATCTGCAATCCGTTTTGCGATGCGACGGATAAATTTTGAGAGAATGATATTTTTGAGTGGCCTTCAAAAACTTAAAATCTCTTTAAAAAAAAATTCAATGCGTGGAACGTAATTTTTCTTATAGCGCGCCAAGATGTTCCAATCGACAAATGGTAATGCTGTCGGAATGAAAATTTCATCAAGATTCCAAATCTGCAATCCGTTTTGCGATGCGACGGATAAATTTTGAGAAAATGATATTTTTGAGCAGCCTTCAAAAACTTAAAATTTCTTTAAAAAAAATTCAATGCGTGAATCGTAATTTTTCTTATATCGCGCCAGGATGCTCCAATCAACAAAAGGTAATGTTATCGGAAAGAAAATTTCATGAGGATTCTAAATCTGCAATCCATTTTGCGATGCGACGGATACTTTTTGAGAAAACGATATTTTTGAGCAGCCTTCAAAAACTTAAAATCTCTTTAAAAAAAATTCAATGCGTGGAACCAAATTTTTCTTATAGCGCGCCAAGATGTTGCAATGGACAAATGGTAATGTTATCGGAATGAAGATTTCATCAAGATTCCAAATCTTCAATCTGTTTTGCGATGCGACGGATAGATTTTGAGAAAATGATATTTTTGAGCAGCCTTCAAAAACTTAAAATCTCTTTAAAAAAAAATTCAATGCGTGGAACCTAATTTTTCTTATAGCGTGCCAACATGTTCCAATCGACAAATGGTAAAGTTATCGGAATGAAAATTTCATCAAGATTCCAAATCTGCAACCTGTTTTGCGATGCGACGGATAGATTTTGAGAAAATGATATTTTTGAGCAGCCTTCAAAAACTTAAAATTTCTTTAAAAAAAATTCAATGCGTGAATCGTAATTTTTCTTATATCGCGCCAGGATGCTCCAATCAACAAAAGGGAATGTTATCGGAAAGAAAATTTCATGAGGATTCTACATCTGCAATTCGTTTTGCGATGCGATGGATACTTTTTAAGAAAATGATATTTTTGAGCAGCCTTAAAAAACTTAAAATTTCTTTAAAAAAAATTCAATGCGTGGAACGTAATTTTTCTTATAGCGCGCCAAGATGTTCCAATCGACAAATGGTTATGTTATCGGAATGAAAATTTCATCAAGATTCCAAATCTGTAATCCGTTTTGCGATGCGACGGATAGATTTTGAGAAAATGATATTTTTGAGCAGCCTTCAAAAACTTAACATCTCTTTAAAAAAAAATTCAATGCGTGAATCGTAATTTTTCTTATATCGCGCCAAGATGCTCCAATCGAAAAAAGGTAATGTTATCCGAAAGAAAATTCCATGGGGATTCTAAATCTGCAATCAGTTTTGCGATGCGATGGATACTTTTTGAGAAAATTATATTTTTGTGCAGCCTTCAAAAACTTAAAATTTCATAAAAAAAAATTTCAATTCGTGGATCGTAATTTTTCTTTTATCTCGCCAAGATGCTCCAATCGACAAAAGGTAATATTATCCGAAAGAAAATTTCATGAGGATTCCAAATCAATCCATTTTGCGCTGCGACTGATACTTTTTGAGAAAATGATATTTTTGTGCCGCCTTCAAAAACTTAAAGTCTCTTTAAAAAAAAATTCAATGCGTGGAACCTAATTTTTCTTATAGCGCGCCAAGATGTTCCAATGGACAAATTGTAATGTTATCGGAATGAAAATTTCATCAAGATTCCAAATCTTCAATCTGTTTTGCGATGCGACGGATAGATTTTGAGAAAATGATATTTTTGAGCAGCCTTCAAAAACTTAACATCTCTTTAAAAAAAAATTCAATGCGTGGAACCTAATTTTTCTTATAGCGCGCCAAGATGTTCCAATGGACAAGTGGTAATGTTATCGGAATGAAAATTTCATCAGGATTCCAAATCTGCATTCTGTTTTGCGATGCGACGGATACTTTTTGAGAAAATGATATTTTTGAGCAGCCTTCAAAAACTTAAAATTTCTTTAAAAAAAATTCAATGCGTGAATCTTAATTTTTTTTATATCGCGCCAGGATGCTCCAATCAACAAAAGGGAATGTTATCGGAAAGAAAATTTCATGAGGATTCTAAATCTGCAATCCGTTTTGCGATGCGACGGATACTTTTTGAGAAAATGATATTTTTGAGCAGCCTTCAAAAACTTAAAATTTCTTTAAAAAAAATTCAATGCGTGATCCTTAATTTTTTTTATATCGCGCCAGGATGCTCTATTCACCAAAAGGGAATGCAATCGGAAAGAAAATTTCATGAGGATTCTAAATCTGCAATCCGTTTTGCGATGCGACGGATACTTTTTGAGAAAATGATATTTTTGAGCAGCCTTCAAAAACTTAAAATTTCTTTAAAAAAAATTCAATGCGTGGAACCTAATTTTTCTTATAGCGCGCCAAGATGTTCCAATCGACAAATGGTAATGTTATCGGAATGAAAATTTCATCAAGATTCCAAATCTGCAACCTGTTTTGCGATGCGACGGATAGATTTTGAGAAAATGATATTTTTGAGCAGCCTTCAAAAACTTAAAATTTCTTTAAAAAAAATTCAATGCGTGAATCGTAATTTTTCTTATATCGCGCCAGGATGCTCCAATCAACAAAAGGGAATGTTATCGGAAAGAAAATTTCATGAGGATTCTACATCTGCAATTCGTTTTGCGATGCGATGGATACTTTTTAAGAAAATGATATTTTTGAGCAGCCTTAAAAAACTTAAAATTTCTTTAAAAAAAATTCAATGCGTGGAACGTAATTTTTCTTATAGCGCGCCAAGATGTTCCAATCGACAAATGGTTATGTTATCGGAATGAAAATTTCATCAAGATTCCAAATCTGTAATCCGTTTTGCGATGCGACGGATAGATTTTGAGAAAATGATATTTTTGAGCAGCCTTCAAAAACTTAACATCTCTTTAAAAAAAAATTCAATGCGTGAATCGTAATTTTTCTTATATCGCGCCAAGATGCTCCAATCGAAAAAAGGTAATGTTATCCGAAAGAAAATTCCATGGGGATTCTAAATCTGCAATCAGTTTTGCGATGCGATGGATACTTTTTGAGAAAATTATATTTTTGTGCAGCCTTCAAAAACTTAAAATTTCATAAAAAAAAATTTCAATTCGTGGATCGTAATTTTTCTTTTATCTCGCCAAGATGCTCCAATCGACAAAAGGTAATATTATCCGAAAGAAAATTTCATGAGGATTCCAAATCAATCCATTTTGCGCTGCGACTGATACTTTTTGAGAAAATGATATTTTTGTGCCGCCTTCAAAAACTTAAAATCTCTTTAAAAAAAAATTCAATGCGTGGAACCTAATTTTTCTTATAGCGCGCCAAGATGTTCCAATGGACAAGTGGTAATGTTATCGGAATGAAAATTTCATCAGGATTCCAAATCTGCATTCTGTTTTGCGATGCGACGGATACTTTTTGAGAAAATGATATTTTTGAGCAGCCTTCAAAAACTTAAAATTTCTTTAAAAAAAATTCAATGCGTGGAACGTAATTTTTCTTATAGCGCGCCAAGATGTTCCAATCGACAAATGGTAATGTTATCGGTATAAAAATTTCATCAAGATTTTAAATCTGCAATCCGTTTTGCGATGCGACGGATAAATTTTGAGAAAATGATATTTTTGAGTGGCCTTCAAAAACTTAAAATATCTTTAAAAAAAATTTAATGCGTGGAACGTAATTTTTCTTATAGCGCGCCAAGATGTTCCAATCGACAAATGGTAATGTTATCAGAATGAAAATTTCATCAAGATTCCAAATCTGCAATCCGTTTTGCGATGCGACGGACAAATTTTGAGAAAATGATATTTTTGAGCAGACTTCAAAAACTTAAAATTTCTTTAAAAAAAATTCAATGCGTGAATCGTAATTTTTCTTATATCGCGCCAGGATGCTCCAATCAACAAAAGGTAATGTTATCGGAATGAAAATTTCATCAAGATTCCAAATCTTCAATCTGTTTTGCGATGCGACGGATAGATTTTGAGAAAATGATATTTTTGAGCAGCCTTCAAAAACTTAAAATTTCTTTAAAAAAAATTCAATGCGTGAATCGTAATTTTTCTTATATCGCGCCAGGATGCTCCAATCAACAAAAGGGAATGCTATCGGAATGAAAATTTCATCAAGATTCCAAATCTGCATTCTGTTTTGCGATGCGACGGATACTTTTTGAGAAAATGATATTTTTGAGCAGCCTTCAAAAACTTAAAATTTCTTTAAAAAAAATTCAATGCGTGGAACGTAATTTTTCTTATAGCGCGCCAAGATGTTCCAATGGACAAGTGGTAATGTTATCGGAATGAAAATTTCATCAAGATTCCAAATCTGCAATCCGTTTTGCGATGCGGCGGACAAATTTTGAGAAAATGATATTTTTGAGCAGACTTCAAAAACTTAAAATTTCTTTAAAAAAAATTCAATGCGTGAATCGTAATTTTTCTTATATCGCGCCAGGATGCTCCAATCAACAAAAGGTAATGTTATCGGAATGAAAATTTCATCAAGATTCCAAATCTTCAATCTGTTTTGCGATGCGACGGATACTTTGTGAGAAAATGATATTTTTGAGCAGCCTTCAAAAACTTAAAATTTCTTTAAAAAAAATTCAATGCGTGAATCGTAATTTTTCTTATATCGCGCCAGGATGCTCCAATCAACAAAAGGTAATGTTATCGGAATGAAAATTTCATCAAGATTCCAAATCTTCAATCTGTTTTGCGATGCGACGGATAGATTTTGAGAAAATGATATTTTTGAGCAGCCTTCAAAAACTTAACATCTCTTTAAAAAAAAAATTCAATGCGTGGAACCTAATTTTTCTTATAGCGCGCCAAGATGTTCCAATGGACAAGTGGTAATGTTATCGGAATGAAAATTTCATCAAGATTCCAAATCTGCAATCCGTTTTGCGATGCGACGGACAAATTTTGAGAAAATGATATTTTTGAGCAGACTTCAAAAACTTAAAATTTCTTTAAAAAAAATTCAATGCGTGAATCGTAATTTTTCTTATATCGCGCCAGGATGCTCCAATCAACAAAAGGTAATGTTATCGGAAAGAAAATTTCATGAGGATTCTACATCTGCAATTCGTTTTGCGATGCGATGGATACTTTTTAAGAAAATGATATTTTTGAGCAGCCTTAAAAAACTTAAAATTTCTTTAAAAAAAATTCAATGCGTGGAACGTAATTTTTCTTATAGCGCGCCAAGATGTTCCAATCGACAAATGGTTATGTTATCGGAATGAAAATTTCATCAAGATTCCAAATCTGTGATCCGTTTTGCGATGCGACGGATAGATTTTGAGAAAATGATATTTTTGAGCAGCCTTCAAAAACTTAAAATTTCTTTAAAAAAAATTCAATGCGTGAATCGTAATTTTTCTTATATCGCGCCAGGATGCTCCAATCACCAAAAGGTAATGTTATCAGAAAGAAAATTCCATGGGGATTCTAAATCTGCAATTCGTTTTGCGATGCGATGGATACTTTTTATGAAAATTATATTTTTGAGCAGCCTTAAAAACCTTAAAATTTCTTTAAAAAAAATTCAATGCGTGGAACGTAATTTTTCTTATAGCGCGCCAAGATGTTCCAATCGACAAATGGTTATGTTATCGGAATAAAAATTTCATCAAGATTCCAAATCTGTAATCCGTTTTGCGATGCGACGGACAAATTTTGAGAAAATGATATTTTTGAGCAGCCTTCAAAAACTTAACATCTCTTTAAAAAAAAATTCAATGCGTGGAACCTAATTTTTCTTATAGCGCGCCAAGATGTTCCAATGGACAAATGGTAATGTTATCGGAATGAAAATTTCATCAAGATTCCAAATCTGCAATCTGTTTTACGATGCGATGGATAGATTTTGAGAAAATGATATTTTTGAGCAGCCTTCAAAAACTTAAAATTTCTTTAAAAAAAATTCAATGCGTGGAACGTAATTTTTCTTATAGCGCGCCAGGACGCTCCAATCAACAAAAGGTAATGTTATCAGAAAGAAAATTTCATGAGGATTCTAAATCTGGAATCCGTTTTGCGATGCGACGGATAGTTTTTGAGAAAATGATATTTTTGAGCAGCCTTCAAAAACTTAAAATTTCTTAAAAAAAAATTTCAACGCGTGGATCGTAATTTTTCTTATATCGCGCCAAGATGCTCCAATCGACAAAAGGTAATGTTATCCGAACGAAAATTCCATGTGGATTCTAAATCTGCAATCAGTTTTGCGATGCGATGGATACTTTTTGAGAAAATGATATTTTTGAGCAGCCTTCAAAAACTTAAAATTTCTTTAAAAAAAATTCAATGCGTGGAACGTAATTTTTCTTATAGCGCGCCAAGATGTTCCAATCGACAAATGGTAATGTTATCGGTATAAAAATTTCATCAAGATTTTAAATCTGCAATCCGTTTTGCGATGCGACGGATAAATTTTGAGAAAATGATATTTTTGAGTGGCCTTCAAAAACTTAAAATATCTTTAAAAAAAATTTAATGCGTGGAACGTAATTTTTCTTATAGCGCGCCAAGATGTTCCAATCGACAAATGGTAATGTTATCAGAATGAAAATTTCATCAAGATTCCAAATCTGCAATCCGTTTTGCGATGCGACGGACAAATTTTGAGAAAATGATATTTTTGAGCAGACTTCAAAAACTTAAAATTTCTTTAAAAAAAATTCAATGCGTGAATCGTAATTTTTCTTATATCGCGCCAGGATGCTCCAATCAACAAAAGGTAATGTTATCGGAATGAAAATTTCATCAAGATTCCAAATCTTCAATCTGTTTTGCGATGCGACGGATAGATTTTGAGAAAATGATATTTTTGAGCAGCCTTCAAAAACTTAAAATTTCTTTAAAAAAAATTCAATGCGTGAATCGTAATTTTTCTTATATCGCGCCAGGATGCTCCAATCAACAAAAGGGAATGCTATCGGAATGAAAATTTCATCAAGATTCCAAATCTGCATTCTGTTTTGCGATGCGACGGATACTTTTTGAGAAAATGATATTTTTGAGCAGCCTTCAAAAACTTAAAATTTCTTTAAAAAAAATTCAATGCGTGGAACGTAATTTTTCTTATAGCGCGCCAAGATGTTCCAATGGACAAGTGGTAATGTTATCGGAATGAAAATTTCATCAAGATTCCAAATCTGCAATCCGTTTTGCGATGCGGCGGACAAATTTTGAGAAAATGATATTTTTGAGCAGACTTCAAAAACTTAAAATTTCTTTAAAAAAAATTCAATGCGTGAATCGTAATTTTTCTTATATCGCGCCAGGATGCTCCAATCAACAAAAGGTAATGTTATCGGAATGAAAATTTCATCAAGATTCCAAATCTTCAATCTGTTTTGCGATGCGACGGATACTTTGTGAGAAAATGATATTTTTGAGCAGCCTTCAAAAACTTAAAATTTCTTTAAAAAAAATTCAATGCGTGAATCGTAATTTTTCTTATATCGCGCCAGGATGCTCCAATCAACAAAAGGTAATGTTATCGGAATGAAAATTTCATCAAGATTCCAAATCTTCAATCTGTTTTGCGATGCGGCGGATAGATTTTGAGAAAATGATATTTTTGAGCAGCCTTCAAAAACTTAACATCTCTTTAAAAAAAAAATTCAATGCGTGGAACCTAATTTTTCTTATAGCGCGCCAAGATGTTCCAATGGACAAGTGGTAATGTTATCGGAATGAAAATTTCATCAAGATTCCAAATCTGCAATCCGTTTTGCGATGCGACGGACAAATTTTGAGAAAATGATATTTTTGAGCAGACTTCAAAAACTTAAAATTTCTTTAAAAAAAATTCAATGCGTGAATCGTAATTTTTCTTATATCGCGCCAGGATGCTCCAATCAACAAAAGGTAATGTTATCGGAAAGAAAATTTCATGAGGATTCTACATCTGCAATTCGTTTTGCGATGCGATGGATACTTTTTAAGAAAATGATATTTTTGAGCAGCCTTAAAAAACTTAAAATTTCTTTAAAAAAAATTCAATGCGTGGAACGTAATTTTTCTTATAGCGCGCCAAGATGTTCCAATCGACAAATGGTTATGTTATCGGAATGAAAATTTCATCAAGATTCCAAATCTGTGATCCGTTTTGCGATGCGACGGATAGATTTTGAGAAAATGATATTTTTGAGCAGCCTTCAAAAACTTAAAATTTCTTTAAAAAAAATTCAATGCGTGAATCGTAATTTTTCTTATATCGCGCCAGGATGCTCCAATCACCAAAAGGTAATGTTATCAGAAAGAAAATTCCATGGGGATTCTAAATCTGCAATTCGTTTTGCGATGCGATGGATACTTTTTATGAAAATTATATTTTTGAGCAGCCTTAAAAACCTTAAAATTTCTTTAAAAAAAATTCAATGCGTGGAACGTAATTTTTCTTATAGCGCGCCAAGATGTTCCAATCGACAAATGGTTATGTTATCGGAATAAAAATTTCATCAAGATTCCAAATCTGTAATCCGTTTTGCGATGCGACGGACAAATTTTGAGAAAATGATATTTTTGAGCAGCCTTCAAAAACTTAACATCTCTTTAAAAAAAAATTCAATGCGTGGAACCTAATTTTTCTTATAGCGCGCCAAGATGTTCCAATGGACAAATGGTAATGTTATCGGAATGAAAATTTCATCAAGATTCCAAATCTGCAATCTGTTTTACGATGCGATGGATAGATTTTGAGAAAATGATATTTTTGAGCAGCCTTCAAAAACTTAAAATTTCTTTAAAAAAAATTCAATGCGTGGAACGTAATTTTTCTTATAGCGCGCCAGGACGCTCCAATCAACAAAAGGTAATGTTATCAGAAAGAAAATTTCATGAGGATTCTAAATCTGGAATCCGTTTTGCGATGCGACGGATAGTTTTTGAGAAAATGATATTTTTGAGCAGCCTTCAAAAACTTAAAATTTCTTAAAAAAAAATTTCAACGCGTGGATCGTAATTTTTCTTATATCGCGCCAAGATGCTCCAATCGACAAAAGGTAATGTTATCCGAACGAAAATTCCATGTGGATTCTAAATCTGCAATCAGTTTTGCGATGCGATGGATACTTTTTGAGAAAATGATATTTTTGTGCAGCCTTCAAAAACTTAAAATTTCATAAAAAAAAATTTCAATTCGTGGATCGTAATTTTTCTTTTATCTCGCCAAGATGCTCCAATCGACAAAAGGTAATATTATCCGAAAGAAAATTTCATGAGGATTCCAAATCTGCAATCCGTTTTGCGATGCGACGGATACATTTTGAGAAAATGATATTTTTGAGCAGCCTTCAAAAACTTAAAATTTCTTTAAAAAATATTCAATGCGTGGAACGTAATTTTTGTTATAGAGCGCCAAGATGTTCCAATCGACAAAAGGTAATGTTATCGGAATGAAAATTTCATCAAGATTCCAAATCTGCAATCCGTTTTGCGATGCGACGGATACTTTTTGAGAAAATGATATTTTTGAGCAGCCTTCAAAAACTTAAAATTTCTTTAAAAAAAATTCAATGCGTGGAACGTAATTTTTCTTATAGCGCGCCAAGATGTTCCAATCGACAAATGGTAATGTTATCGGTATAAAAATTTCATCAAGATTCCAAATCTGCAATCCGTTTTGCGATGCGACGGATACATTTTGAGAAAATGATATTTTTGAGCAGCCTTCAAAAACTTAAAATTTCTTTAAAAAAAATTCAATGCGTGGAACGTAATTTTTCTTATATCGAGCCAAGATGTTCCAATCGACAAATGGTAATGTTATCAGAAAGAAAATTTCCTGAGGATTCTAAATCTGCAATCCGTTTTGCGATGCGACGGATACTTTTTGAGAAAATGATATTTTTGAGCAGCCTTCAAAAATTTAAAATTTCTTTAAAAAAAATTCAATGCGTGGAACGTAATTTTTCTTATAGCGCGCCAAGATGTTCCAATCGACAAATGGTAATGTTATCGGTATAAAAATTTCATCAAGATTCCAAATCTGCAATCCGTTTTGCGATGCGACGGATAAATTTTGAGAGAATGATATTTTTGAGTGGCCTTCAAAAACTTAAAATATCTTTAAAAAAAATTCAATGCGTGGAACGTAATTTTTCTTATAGCGCGCCAAGATGTTCCAATCGACAAATGGTAATGTTATCGGTATAAAACTTTCATCAAGATTCCAAATCTGCAATCCGTTTTGCGATGCGACGGATAAATTTTGAGAAAATGATATTTTTGAGCAGCCTTCAAAAACTTAAAATTTCTTTAAAAAAAATTCAATGCGTGAATCGTAATTTTTCTTATATCGCGCCAGGATGCTCCAATCAACAAAAGGTAATGTTATCGGAAAGAAAATTTCATGAGGATTCTAAATCTGCAATCCGTTTTGCGATGCAACGGATACTTTTTGAGAAAATGATATTTTTGGGCAGCCTTCAAAAATTTAAAATTTCTTAAAAAAAAATTCAATGCGTGGAACCTAATTTTTCTTATAGCGCGCCAAGATGTTGCAATGGACAAATGGTAATGTTATCGGAATGAAAATTTCATCAAGATTCCAAATCTTCAATCTGTTTTGCGATGCGACGGATAGATTTTGAGAAAATGATATTTTTGAGCAGCCTTCAAAAACTTAAAATTTCTTTAAAAAAAATTCAATGCGTGAATCGTAATTTTTCTTATATCGCGCCAGGATGCTCCAATCACCAAAAGGTAATGTTATCAGAAAGAAAATTTCATGAGGATTCTAAATCTGCAATCCGTTTTGCGATGCGACGGATACTTTTTGAGAAAATGATATTTTTGAGCAGCCTTCAAAAACCTAAAATCTCTAAAAAAAAAATTCAATGCGTGGAACCTAATTTTTCTTATAGCGCGCCAAGATGTTGCAATGGACAAATGGTAATGTTATCGGAATGAAAATTTCATCAAGATTCCAAATCTTCAATCTGTTTTGCGATGCGACGGATAGATTTTGAGAAAATGATATTTTTGAGCAGCCTTCAAAAACTTAAAATTTCTTTAAAAAAAATTCAATGCGTGAATCGTAATTTTTCTTATATCGCGCCAGGATGCTCCAATCAACAAAAGGGAATGTTATCGGAAAGAAAATTTCATGAGGATTCTACATCTGCAATTCGTTTTGCGATGCGATGGATACTTTTTAAGAAAATGATATTTTTGAGCAGCCTTAAAAAACTTAAAATTTCTTTAAAAAAAATTCAATGCGTGGAACGTAATTTTTCTTATAGCGCGCCAAGATGTTCCAATCGACAAATGGTAATGTTATCGGTATAAAAATTTCATCAAGATTCCAAATCTGAAATCCGTTTTGCGATGCGACGGATAAATTTTGAGAGAATGATATTTTTGAGTGGCCTTCAAAAACTTAAAATATCTTTAAAAAAAATTTAATGCGTGGAACGTAATTTTTCTTATAGCGCGCCAAGATGTTCCAATCGACAAATGGTAATGTTGTCGGAATGAAAATTTCATCAAGATTCCAAATCTGCAATCCGTTTTGCGATGCGACGGATAAATTTTGAGAAAATGATATTTTTGAGCAGCCTTCAAAAACTTAAAATTTCTTTAAAAAAAATTCAATGCGTGAATCGTAATTTTTCTTATATCGCGCCAGGATGCTCCAATCAACAAAAGGTAATGTTATCGGAAAGAAAATTTCATGAGGATTCTAAATCTGCAATCCGTTTTGCGATGCGACGGATACTTTTTGAGAAAATGATATTTTTGAGCAGCCTTCAAAAACTTAAAATCTCTAAAAAAAAATTCAATGCGTGGAACCTAATTTTTCTTATAGCGCGCCAAGATGTTGCAATGGACAAATGGTAATGTTATCGGAATGAAAATTTCATCAAGATTCCAAATCTTCAATCTGTTTTGCGATGCGACGGATAGATTTTGAGAAAATGATATTTTTGAGCAGCCTTCAAAAACTTAAAATTTCTTTAAAAAAAATTCAATGCGTGAATCGTAATTTTTCTTATATCGCGCCAGGATGCTCCAATCAACAAAAGGGAATGTTATCGGAAAGAAAATTTCATGAGGATTCTACATCTGCAATTCGTTTTGCGATGCGATGGATACTTTTTAAGAAAATGATATTTTTGAGCAGCCTTAAAAAACTTAAAATTTCTTTAAAAAAAATTCAATGCGTGGAACGTAATTTTTCTTATAGCGCGCCAAGATGTTCCAATCGACAAATGGTTATGTTATCGGAATGAAAATTTCATCAAGATTCCAAATCTGTGATCCGTTTTGCGATGCGACGGATAGATTTTGAGAAAATTATATTTTTGAGCAGCCTTCAAAAACTTAACATCTCTTTAAAAAAAAATTCAATGCGTGAATCGTAATTTTTCTTATATCGCGCCAAGATGCTCCAATCGACAAAAGGTAATGTTATCCGAAAGAAAATTCCATGGGGATTCTAAATCTGCAATCAGTTTTGCGATGCGATGGATACTTTTTGAGAAAATGATATTTTTGTGCAGCCTTCAAAAACTTAAAATTTCATAAAAAAAAATTTCAATTCGTGGATCGTAATTTTTCTTTTATCTCGCCAAGATGCTCCAATCGACAAAAGGTAATATTATCCGAAAGAAAATTTCATGAGGATTCCAAATCAGTCCATTTTGCGCTGCGACTGATACTTTTTGAGAAAATGATATTTTTGTGCCGCCTTCAAAAACTTAAAATCTCTTTAAAAAAAAATTCAATGCGTGGAACCTAATTTTTCTTATAGCGCGCCAAGATGTTCCAATGGACAAATGGTAATGTTATCGGAATGAAAATTTCATCAAGATTCCAAATCTTCAATCTGTTTCGCGATGCGACGGATGGATTTTGAGAAAATGATATTTTTGAGCAGCCTTCAAAAACTTAAAATTTCTTTAAAAAAAATTCAATGCGTGAATCGTAATTTTTCTTATATCGCGCCAAGATGCTCCAATCAACAAAAGGGAATGTTATCGGAAAGAAAATTTCATGAGGATTCCAAATCTGCAATCCGTTTTGCGATGCGACGGATACTGTTTGAGGAAATGATATTTTTGAGCAGCCTTCAAAAACTTAAAATTTCTATAAAAAAATTCAATGCGTGAATCGTAATTTTTCTTATATCGCGCCAGGATGTTCCAATCAACAAACGGTAATGTTATCGGAATGAGAATTTCATGAGGATTCCAAATCTGCAATCCGTTTTGCGATGCGACGGATACATTTTGAGAAAATGATATTTTTGAGCAGCCTTCAAAAACTTAAAATTTCATGAGGATTCTAAATCTGCAATTCGTTTTGCGATGCGATGGATACTTTTTAAGAAAATGATATTTTTGAGCAGCCTTAAAAAACTTAAAATTTCTTTAAAAAAAATTCAATGCGTGGAACGTAATTTTTCTTATAGCGCGCCAAGATGTTCCAATCGACAAATATTAATGTTATCGGAATGAAAATTTCATCAAGATTCCAAATCTGTAATCCGTTTTGCGATGCGACGGATACTTTTTGAGAAAATGATATTTTTGAGCAGCCTTCAAAAACTTAACATCTCTTTAAAAAAAAATTCAATGCGTGGAACCTAATTTTTCTTATAGCGCGCCAAGATTTTCCAATGGACAAATGGTAATGTTGTCGGAATGAAAATTTCATCAAGATTCCAAATCTGCAATCTAGTTTGCGATGCGACGGATGCATTTTGAGAAAATGATATTTTTGAGCAGCCTTCAAAAACTTAAAATTTCTTTAAAAAAAATTCAAAGCGTGAATCGTAATTTTTCTTATATCGCGCCAGGATGCTCCAATCAACAAATGGTAATGTTATCGGAATGAAAATTTCATCAGGATTCCAAATCTGCAATCCGTTTTGCGATGCGACGGATAAATTTTGAGAAAATGATATTTTTGAGCAGCCTTCAAAAACTTAAAATTTCTTTAAAAAAAAATCAATGCGTGAATCGTAATTTTTCTTATATCGCGACAGGATGCTACAATCAACAAAAGGTAATGTTATCGGAAAGAAAATTTCATGAGGATTCTAAATCTGCAATCCGTTTTGCGATGCAACGGATACTTTTTGAGAAAATGATATTTTTGAGCAGCCTTCAAAAACTTAAAATCTCTTCAAAAAAAAATTCAATGCGTGGAACCTAATTTTTCTTATAGCGCGCCAAGATGTTCCAATCGACAAATGGTAAAGTTATCGGAATGAACATTTCATCAAGATTCCAAATCTGCAATCTGTTTTGCGATGCGATGGATAGATTTTGAGAAAATGATATTTTTGAGCAGCCTTCAAAAACTTAAAATTTCTTTAAAAAAAATTCAATGCGTGAATCGTAATTTTTCTTATATCGCGCCAAGATGCTCCAATCAACAATGTTGATTGAATGTTATCGGAAAGAAAATTTCATGAGGATTCTAAATCTGCAATCCGTTTTGCGATGCGACGGATACTTTTTAAGAAAATGATAATTTTGAGCAGCCTTCAAAAACTTAAAATTTCTTTAAAAAAAATTCAATGCGTGGAACGTAATTTTTCTTATAGCGCGCCAGGATGCTCCAATCACCAAAAAGGAATGTTTTCGGAAAGAAAATTTCATGAGGATTCTAAATCTGCAATCCGTTTTGCGATGCGACGGATACTTTTTAAGAAAATTATATTTTTGAGCAGCCTTCAAAAACTTAAAATTTCTTTAAAAAAAATTCAATGCGTGGAACCTAATTTTTCTTATAGCGCGCCAAGATGTTTCAATCGACAAATTGTAAAGTTATCGGAATGAACATTTCATCAAGATTCCAAATCTGCAATCTGTTTTGCGATGCGATGGATAGATTTTGAGAAAATGATATTTTTGAGCAGCCTTCAAAAACTTAAAATTTCTTTAAAAAAAATTCAATACGTGAATCGTAATTTTTCTTATATCGCGCCAGGATTCTCCAATCAACAAAGAGGAATGTTATCGGAAAGAAAATTTCATGAGGATTCTAAATCTGCAATCCGTTTTGCGATGCGACGGATACTTTTTAAGAAAATGATATTTTTGAGCAGCCTTCAAAAACTTAAAATTTCTTTAAAAAAAATTCAATGCGTGGAACGTAATTTTTCTTATAGCGCGCCAAGATGTTCCAATGGACAAATGGTAATGTTATCGGAAAGAAAATTTCATCAAGATTCCAAATCTGCAATCCGTTTTGCGATGCTATGGATAGATTTTGAGAAAATGATATTTTTGAGCAGCCTTCAAAAACTTAAAATTTCTTTAAAAAATATTCAATGCGTGGAACGTAATTTTTGTTATAAAGCGCCAAGATGTTCCAATCGACAAGTGGTAATGTTATCGGAATGAAAATTTCATCAAGATTCCAAATCTGCAATCCGTCTTGCGATGCGACGGATACTTTTTGAGAAAATGATATTTTTGAGCAGCCTTCAAAAACTTAAAATATCTTTAAAAAAAAATTCAATGCGTGGAACCTAATTTTTCTTATAGCGCGCCAAGATGTTCCAATGCACAAATGGTAATGTTATCGGAATGAAAATTTCATCAAGATTCCAAATCTGCAATCTGTTTTGCGATGCAATGGATAGATTTTGAGAAAATGATATTTTTGAGCAGCCTTCAAAAACTTAAAATTTCTTTAAAAAAAATTCAATGCGTGATCCTTAATTTTTTTTATATCGCGCCAGGATGCTCTATTCACCAAAAGGGAATGCAATCGGAAAGAAAATTTCATGAGGATTCTAAATCTGCAATCCGTTTTGCGATGCAACGGATACTTTTTGAGAAAATGATATTTTTGAGCAGCCTTCAAAAACTTAAAATCTCTTCAAAAAAAAATTCAATGCGTGGAACCTAATTTTTCTTATAGCGCGCCAAGATGTTCCAATCGACAAATGGTAAAGTTATCGGAATGAACATTTCATCAAGATTCCAAATCTGCAATCTGTTTTGCGATGCGATGGATAGATTTTGAGAAAATGATATTTTTGAGCAGCCTTCAAAAACTTAAAATTTCTTTAAAAAAAATTCAATGCGTGAATCGTAATTTTTCTTATATCGCGCCAAGATGCTCCAATCAACAATGTTGATTGAATGTTATCGGAAAGAAAATTTCATGAGGATTCTAAATCTGCAATCCGTTTTGCGATGCGACGGATACTTTTTAAGAAAATGATAATTTTGAGCAGCCTTCAAAAACTTAAAATTTCTTTAAAAAAAATTCAATGCGTGGAACGTAATTTTTCTTATAGCGCGCCAGGATGCTCCAATCACCAAAAAGGAATGTTTTCGGAAAGAAAATTTCATGAGGATTCTAAATCTGCAATCCGTTTTGCGATGCGACGGATACTTTTTAAGAAAATTATATTTTTGAGCAGCCTTCAAAAACTTAAAATTTCTTTAAAAAAAATTCAATGCGTGGAACCTAATTTTTCTTATAGCGCGCCAAGATGTTTCAATCGACAAATTGTAAAGTTATCGGAATGAACATTTCATCAAGATTCCAAATCTGCAATCTGTTTTGCGATGCGATGGATAGATTTTGAGAAAATGATATTTTTGAGCAGCCTTCAAAAACTTAAAATTTCTTTAAAAAAAATTCAATACGTGAATCGTAATTTTTCTTATATCGCGCCAGGATTCTCCAATCAACAAAGAGGAATGTTATCGGAAAGAAAATTTCATGAGGATTCTAAATCTGCAATCCGTTTTGCGATGCGACGGATACTTTTTAAGAAAATGATATTTTTGAGCAGCCTTCAAAAACTTAAAATTTCTTTAAAAAAAATTCAATGCGTGGAACGTAATTTTTCTTATAGCGCGCCAAGATGTTCCAATGGACAAATGGTAATGTTATCGGAAAGAAAATTTCATCAAGATTCCAAATCTGCAATCCGTTTTGCGATGCTATGGATAGATTTTGAGAAAATGATATTTTTGAGCAGCCTTCAAAAACTTAAAATTTCTTTAAAAAATATTCAATGCGTGGAACGTAATTTTTGTTATAAAGCGCCAAGATGTTCCAATCGACAAGTGGTAATGTTATCGGAATGAAAATTTCATCAAGATTCCAAATCTGCAATCCGTCTTGCGATGCGACGGATACTTTTTGAGAAAATGATATTTTTGAGCAGCCTTCAAAAACTTAAAATATCTTTAAAAAAAAATTCAATGCGTGGAACCTAATTTTTCTTATAGCGCGCCAAGATGTTCCAATGCACAAATGGTAATGTTATCGGAATGAAAATTTCATCAAGATTTCAAATCTGCAATCTGTTTTGCGATGCGATGGATAGATTTTGAGAAAATGATATTTTTGAGCAGCCTTCAAAAACTTAAAATTTCTTTAAAAAAAATTCAATGCGTGATCCTTAATTTTTTTTATATCGCGCCAGGATGCTCTATTCACCAAAAGGGAATGCAATCGGAAAGAAAATTTCATGAGGATTCTAAATCTGCAATCCGTTTTGCGATGCGACGGATACTTTTTGAGAAAATGATATTTTTGAGCAGCCTTCAAAAACTTAAAATCTCTTTAAAAAAAAAATCAATGCGTGGAACCTAATTTTTCTTATAGCGCGCCAAGATGATCCAATCGACAAATGGTAATGTTATCGGTATAAAAATTTCATCAAGATTCCAAATCTGCAATCCGTTTTGCGATGCGACTGATACATTTTGAGAAAATGATATTTTTGGGCAGCCTTCAAAAACTTAAAATCTCTTTAAAAAAAAATTCAATGCGTGGAACCTAATTTTTCTTATAGCGCGCCAAGATGTTCCAATCGACAAATGGTAATGTTATCGGTATAAAAATTTCATCAAGATTCCAAATCTGCAATCCGTTTTGCGATGCGACGGATACTTTTTGAGAAAATGATATTTTTGAGCAGCCTTCAAAAACTTAAAATTTCTTAAAAAAAATTCAATGCGTGAATCGTAATTTTTCTTATATCGCGCCAGGATGCTCCAATCAACAAAAGGAATGTTGTCGGAAAGAAAATTTTATGAGGTTTCTAAATCTGCAATCCGTTTTGCGATGCGACGGATACTTTTTAAGAAAATGATATTTTTGAGCAGCCTTCAAAAACTTAAAATTTCTTTAAAAAAAATTCAATGCGTGGAACGTAATTTTTCTTATAGCGCGCCAAGATGTTCCAATGGACAAATGGTAATGTTATCGGAAAGAAAATTTCATCAAGATTCCAAATCTGCAATCCGTTTTGCGATGCGATGGATAGATTTTGAGAAAATGATATTTTTGAGCAGCCTTCAAAAACTTAAAATTTCTTTAAAAAATATTCAATGCGTGGAACGTAATTTTTGTTATAGAGCGCCAAGATGTTCCAATCGACAAGTGGTAATGTTATCGGAATGAAAATTTCATCAAGATTCCAAATCTGCAATCCGTTTTGCGATGCGACGGATACTTTTTGAGAAAATGATATTTTTGAGCAGCCTTCAAAAACTTAAAATATCTTTAAAAAAAAATTCAATGCGTGGAACCTAATTTTTTTTATATCGCGCCAGGATGCTCTATTCAACAAAAGGGAATGCAATCGGAAAGAAAATTTCATCAAGATTACAAATCTGCAATCTGTTTTGCGATGCAATGGATAGATTTTGAGAAAATGATATTTTTGAGCAGCCTTCAAAAACCTAAAATTTCTTTAAAAAAAATTCAATGCGTGAATCGTAATTTTTCTTATATCGCGCCAGGATGCTCCAATCAACAAAAAGGAATGTTATCGGAAAGAAAATTTCATGAGGATTCTAAATCAGCAATTCGTTTTGCGATGCGATGGATACTTTTTAAGAATATGATATTTTTGAGCAGCCTTAAAAAACTTAAAATTTCTTAAAAAAAAATTCAATGCGTGGAACGTAATTTTTCTTATAGCGCGCCAAGATGATCCAGTCGACAAATGGTAATGTTATCGGAAAGAAAATTTCATCAAGATTCCAAATCTGCAATCCGTTTTGCGATGCGACGGACACATTTTGAGAAAATGATATTTTTGGGCAGCCTTCAAAAACTTAAAATTTCTTTAAAAAATATTCAATGCGTGGAACGTAATTTTTCTTATAGCGCGCCAAGATGTTCCAATGGACAAATGGTAATGTTATCGGAATGAAAATTTCATCAAGATTTCAAATCTGCAATCTGTTTTGCGATGCGATGGATAGATTTTGAGAAAATGATATTTTTGAGCAGCCTTCAAAAACTTAAAATTTCTTTAAAAAAAATTCAATGCGTGAATCTTAATTTTTTTTATATCGCGCCAGGATGCTCCAATCAACAAAAGGGAATGCAATCGGAAAGAAAATTTCATGAGGATTCTAAATCTGCAATCCGTTTTGCGATGCGACGGATACTTTTTGAGAAAATGATATTTTTGAGCAGCCTTCAAAAACTTAAAATCTCTTTAAAAAAAAATTCAATGCGTGGAACCTAATTTTTCTTATAGCGCGCCAAGATGATCCAATCGACAAATGGTAATGTTATCGGTATAAAAATTTCATCAAGATTCCAAATCTGCAATCCGTTTTGCGATGCGACTGATACATTTTGAGAAAATGATATTTTTGGGCAGCCTTCAAAAACTTAAAATCTCTTTAAAAAAAAATTCAATGCGTGGAACCTAATTTTTCTTATAGCGCGCCAAGATGATCCAATCGACAAATGATAATGTCATCGGAAAGAAAATTTCATCAAGATTCCAAATCTGCAATCCGTTTTGCGATGCGACGGACACATTTTGAGAAAATGATATTTTTGGGCAGCCTTCAAAAACTTAAAATTTCTTTAAAAAATATTCAATGCGTGGAACGTAATTTTTCTTATAGCGCGCCAAGATGTTCCAATGGACAAATGGTAATGTTATCGGAATGAAAATTTCATCAAGATTTCAAATCTGCAATCTGTTTTGCGATGCGATGGATAGATTTTGAGAAAATGATATTTTTGAGCAGCCTTCAAAAACTTAAAATTTCTTTAAAAAAAATTCAATGCGTGAATCTTAATTTTTTTTATATCGCGCCAGGATGCTCCAATCAACAAAAGGGAATGCAATCGGAAAGAAAATTTCATGAGGATTCTAAATCTGCAATCCGTTTTGCGATGCGACGGATACTTTTTGAGAAAATGATATTTTTGAGCAGCCTTCAAAAACTTAAAATCTCTTTAAAAAAAAATTCAATGCGTGGAACCTAATTTTTCTTATAGCGCGCCAAGATGATCCAATCGACAAATGGTAATGTTATCGGTATAAAAATTTCATCAAGATTCCAAATCTGCAATCCGTTTTGCGATGCGACTGATACATTTTGAGAAAATGATATTTTTGGGCAGCCTTCAAAAACTTAAAATCTCTTTAAAAAAAAATTCAATGCGTGGAACCTAATTTTTCTTATAGCGCGCCAAGATGATCCAATCGACAAATGATAATGTCATCGGAAAGAAAATTTCATCAAGATTCCAAATCTGCAATCCGTTTTGCGATGCGACGGATACTTTTTGAGAAAATGATATTTTTGAGCAGCCTTCAAAAACTTAAAATTTCTTAAAAAAAATTCAATGCGTGAATCGTAATTTTTCTTATATCGCGCCAGGATGCTCCAATCAACAAAAGGAATGTTGTCGGAAAGAAAATTTTATGAGGTTTCTAAATCTGCAATCCGTTTTGCGATGCGACGGATACTTTTTAAGAAAATGATATTTTTGAGCAGCCTTCAAAAACTTAAAATTTCTTTAAAAAAAATTCAATGCGTGGAACGTAATTTTTCTTATAGCGCGCCAAGATGTTCCAATGGACAAATGGTAATGTTATCGGAAAGAAAATTTCATCAAGATTCCAAATCTGCAATCCGTTTTGCGATGCGATGGATAGATTTTGAGAAAATGATATTTTTGAGCAGCCTTCAAAAACTTAAAATTTCTTTAAAAAATATTCAATGCGTGGAACGTAATTTTTCTTATAGCGCGCCAAGATGTTCCAATGGACAAATGGTAATGTTATCGGAATGAAAATTTCATCAAGATTTCAAATCTGCAATCTGTTTTGCGATGCGATGGATAGATTTTGAGAAAATGATATTTTTGAGCAGCCTTCAAAAACTTAAAATTTCTTTAAAAAAAATTCAATGCGTGAATCTTAATTTTTTTTATATCGCGCCAGGATGCTCCAATCAACAAAAGGGAATGCAATCGGAAAGAAAATTTCATGAGGATTCTAAATCTGCAATCCGTTTTGCGATGCGACGGATACTTTTTGAGAAAATGATATTTTTGAGCAGCCTTCAAAAACTTAAAATCTCTTTAAAAAAAAATTCAATGCGTGGAACCTAATTTTTCTTATAGCGCGCCAAGATGATCCAATCGACAAATGGTAATGTTATCGGTATAAAAATTTCATCAAGATTCCAAATCTGCAATCCGTTTTGCGATGCGACTGATACATTTTGAGAAAATGATATTTTTGGGCAGCCTTCAAAAACTTAAAATCTCTTTAAAAAAAAATTCAATGCGTGGAACCTAATTTTTCTTATAGCGCGCCAAGATGATCCAATCGACAAATGATAATGTCATCGGAAAGAAAATTTCATCAAGATTCCAAATCTGCAATCCGTTTTGCGATGCGACGGACACATTTTGAGAAAATGATATTTTTGGGCAGCCTTCAAAAACTTAAAATTTCTTTAAAAAATATTCAATGCGTGGAACGTAATTTTTCTTATAGCGCGCCAAGATGTTCCAATGGACAAATGGTAATGTTATCGGAATGAAAATTTCATCAAGATTTCAAATCTGCAATCTGTTTTGCGATGCGATGGATAGATTTTGAGAAAATGATATTTTTGAGCAGCCTTCAAAAACTTAAAATTTCTTTAAAAAAAATTCAATGCGTGAATCTTAATTTTTTTTATATCGCGCCAGGATGCTCCAATCAACAAAAGGGAACGCAATCGGAAAGAAAATTTCATGAGGATTCTAAATCTGCAATCCGTTTTGCGATGCGACGGATACTTTTTGAGAAAATGATATTTTTGAGCAGCCTTCAAAAACTTAAAATCTCTTTAAAAAAAAATTCAATGCGTGGAACCTAATTTTTCTTATAGCGCGCCAAGATGATCCAATCGACAAATGGTAATGTTATCGGTATAAAAATTTCATCAAGATTCCAAATCTGCAATCCGTTTTGCGATGCGACTGATACATTTTGAGAAAATGATATTTTTGGGCAGCCTTCAAAAACTTAAAATCTCTTTAAAAAAAAATTCAATGCGTGGAACCTAATTTTTCTTATAGCGCGCCAAGATGATCCAATCGACAAATGATAATGTCATCGGAAAGAAAATTTCATCAAGATTCCAAATCTGCAATCCGTTTTGCGATGCGACGGATACTTTTTGAGAAAATGATATTTTTGAGCAGCCTTCAAAAACTTAAAATTTCTTAAAAAAAATTCAATGCGTGAATCGTAATTTTTCTTATATCGCGCCAGGATGCTCCAATCAACAAAAGGAATGTTGTCGGAAAGAAAATTTTATGAGGTTTCTAAATCTGCAATCCGTTTTGCGATGCGACGGATACTTTTTAAGAAAATGATATTTTTGAGCAGCCTTCAAAAACTTAAAATTTCTTTAAAAAAAATTCAATGCGTGGAACGTAATTTTTCTTATAGCGCGCCAAGATGTTCCAATGGACAAATGGTAATGTTATCGGAAAGAAAATTTCATCAAGATTCCAAATCTGCAATCCGTTTTGCGATGCGATGGATAGATTTTGAGAAAATGATATTTTTGAGCAGCCTTCAAAAACTTAAAATTTCTTTAAAAAATATTCAATGCGTGGAACGTAATTTTTGTTATAGAGCGCCAAGATGTTCCAATCGACAAGTGGTAATGTTATCGGAATGAAAATTTCATCAAGATTCCAAATCTGCAATCCGTTTTGCGATGCGACGGATACTTTTTGAGAAAATGATATTTTTGAGCAGCCTTCAAAAACTTAAAATAACTTTAAAAAAAAATTCAATGCGTGGAACCTAATTTTTCTTATAGCGCGCCAAGATGTTCCAATGGACAAATGGTAATGTTATCGGAATGAAAATTTCATCAAGATTACAAATCTGCAATCTGTTTTGCGATGCAATGGATAGATTTTGAGAAAATGATATTTTTGAGCAGCCTTCAAAAACTTAAAATTTCTTTAAAAAAAATTCAATGCGTGAATCGTAATTTTTCTTATATCGCGCCAGGATGCTACAATCAACAAAAAGGAATGTTATCGGAAAGAAAATTTCATGAGGATTCTAAATCTGCAATTCGTTTTGCGATGCGATGGATACTTTTTAAGAATATGATATTTTTGAGCAGCCTTAAAAAACTTAAAATTTCTTAAAAAAAAATTCAATGCGTGGAACGTAATTTTTCTTATAGCGCGCCAAGATGATCCAGTCGACAAATGGTAATGTTATCGGAAAGAAAATTTCATCAAGATTCCAAATCTGCAATCCGTTTTGCGATGCGACGGACACATTTTGAGAAAATGATATTTTTGGGCAGCCTTCAAAAACTTAAAATTTCTTTAAAAAATATTCAATGCGTGGAACGTAATTTTTCTTATAGCGCGCCAAGATGTTCCAATGGACAAATGGTAATGTTATCGGAATGAAAATTTCATCAAGATTTCAAATCTGCAATCTGTTTTGCGATGCGATGGATAGATTTTGAGAAAATGATATTTTTGAGCAGCCTTCAAAAACTTAAAATTTCTTTAAAAAAAATTCAATGCGTGGAACCTAATTTTTCTTATAGCGCGCCAAGATGATCCAATCGACAAATGGTAATGTTATCGGTATAAAAATTTCATCAAGATTCCAAATCTGCAATCCGTTTTGCGATGCGACTGATACATTTTGAGAAAATGATATTTTTGAGCAGCCTTCAAAAACTTAAAATCTCTTTAAAAAAAAATTCAATGCGTGGAACCTAATTTTTCTTATAGCGCGCCAAGATGATCCAATCGACAAAAGGAATGTTGTCGGAAAGAAAATTGTATGAGGTTTCTAAATCTGCAATCCGTTTTGCGATGCGACGGATACTTTTTGAGAAAATGATATTTTTGAGCAGCCTTCAAAAACTTAAAATTTCTTAAAAAAAATTCAATGCGTGAATCGTAATTTTTCTTATATCGCGCCAGGATGCTCCAATCAACAAAAGGAATGTTGTCGGAAAGAAAATTGTATGAGGTTTCTAAATCTGCAATCCGTTTTGCGATGCGACGGATACTTTTTAAGAAAATGATATTTTTGAGCAGCCTTCAAAAACTTAAAATTTCTTTAAAAAAAATTCAATGCGTGGAACGTAATTTTTCTTATAGCGCGCCAAGATGTTCCAATGGACAAATGGTAATGTTATCGGAAAGAAAATTTCATCAAGATTCCAAATCTGCAATCCGTTTTGCGATGCGACGGATACTTTTTGAGAAAATGATATTTTTGAGCAGCCTTCAAAAACTTAAAATATCTTTAAAAAAAAATTCAATGCGTGGAACCTAATTTTTTTTATATCGCGCCAGGATGCTCTATTCAACAAAAGGGAATGCAATCGGAAAGAAAATTTCATCAAGATTACAAATCTGCAATCTGTTTTGCGATGCAATGGATAGATTTTGAGAAAATGATATTTTTGAGCAGCCTTCAAAAACTTAAAATTTCTTTAAAAAAAATTCAATGCGTGAATCGTAATTTTTCTTATATCGCGCCAGGATGCTCCAATCAACAAAAAGGAATGTTATCGGAAAGAAAATTTCATGAGGATTCTAAATCAGCAATTCGTTTTGCGATGCGATGGATACTTTTTAAGAATATGATATTTTTGAGCAGCCTTAAAAAACTTAAAATTTCTTAAAAAAAAATTCAATGCGTGGAACGTAATTTTTCTTATAGCGCGCCAAGATGATCCAGTCGACAAATGGTAATGTTATCGGAAAGAAAATTTCATCAAGATTCCAAATCTGCAATCCGTTTTGCGATGCGACGGACACATTTTGAGAAAATGATATTTTTGGGCAGCCTTCAAAAACTTAAAATTTCTTTAAAAAATATTCAATGCGTGGAACGTAATTTTTCTTATAGCGCGCCAAGATGTTCCAATGGACAAATGGTAATGTTATCGGAATGAAAATTTCATCAAGATTTCAAATCTGCAATCTGTTTTGCGATGCGATGGATAGATTTTGAGAAAATGATATTTTTGAGCAGCCTTCAAAAACTTAAAATTTCTTTAAAAAAAATTCAATGCGTGAATCTTAATTTTTTTTATATCGCGCCAGGATGCTCCAATCAACAAAAGGGAATGCAATCGGAAAGAAAATTTCATGAGGATTCTAAATCTGCAATCCGTTTTGCGATGCGACGGATACTTTTTGAGAAAATGATATTTTTGAGCAGCCTTCAAAAACTTAAAATCTCTTTAAAAAAAAATTCAATGCGTGGAACCTAATTTTTCTTATAGCGCGCCAAGATGATCCAATCGACAAATGGTAATGTTATCGGTATAAAAATTTCATCAAGATTCCAAATCTGCAATCCGTTTTGCGATGCGACTGATACATTTTGAGAAAATGATATTTTTGGGCAGCCTTCAAAAACTTAAAATCTCTTTAAAAAAAAGCTCAATGCGTGGAACCTAATTTTTCTTATAGCGCGCCAAGATGATCCAATCGACAAATGATAATGTCATCGGAAAGAAAATTTCATCAAGATTCCAAATCTGCAATCCGTTTTGCGATGCGACGGATACTTTTTGAGAAAATGATATTTTTGAGCAGCCTTCAAAAACTTAAAATATCTTTAAAAAAAATTCAATGCGTGGAACCTAATTTTTTTTATATCGCGCCAGGATGCTCTATTCAACAAAAGGGAATGCAATCGGAAAGAAAATTTCATCAAGATTACAAATCTGCAATCTGTTTTGCGATGCAATGGATAGATTTTGAGAAAATGATATTTTTGAGCAGCCTTCAAAAACTTAAAATTTCTTTAAAAAAAATTCAATGCGTGAATCGTAATTTTTCTTATATCGCGCCAGGATGCTCCAATCAACAAAAAGGAATGTTATCGGAAAGAAAATTTCATGAGGATTCTAAATCAGCAATTCGTTTTGCGATGCGATGGATACTTTTTAAGAATATGATATTTTTGAGCAGCCTTAAAAAACTTAAAATTTCTTAAAAAAAAATTCAATGCGTGGAACGTAATTTTTCTTATAGCGCGCCAAGATGATCCAGTCGACAAATGGTAATGTTATCGGAAAGAAAATTTCATCAAGATTCCAAATCTGCAATCCGTTTTGCGATGCGACGGACACATTTTGAGAAAATGATATTTTTGGGCAGCCTTCAAAAACTTAAAATTTCTTTAAAAAATATTCAATGCGTGGAACGTAATTTTTCTTATAGCGCGCCAAGATGTTCCAATGGACAAATGGTAATGTTATCGGAATGAAAATTTCATCAAGATTTCAAATCTGCAATCTGTTTTGCGATGCGATGGATAGATTTTGAGAAAATGATATTTTTGAGCAGCCTTCAAAAACTTAAAATTTCTTTAAAAAAAATTCAATGCGTGAATCTTAATTTTTTTTATATCGCGCCAGGATGCTCCAATCAACAAAAGGGAATGCAATCGGAAAGAAAATTTCATGAGGATTCTAAATCTGCAATCCGTTTTGCGATGCGACGGATACTTTTTGAGAAAATGATATTTTTGAGCAGCCTTCAAAAACTTAAAATCTCTTTAAAAAAAAATTCAATGCGTGGAACCTAATTTTTCTTATAGCGCGCCAAGATGATCCAATCGACAAATGGTAATGTTATCGGTATAAAAATTTCATCAAGATTCCAAATCTGCAATCCGTTTTGCGATGCGACTGATACATTTTGAGAAAATGATATTTTTGGGCAGCCTTCAAAAACTTAAAATCTCTTTAAAAAAAAGTTCAATGCGTGGAACCTAATTTTTCTTATAGCGCGCCAAGATGATCCAATCGACAAATGATAATGTCATCGGAAAGAAAATTTCATCAAGATTCCAAATCTGCAATCCGTTTTGCGATGCGACGGATACTTTTTGAGAAAATGATATTTTTGAGCAGCCTTCAAAAACTTAAAATTTCTTAAAAAAAATTCAATGCGTGAATCGTAATTTTTCTTATATCGCGCCAGGATGCTCCAATCAACAAAAGGAATGTTGTCGGAAAGAAAATGTTATGAGGTTTCTAAATCTGCAATCCGTTTTGCGATGCGACGGATACTTTTTAAGAAAATGATATTTTTGAGCAGCCTTCAAAAACTTAAAATTTCTTTAAAAAAAATTCAATGCGTGGAACGTAATTTTTCTTATAGCGCGCCAAGATGTTCCAATGGACAAATGGTAATGTTATCGGAAAGAAAATTTCATCAAGATTCCAAATCTGCAATCCGTTTTGCGATGCGATGGATAGATTTTGAGAAAATGATATTTTTGAGCAGCCTTCAAAAACTTAAAATTTCTTTAAAAAATATTCAATGCGTGGAACGTAATTTTTGTTATAGAGCGCCAAGATGTTCCAATCGACAAGTGGTAATGTTATCGGAATGAAAATTTCATCAAGATTCCAAATCTGCAATCCGTTTTGCGATGCGACGGATACTTTTTGAGAAAATGATATTTTTGAGCAGCCTTCAAAAACTTAAAATAACTTTAAAAAAAAATTCAATGCGTGGAACCTAATTTTTCTTATAGCGCGCCAAGATGTTCCAATGGACAAATGGTAATGTTATCGGAATGAAAATTTCATCAAGATTACAAATCTGCAATCTGTTTTGCGATGCAATGGATAGATTTTGAGAAAATGATATTTTTGAGCAGCCTTCAAAAACTTAAAATTTCTTTAAAAAAAATTCAATGCGTGAATCGTAATTTTTCTTATATCGCGCCAGGATGCTCCAATCAACAAAAAGGAATGTTATCGGAAAGAAAATTTCATGAGGATTCTAAATCTGCAATTCGTTTTGCGATGCGATGGATACTTTTTAAGAATATGATATTTTTGAGCAGCCTTAAAAAACTTAAAATTTCTTTAAAAAAAATTCAATGCGTGGAACGTAATTTTTCTTATAGCGCGCCAAGATGATCCAGTCGACAAATGGTAATGTTATCGGAAAGAAAATTTCATCAAGATTCCAAATCTGCAATCCGTTTTGCGATGCGACGGACACATTTTGAGAAAATGATATTTTTGGGCAGCCTTCAAAAACTTAAAATTTCTTTAAAAAATATTCAATGCGTGGAACGTAATTTTTCTTATAGCGCGCCAAGATGTTCCAATGGACAAATGGTAATGTTATCGGAATGAAAATTTCATCAAGATTTCAAATCTGCAATCTGTTTTGCGATGCGATGGATAGATTTTGAGAAAATGATATTTTTGAGCAGCCTTCAAAAACTTAAAATTTCTTTAAAAAAAATTCAATGCGTGAATCTTAATTTTTTTTATATCGCGCCAGGATACTCCAATCAACAAAAGGGAATGCAATCGGAAAGAAAATTTCATGGGGATTCTAAATCTGCAATCCGTTTTGCGATGCGACGGATACTTTTTGAGAAAATGATATTTTTGAGCAGCCTTCAAAAACTTAAAATCTCTTTAAAAAAAAATTCAATGCGTGGAACCTAATTTTTCTTATAGCGCGCCAAGATGATCCAATCGACAAATGGTAATGTTATCGGTATAAAAATTTCATCAAGATTCCAAATCTGCAATCCGTTTTGCGATGCGACTGATACATTTTGAGAAAATGATATTTTTGGGCAGCCTTCAAAAACTTAAAATCTCTTTAAAAAAAAATTCAATGCGTGGAACCTAATTTTTCTTATAGCGCGCCAAGATGATCCAATCGACAAATGGTAATGTCATCGGAAAGAAAATTTCATCAAGATTCCAAATCTGCAATCCGTTTTGCGATGCGACGGATACTTTTTGAGAAAATGATATTTTTTAGCAGCCTTCAAAAACTTAAAATTTCTTAAAAAAAAATTCAATGCGTGGAACGTAATTTTTCTTATAGCGCGCCAGGATGCTCCAATCAACAAAGGGTAATGTTATCGGAAAGAAAATTGCATGAGGATTCCAAATCTGCAATCCGTTTTGCGATGCGACGGATACTTTTTGAGAAAATGATATTTTTGAGCAGCCTTCAAAAACTTAAAATTTCTTTAAGAAAAATTCAATGCGTGAATCGTAATTTTTCTTATATCGCGCCAGGATGCTCCAATCAACAAATGGTAATGTTATCGGAATGAAAATTTCATCAAGATTCCAAATCTGCAATCCGTTTTGCGATGCGACGGATACTTTTTGAGAAAATGATATTTTTGAGCAGCCTTAAAAAACTTAAAATTTCTTTAAAAAAAATTCAATGCGTGGAACGTAATTTTTCTTATAGCGCGCCAAGATGTTCCAATGGACAAATGGTAATGTTATCGGAATGAAAATTTCATCAAGATTATAAAATTTGCAATCCGTTTTGCTATGCGACGGATACTTTTTGAGAAAATGATATTTTTGAGCAGCCTTCAAAAACTTAAAATTTCTTTAAAAAAAATTCAATGCGTGGAACGTAATTTTTCTTATAGCGCGCCAAGATGTTCCAATCTTCAAATGGTAATGTTATCGGAATGAAAATTTCATCAAGATTCCAAATCTGCAATCCGTTTTGCGATGCGACGGATACTTTTTGAGAAAATGATATTTTTGAGCAGCCTTCAAAAACTTAAAATTTCTTTAAGAAAAATTCAATGCGTGAATCGTAATTTGTCTTATATCGCGCCAAGATGATCCAATCGACAAATGGTAATGTTATCGGAATGAAAATTTCATCAAGATTCCAAATCTGCAATTCGTTTTGCGATGCGTGGAACGTAATTTTTCTTATAGCGCGCCAAGATGTTCCAATGGACAAATGGTAATGTTATCGGAAAGAAAATTTCATCAAGATTCCAAATCTGCAATCCGTTTTGCGATGCGATGGATAGATTTTGAGAAAATGATATTTTTGAGCAGCCTTCAAAAACTTAAAATTTCTTTAAAAAATATTCAATGCGTGGAACGTAATTTTTGTTATAGAGCGCCAAGATGTTCCAATCGACAAGTGGTAATGTTATCGGAATGAAAATTTCATCAAGATTCCAAATCTGCAATCCGTTTTGCGATGCGACGGATACTTTTTGAGAAAATGATATTTTTGAGCAGCCTTCAAAAACTTAAAATAACTTTAAAAAAAAATTCAATGCGTGGAACCTAATTTTTCTTATAGCGCGCCAAGATGTTCCAATGGACAAATGGTAATGTTATCGGAATGAAAATTTCATCAAGATTACAAATCTGCAATCTGTTTTGCGATGCAATGGATAGATTTTGAGAAAATGATATTTTTGATCAGCCTTCAAAAACTTAAAATTTCTTTAAAAAAAATTCAATGCGTGAATCGTAATTTTTCTTATATCGCGCCAGGATGCTCCAATCAACAAAAAGGAATGTTATCGGAAAGAAAATTTCATGAGGATTCTAAATCTGCAATTCGTTTTGCGATGCGATGGATACTTTTTAAGAATATGATATTTTTGAGCAGCCTTAAAAAACTTAAAATTTCTTAAAAAAAAATTCAATGCGTGGAACGTAATTTTTCTTATAGCGCGCCAAGATGATCCAGTCGACAAATGGTAATGTTATCGGAAAGAAAATTTCATCAAGATTCCAAATCTGCAATCCGTTTTGCGATGCGACGGACACATTTTGAGAAAATGATATTTTTGGGCAGCCTTCAAAAACTTAAAATTTCTTTAAAAAATATTCAATGCGTGGAACGTAATTTTTCTTATAGCGCGCCAAGATGTTCCAATGGACAAATGGTAATGTTATCGGAATGAAAATTTCATCAAGATTCTAAATCTGCAATCCGTTTTGCGATGCGACGGATACTTTTTGAGAAAATGATATTTTTGAGCAGCCTTCAAAAACTTAAAATCTCTTTAAAAAAAAATTCAATGCGTGGAACCTAATTTTTCTTATAGCGCGCCAAGATGATCCAATCGACAAATGGTAATGTTATCGGTATAAAAATTTCATCAAGATTCCAAATCTGCAATCCGTTTTGCGATGCGACTGATACATTTTGAGAAAATGATATTTTTGGGCAGCCTTCAAAAACTTAAAATCTCTTTAAAAAAAAATTCAATGCGTGGAACCTAATTTTTCTTATAGCGCGCCAAGATGATCCAATCGACAAATGGTAATGTCATCGGAAAGAAAATTTCATCAAGATTCCAAATCTGCAATCCGTTTTGCGATGCGACGGATACTTTTTGAGAAAATGATATTTTTTAGCAGCCTTCAAAAACTTAAAATTTCTTAAAAAAAAATTCAATGCGTGGAACGTAATTTTTCTTATAGCGCGCCAGGATGCTCCAATCAACAAAGGGTAATGTTATCGGAAAGAAAATTGCATGAGGATTCCAAATCTGCAATCCGTTTTGCGATGCGACGGATACTTTTTGAGAAAATGATATTTTTGAGCAGCCTTAAAAAACTTAAAATTTCTTTAAAAAAAATTCAATGCGTGGAACGTAATTTTTCTTATAGCGCGCCAAGATGTTCCAATCGACAAATGGTAATGTTATCGGAAAGAAAATTTCCAAATCTGCAATCCGTTTTGCGATGCTACGGATACTTTTTGAGAAAATGATATTTTTGAGCAGCCTTCAAAAACTTAAAATTTCTTTAAAAAAAATTCAATGCGTGAATCGTAATTTTTCTAATATCGCGCCAGGATGCTCCAATCAACAAATGGTAATGTTATCGGAATGAAAATTTCATCAAGATTCCAAATCTGCAATCCGTTTTGCGGTGCGACGGATACTTTTTGAGAAAATGATATTTTTGAGCAGCCTTCAAAAACTTAAAATTTCTTTAAGAAAAATTCAATGCGTGAATCGTAATTTTTCTTATATCGCGCCAGGATGCTCCAATCAACAAATGGTAATGTTATCGGAATGAAAATTTCATCAAGATTCCAAATCTGCAATCCGTTTTGCGATGCGACGGATACTTTTTGAGAAAATGATATTTTTGAGCAGCCTTAAAAAACTTAAAATTTCTTTAAAAAAAATTCAATGCGTGGAACGTAATTTTTCTTATAGCGCGCCAAGATGTTCCAATGGACAAATGGTAATGTTATCGGAATGAAAATTTCATCAAGATTATAAAATTTGCAATCCGTTTTGCTATGCGACGGATACTTTTTGAGAAAATGATATTTTTGAGCAGCCTTCAAAAACTTAAAATTTCTTTAAAAAAAATTCAATGCGTGGAACGTAATTTTTCTTATAGCGCGCCAAGATGTTCCAATCTTCAAATGGTAATGTTATCGGAATGAAAATTTCATCAAGATTCCAAATCTGCAATCCGTTTTGCGATGCGACGGATACTTTTTGAGAAAATGATATTTTTGAGCAGCCTTCAAAAACTTAAAATTTCTTTAAGAAAAATTCAATGCGTGAATCGTAATTTGTCTTATATCGCGCCAAGATGATCCAATCGACAAATGGTAATGTTATCGGAATGAAAATTTCATCAAGATTCCAAATCTGCAATTCGTTTTGCGATGCGACGGAACTTTTTGAGAAAATGATATTTTTGAGCAGCCTTCAAAAACTTAAAATTTCTTTAAAAAAAATTCAATGCGTGGAACGTAATTTTTCTTATAGCGCGCCAAGATGTTCCAATCTTCAAATGGTAATGTTATCGGAATGAAAATTTCATCAAGATTCCAAATCTGCAATCCGTTTTGCGATGCGACGGATACATTTTGAGAAAATTATATTTTTGAGCAGCCTTCAAAAACTTAAAATTTCTTTAAAAAATATTCAATGCGTGGAACGCAATTTTTCTTATAGCGCGCCAAGATGTTCCAATCGACAAATGGTAATGTTATCGGAATGAAAATTTCATCAAGATTCCAAATCTGCAATTCGTTTTGCGATGCGACGGATACTTTTTGAGAAAATGATATTTGTGTGCAGCCTTCAAAAACTTAAAATTTCTTTAAAAAAAATTTCAATGCGTGAATCGTAATTTTTCTTATATCGCGCCAGGATGCTCCAATCAACAAAAGGTAATGTTATCGGAAAGAAAATTTCATGAGGATTCTAAATCTGCAATCCGTTTTGCGATGCGACGGATACTTTTTGAGAAAATGATATTTTTGAGCAGCCTTCAAAAACTTAAAATTTCTTTAAAAAAAATTCAATGCGTGAAAGCTAATTTTTCTTATAGCGCGCCAAGATGATCCAATCGACAAATGGTAATGTTATCGGAAAGAAAATTTCATCAAGATTCCAAATCTGCAATCCGTTTTGCGATGCGACGGATACATTTTGAGAAAATGATATTTTTGAGCAGCCTTCAAAAACTTAAAATTTCTTTAAAAAATATTCAATGCGTGGAACGCAATTTTTCTTATAGCGCGCCAAGATGTTCCAATCGACAAATGGTAATGTTATCGGAATGAAAATTTCATCAAGATTCCAAATCTGCAATTCGTTTTGCGATGCGACGGATACTTTTTGAGAAAATGATATTTGTGTGCAGCCTTCAAAAACTTAAAATTTCTTTAAAAAAAATTTCAATGCGTGAATCGTAATTTTTCTTATATCGCGCCAGGATGCTCCAATCAACAAAAGGTAATGTTATCGGAAAGAAAATTTCATGAGGATTCTAAATCTGCAATCCGTTTTGCGATGCGACGGATACTTTTTGAGAAAATGATATTTTTGAGCAGCCTTCAAAAACTTAAAATTTCTTTAAAAAAAATTCAATGCGTGAATCGTAACTTTTCTTATATCGCGCCAGGATGCTCCAATCAACAAAGGGTAATGTTATCGGAAAGAAAATTTCATGAGGATTCCAAATCTGCAATCCGTTTTGCGATGCGACGGATACTTTTTGAGAAAATGATATTTTTCAGCAGGATTCAAAAACTTAAAATTTCTTTAAGAAAAATTCAATGCGTGAATCGTAATTTTTCTTATATCGCGCCAGAATGCTCCAATCAACAAATGGTAATGTTATCGGAATGAAAATTTCATCAAGATTCCAAATCTGCAATCCGTTTTGCGATGCGACGGATACTTTTTGAGAAAATGATATTTTTGAGCAGCCTTAAAAAACTTAAAATTTCTTTAAAAAAAATTCAATGCGTGGAACGTAATTTTTCTTATAGCGCGCCAGGATGCTCCAATCACCAAAAGGTAATGTTTTCGGAAAGAAAATTTCATGGGGATTCTAAATCTGCAATCCGTTTTGCGATGCGACGGATACTTTTTGAGAAAATGATATTTTTGAGCAGCCTTCAAAAACTTAAAATCTCTTTAAAAAAAAATTCAATGCGTGGAACGTAATTTTTCTTATAGCGCGCCAAGATGATCCAATCGACAAATGGTAATGTTATCCGAAAGAAAATTTCATCAAGATTCCAAATCTGCAATCCGTTTTGCGATGCGACGGATACATTTTGAGAAAATGATATTTTTGGGCAGCCTTCAAAAACTTAAAATTTCTTTAAAAAATATTCAATGCGTGGAACGTAACTTTTCTTACAGCGCGCCAAGATGTTCCAATCGACAAATGGTAATGTTATTGGAATGAAAATTTCATCAAGATTTCAAATCAGCAATCCGTTTTGCGATGAGACGGATACTTTTTGAGAAAATGATATTTTTGAGCAGTCTTCAAAAACTTAAAATTTCTTTAAAAAAAATTCAATGCGTGGAACGTAATTTTTCTTATAGCGCGCCAAGATGTTCCAATCGACAAATGGTAATGTTATCAGAATGAAAATTTCATCAAGATTCCAAATCTGCAATCCGTTTTGCGATGCGACGGATACTTTTTGAGAAAATGATATTTTTGAGCAGCCTTCAAAAACTTAAAATTTCTTTAAGAAAAATTCAATGCGTGAATCGTAATTTTTCTTATATCGCGCCAGGATGCTCCAATCAACAAAGGGTAATGTTATCAGAATGAAAATTTCATCAAGATTCCAAATCTGCAATCCGTTTTGCGATGCGACGGATACTTTTTGAGAAAATGATATTTTTGAGCAGCCTTCAAAAACTTAAAATTTCTTTAAGAAAAATTCAATGCGTGAATCGTAATTTTTCTTATATCGCGCCAGGATGCTCCAATCAACAAAGGGTAATGTTATCGGAAAGAAAATTTCATGAGGATTCCAAATCTGCAATCCGTTTTGCGATGCGACGGATACTTTTTGAGAAAATGATATTTTTGAGCAGCCTTCAAAAATTTAAAATTTCTTAAAAAAAAATTCAATGCGAGAATCGTAATTTTTCTTATATCGCGCCAGGATGCTCCAATCACCAAAAGGTAATGTTTTCGGAAAGAAAATTTCATGGGGATTCTAAATCTGCAATCCGTTTTGCGATGCGACGGATACTTTTTGAGAAAATGATATTTTTGAGCAGCCTTCAAAAACTTAAAATCTCTTTAAAAAAAAATTCAATGCGTGGAACGTAATTTTTCTTATAGCGCGCCAAGATGATCCAATCGACAAATGGTAATGTTATCCGAAAGAAAATTTCATCAAGATTCCAAATCTGCAATCCGTTTTGCGATGCGACGGATACATTTTGAGAAAATGATATTTTTGGGCAGCCTTCAAAAACTTAAAATTTCTTTAAAAAATATTCAATGCGTGGAACGTAATTTTTCTTACAGCGCGCCAAGATGTTCCAATCGACAAATGGTAATGTTATTGGAATGAAAATTTCATCAAGATTTCAAATCAGCAATCCGTTTTGCGATGAGACGGATACTTTTTGAGAAAATGATATTTTTGAGCAGTCTTCAAAAACTTAAAATTTCTTTAAAAAAAATTCAATGCGTGGAACGTAATTTTTCTTATAGCGCGCCAAGATGTTCCAATCGACAAATGGTAATGTTATCAGAATGAAAATTTCATCAAGATTCCAAATCTGCAATCCGTTTTGCGATGCGATGGATACTTTTTGAGAAAATGATATTTTTGAGCAGCCTTCAAAAACTTAAAATTTCTTTAAGAAAAATTCAATGCGTGAATCGTAATTTTTCTTATATCGCGCCAGGATGCTCCAATCAACAAAGGGTAATGTTATCAGAATGAAAATTTCATCAAGATTCCAAATCTGCAATCCGTTTTGCGATGCGACGGATACTTTTTGAGAAAATGATATTTTTGAGCAGCCTTCAAAAACTTAAAATTTCTTTAAGAAAAATTCAATGCGTGAATCGTAATTTTTCTTATATCGCGCCAGGATGCTCCAATCAACAAAGGGTAATGTTATCGGAAAGAAAATTTCATGAGGATTCCAAATCTGCAATCCGTTTTGCGATGCGACGGATACTTTTTGAGAAAATGATATATTTGAGCAGCCTTCAAAAATTTAAAATTTCTTAAAAAAAAATTCAATGCGAGAATCGTAATTTTTCTTATATCGCGCCAGGATGCTCCAATCACCAAAAGGTAATGTTTGCGGAAAGAAAATTTCATGAGGATTCTAAATCTGCAATCCGTTTTGCGATGCGACGGATACTTTTTGAGAAAATGATATTTTTGAGCAGCCTTCAAAAACTTAAAATTTCTTTAAAAAATATTCAATGCTTGGTACGTAGTTTTTCTTATATCGCGCCAGGATGCTCCAATCACCAAAAGGTAATGTTATCGGAAAGAACATTTCATGAGGATTCCAAATCTGCAATCCGTTTTGCGATGCGATGGATACTTTTTGAGAAAATGATATTTTTGAGCAGCCTTCAAAAACTTAAAATTTCTTTAAAAAATATTCATGGCTTGGAACGTAGTTTTTCTTATATCGCGCCAGAATGCTCCAATCAACAAATGGTAATGTTATCGGAATGAAAATTTCATCAAGATTCCAAATCTGCAATCCGTTTTGCGATGCGACGGATACTTTTTGAGAAAATGATATTTTTGAGCAGCCTTCAAAAACTTAGAATTTCTTTAAAAAAAATTCAATGCGTGGAACGTAATTTTTCTTATAGCGCGCCAGGATGCTCCAATCACCAAAAGGTAATGTTTTCGGAAAGAAAATTTCATGGGGATTCTAAATCTGCAATCCGTTTTGCGATGCGACGGATACTTTTTGAGAAAATGATATTTTTGAGCAGCCTTCAAAAACTTAAAATCTCTTTAAAAAAAAATTCAATGCGTGGAACGTAATTTTTCTTATAGCGCGCCAAGATGATCCAATCGACAAATGGTAATGTTATCCGAAAGAAAATTTCATCAAGATTCCAAATCTGCAATCCGTTTTGCGATGCGACGGATACATTTTGAGAAAATGATATTTTTGGGCAGCCTTCAAAAACTTAAAATTTCTTTAAAAAATATTCAATGCGTGGAACGTAATTTTTCTTACAGCGTGCCAAGATGTTCCAATCGACAAATGGTAATGTTATTGGAATGAAAATTTCATCAAGATTCCAAATCAGCAATCCGTTTTGCGATGAGACGGATACTTTTTGAGAAAATGATATTTTTGAGCAGTCTTCAAAAACTTAAAATTTCTTTAAAAAAAATTCAATGCGTGGAACGTAATTTTTCTTATAGCGCGCCAAGATGTTCCAATCGACAAATGGTAATGTTATCAGAATGAAAATTTCATCAAGATTCCAAATCTGCAATCCGTTTTGCGATGCGACGGATACTTTTTGAGAAAATGATATTTTTGAGCAGCCTTCAAAAACTTAAAATTTCTTTAAGAAAAATTCAATGCGTGAATCGTAATTTTTCTTATATCGCGCCAGGATGCTCCAATCAACAAGGGGTAATGTTATCAGAATGAAAATTTTATCAAGATTCCAAATCTGCAATCCGTTTTGCGATGCGACGGATACTTTTTGAGAAAATGATATTTTTGAGCAGCCTTCAAAAACTTAAAATTTCTTTAAAAAATATTCATGGCTTGGAACGTAGTTTTTCTTATATCGCGCCAGGATGCTCCAATCACCAAAAGGTAATGTTATCAGAAAGAACATTTCATGAGGATTCTAAATCTGCAATCCGTTTTGCGATGCGACGGATACTTTTTGAGAAAATGATATTTTTGAGCAGCCTTCAAAAACTTAAAATTTCTTTAAAAAATATTCAATGCGTGGAACGTACTTTTTCTTATAGCGCGCCAAGATGTTCCAATCGACAAATGGTAACGTTATCGGAATGAAAATTTCATCAAGATTCCAAATCTGCTATCCGTTTTGCGATGCGACGGATACATTTTGAGAAAATGATATTTTTGGGCAGCCTTCAAAAATTTAAAATTTCTTAAAAAAAAATTCAATGCGAGAATCGTAATTTTTCTTATATCGCGCCAGGATGCTCCAATCACCAAAAGGTAATGTTTTCGGAAAGAAAATTTCATGAGGATTCTAAATCTGCAATCCGTTTTGCGATGCGACGGATACTTTTTGAGAAAATGATATTTTTGAGCAGCCTTCAAAAACTTAAAATTTCTTTAAAAAAAATTCAATGCGAGAATCGTAATTTTTCTTATATCGCGCCAGGATGCTCCAATTACCAAAAGGTAATGTTATCGGAAAGGAAATTTCATGAGGATTCTAAATCTGCAATCCGTTTTGCGATGCGACGGATACTTTTTGAGAAAATGATATTTTTGAGCAGCCTTCAAAAACTTAAAATTTCTTTAAAAAATATTCAATGCTTGGAACGTAGTTTTTCTTATATCGCGCCAGGATGCTCCAATCACCAAAAGGTAATGTTATCGGAAAGAACATTTCATGAGGATTCCAAATCTGCTATCCGTTTTGCGATGCGACGGATACTTTTTGAGAAAATGATATTTTTGAGCAGCCTTCAAAAACTTAAAATTTCTTTAAGAAAAATTCAATGCGTGAATCGTAATTTTTCTTATATCGCGCCAGGATGCTCCAATCAACAAATGGTAATGTTATCGGAATGAAAATTTCATCAAGATTCCAAATCTGCAATCCGTTTTGCGATGCGACGGATACTTTTTGAGAAAATGATATTTTTGAGCAGCCTTCAAAAACTTAAAATTTCTTTAAAAAAAATTCAATGCGTGGAACGTAATTTTTCTTATAGCGCGCCAAGATGTTCCAATGGACAAATGGTAATGTTATCGGAAAGAAAATTTCATCAAGATTCCAAATCTGCAATCCGTTTTGCGATGCTACGGATACTTTTTGAGAAAATGATATTTTTGAGCAGCCTTCAAAAACTTAAAATTTCTTTAAAAAACATTCAATGCGTAAATCGTAACTTTTCTTATATCGCGCCAGGATGCTCCAATCAACAAAGGGTAATGTTATCGGAAAGAAAATTTCATGAGGATTCTAAATCTGCAATCCGTTTTGCGAGTCGATGGATACTTTTTGAGAAAATGATATTTTTGAGCAGCCTTCAAAAACTTAAAATTTCTTTAAAAAATATTCATGGCTTGGAACGTAGTTTTTCTTATATCGCGCCAGGATGCTCCAATCACCAAAAGGTAATGTTATCGGAAAGAACATTTCATGAGGATTCTAAATCTGCAATCCGTTTTGCGATGCGACGGATACTTTTTGAGAAAATGATATTTTTGAGCAGCCTTCAAAAACTTAAAATTTCTTTAAAAAATATTCAATGCGTGGAACGTACTTTTTCTTATAGCGCGCCAAGATGTTCCAATCGACAAATGGTAACGTTATCGGAATGAAAATTTCATCAAGATTCCAAATCTGCTATCCGTTTTGCGATGCGACGGATACTTTTTGAGAAAATGATATTTTTGGGCAGCCTTCAAAAATTTAAAATTTCTTAAAAAAAAATTCAATGCGAGAATCGTAATTTTTCTTATATCGCGCCAGGATGCTCCAATCACCAAAAGGTAATGTTTTCGGAAAGAAAATTTCATGAGGATTCTAAATCTGCAATCCGTTTTGCGATGCGACGGATACTTTTTGAGAAAATAATATTTTTGAGCAGCCTTCAAAAACTTAAAATTTCTTTAAAAAAAATTCAATGCGAGAATCGTAATTTTTCTTATATCGCGCCAGGATGCTCCAATCACCAAAAGGTAACGTTATCGGAAAGGAAATTTCATGAGGATTCTAAATCTGCAATCCGTTTTGCGATGCGACGGATACTTTTTGAGAAAATGATATTTTTGAGCAGCCTTCAAAAACTTAAAATTTCTTTAAAAAAAATTCAATGCGCGAATCGTAACTTTTCTTATATCGCGCCAGGATGCTCCAATCACCAAAAGGTAATGTTATCGGAAAGAACATTTCATGAGGATTCTAAATCTGCAATCCGTTTTGCGATGCGACGGATACTTTTTTGAGAAAATGATATTTTTGAGCAGCCTTCAAAAACTTAAAATTTCTTTAAAAAATATTCAATGCGTGGAACGTACTTTTTCTTATAGCGCGCCAAGATGTTCCAATCGACAAATGGTACCGTTATCGGAATGAAAATTTCATCAAGATTCCAAATCTGCTATCCGTTTTGCGATGCGACGGATACTTTTTGAGAAAATGATATTTTTGGGCAGCCTTCAAAAATTTAAAATTTCTTAAAAAAAAATTCAATGCGAGAATCGTAATTTTTCTTATATCGCGCCAGGATGCTCCAATCACCAAAAGGTAATGTTTTCGGAAAGAAAATTTCATGAGGATTCTAAATCTGCAATCCGTTTTGCGATGCGACGGATACTTTTTGAGAAAATGATATTTTTGAGCAGCCTTCAAAAACTTAAAATTTCTTTAAAAAAAATTCAATGCGAGAATCGTAATTTTTCTTATATCGCGCCAGGATGCTCCAATCACCAAAAGGTAATGTTATCGGAAAGGAAATTTCATGAGGATTCTAAATCTGCAATCCGTTTTGCGATGCGACGTATACTTTTTGAGAAAATGATATTTTTGAGCAGCCTTCAAAAACTTAAAATTTCTTTAAAAAAAATTCAATGCGTGAATCGTAACTTTTCTTATATCGCGCCAGGATGCTCCAATCACCAAAAGGTAATGTTATCGGAAAGAACATTTCATGAGGATTCTAAATCTGCAATCCGTTTTGCGATGCGACGGATACTTTTTGAGAAAATGATATTTTTGAGCAACCTTCAAAAACTTAAAATTTCTTTAAAAAATATTCAATGCGTGGAACGTACTTTTTCTTATAGCGCGCCAAGATGTTCCAATCGACAAATGGTAACGTTATCGGAATGAAAATTTCATCAAGATTCCAAATCTGCTATCCGTTTTGCGATGCGACGGATACTTTTTGAGAAAATGATATTTTTGAGCAGCCTTCAAAAACTTAAAATTTCTTTAAAAAAAATTCAATGCGTGAATCGTAATTTTTCTTATATCGCGCCAGGATGCTCCAATCACCAAAAGGTAATGTTTTCGGAAAGAACATTTCATGAGGATTCCAAATCTGCAATCCGTTTTGCGATGCGACGGATACTTTTTGAGAAAATGATATTTTTGAGCAGCCTTCAAAAACTTAAAATTTCTTTAAGAAAAATTCAATGCGTGAATCGTAATTTTTCTTATATCGCGCCAGGATGCTCCAATCAACAAATGGTAATGTTATCGGAATGAAAATTTCATCAAGATTCCAAATCTGCAATCCGTTTTGCGATGCGACGGATACTTTTTGAGAAAATGATATTTTTGAGCAGCCTTCAAAAACTTAGAATTTCTTTAAAAAAAATTCAATGCGTGGAACGTAATTTTTCTTATAGCGCGCCAAGATGTTCCAATGGACAAATGGTAATGTTATCGGAAAGAAAATTTCATCAAGATTCCAAATCTGCAATCCGTTTTGCGATGCTACGGATACTTTTTGAGAAAATGATATTTTTGAGCAGCCTTCAAAAACTTAAAATTTCTTTAAAAAACATTCAATGCGTGAATCGTAATTTTTCTTATATCGCGCCAGGATGCTCTAATCAACAAAGGGTAATGTTATCGGAAAGAAAATTTCATGAGGATTCTAAATCTGCAATCCGTTTTGCGATGCGATGGATACTTTTTGAGAAAATGATATTTTTGAGCAGCCTTCAAAAACTTAAAATTTCTTTAAAAAATATTCATGGCTTGGAACGTAGTTTTTCTTATATCGCGCCAGGATGCTCCAATCACCAAAAGGTAATGTTATCGGAAAGAACATTTCATGAGGATTCTAAATCTGCAATCCGTTTTGCGATGCGACGGATACTTTTTGAGAAAATGATATTTTTGAGCAGCCTTCAAAAACTTAAAATTTCTTTAAAAAATATTCAATGCGTGGAACGAACTTTTTCTTATAGCGCGCCAAGATGTTCCAATCGACAAATGGTAACGTTATCGGAATGAAAATTTCATCAAGATTCCAAATCTGCTATCCGTTTTGCGATGCGACGGATACTTTTTGAGAAAATGATATTTTTGGGCAGCCTTCAAAAATTTAAAATTTCTTAAAAAAAAATTCAATGCGAGAAACGTAATTTTTCTTATATCGCACCAGGATGCTCCAATCACCAAAAGGTAATGTTATCGGAAAGAACATTTCATGAGGATTCTAAATCTGCAATCCGTTTTGCGATGCGACGGATACTTTTTGAGAAAATGATATTTTTGAGCAGCCTTCAAAAACTTAGAATTTCTTTAAAAAAAATTCAATGCGTGGAACGTAATTTTTCTTATAGCGCGCCAAGATGTTCCAATGGACAAATGGTAATGTTATCGGAAAGAAAATTTCATCAAGATTCCAAATCTGCAATCCGTTTTGCGATGCTACGGATACTTTTTGAGAAAATGATATTTTTGAGCAGCCTTCAAAAACTTAAAATTTCTTTAAAAAAAATTCAATGCGTGATCGTAATTTTTCTTATATCGCGCCAGGATGCTCCAATCAACAAAGGGTAATGTTATCGGAAAGAAAATTTCATGAGGATTCTAAATCTGCAATCCGTTTTGCGATGCGATGGATACTTTTTGAGAAAATGATATTTTTGAGCAGCCTTCAAAAACTTAAAATTTCTTTAAAAAATATTCATGGCTTGGAACGTAGTTTTTTCTTATATCGCGCCAGGATGCTCCAATCACCAAAAGGTAATGTTATCGGAAAGAACATTTCATGAGGATTCTAAATCTGCAATCCGTTTTGCGATGCGACGGATACTTTTTGAGAAAATGATATTTTTGAGCAGCCTTCAAAAACTTAAAATTTCTTTAAAAAATATTCAATGCGTGGAACGTACTTTTTCTTATAGCGCGCCAAGATGTTCCAATCGACAAATGGTAATGTTATCGGAAAGAACATTTCATGAGGATTCTAAATCTGCAATCCGTTTTGCGATGCGACGGATACTTTTTGAGAAAATGATATTTTTGAGCAGCCTTCAAAAACTTAAAATTTCTTTAAAAAATATTCAATGCGTGGAACGTACTTTTTCTTATATCGCGCCAGGATGCTCCAATCACCAAAAGGTAATGTTATCGGAAAGAACATTTCATGAGGATTCTAAATCTGCAATCCGTTTTGCGATGCGACGGATACTTTTTGAGAAAATGATATTTTTGAGCAGCCTTCAAAAACTTAAAATTTCTTTAAAAAATATTCAATGCGTGGAACGTACTTTTTCTTATAGCGCGCCAAGATGTTCCAATCGACAAATGGTAACGTTATCGGAATGAAAATTTCATCAAGATTCCAAATCTGCTATCCGTTTTGTGATGCGACGGATACTTTTTGAGAAAATGATATTTTTGGGCAGCCTTCAAAAACTTAAAATTTCTTAAAAAAAAATTCAATGCGTGAATCGTAACTTTTCTTATATCGCGCCAGGATGCTCCAATCACCAAAAGGTAATGTTATCGGAAAGAACATTTCATGAGGATTCTAAATCTGCAATCCGTTTTGCGATGCGACGGATACTTTTTGAGAAAATGATATTTTTGAGCAGCCTTCAAAAACTTAAAATTTCTTTAAAAAAAATTCAATGCGAGAATCGTAATTTTTCTTATATCGCGCCAGGATGCTCCAATCACCAAAAGGTAATGTTATCGGAAAGGAAATTTCATGAGGATTCTAAATCTGCAATCCGTTTTGCGATGCGACGGATACTTTTTGAGAAAATGATATTTTTGAGCAGCCTTCAAAAACTTAAAATTTCTTAAAAAAAAATTCAATGCGTGAATCGTAACTTTTCTTATATCGCGCCAGGATGCTCCAATCACCAAAAGGTAATGTTATCGGAAAGAACATTTCATGAGGATTCTAAATCTGCAATCCGTTTTGCGATGCGACGGATACTTTTTGAGAAAATGATATTTTTGAGCAGCCTTCAAAAACTTAAAATTTCTTAAAAAAATATTCAATGCGTGGAACGTACTTTTTCTTATAGCGCGCCAAGATGTTCCAATCGACAAATGGTAACGTTATCGGAATGAAAATTTCATCAAGATTCCAAATCTGCTATCCGTTTTGCGATGCGACAGATACTTTTTGAGAAAATGATATTTTTGGGCAGCCTTCAAAAATTTAAAATTTCTTAAAAAAAAATTCAATGCGAGAATCGTAATTTTTCTTATATCGCGCCAGGATGCTCCAATCACCAAAAGGTAATGTTATCGGAAAGGAAATTTTATGAGGATTCTAAATCTGCAATCCGTTTTGCGATGCGACGGATACTTTTTGAGAAAATGATATTTTTGAGCAGCCTTCAAAAACTTAAAATTTCTTTAAAAAAAATTCAATGCGAGAATCGTAATTTTTCTTATATCGCGCCAGGATGCTCCAATCACCAAAAGGTAATGTTATCGGAAAGGAAATTTCATGAGGATTCTAAATCTGCAATCCGTTTTGCGATGCGACGTATACTTTTTGAGAAAATGATATTTTTGAGCAGCCTTCAAAAACTTAAAATTTCTTTAAAAAAAATTCAATGCGTGAATCGTAATTTTTCTTATAGCGCGCCAAGATGTTCCAATGGACAAATGGTAATGTTATCGGAAAGAACATTTCATGAGGATTCTAAATCTGCAATCCGTTTTGCGATGCGACGGATACTTTTTGAGAAAATGATATTTTTGAGCAGCCTTCAAAAACTTAAAATTTCTTTAAAAAAATTCAATGCGTGGAACGTACTTTTTCTTATAGCGCGCCAAGATGCTCCAATCACCAAAAGGTATTTTTGAGCAACCTTCAAAAACTTAAAATTTCTTTAAAAAATATTCAATGCGTGGAACGTACTTTTTCTTATAGCGCGCCAAGATGTTCCAATCGACAAATGGTAACGTTATCGGAATGAAAATTTCATCAAGATTCCAAATCTGCTATCCGTTTTGCGATGCGACGGATACTTTTTGAGAAAATGATATTTTTGGGCAGCCTTCAAAAATTTAAAATTTCTTAAAAAAAAATTCAATGCGAGAATCTTAATTTTTCTTACATCGCGCCAGGATGCTCCAATCACCAAAAGGTAATGTTTTCGGAAAGAAAATTTCATGAGGATTCTAAATCTGCAATCCGTTTTGCGATGCGACGGATACTTTTTGAGAAAATGATATTTTTGAGCAGCCTTCAAAAACTTAAAATTTCTTTAAAAAAAATTCAATGCGTGAATCGTAACTTTTCTTATATCGCGCCAGGATGCTCCAATCAACAAAGGGTAATGTTATCGGAAAGAAAATTTCATGAGGATTCCAAATCTGCAATTCGTTTTGCGATGCGACGGATACTTTTTGAGAAAATGATATTTTTGAGCAGCCTTCAAAAACTTAAAATTTCTTTAAGAAAAATTCAATGCGTGAATCGTAATTTTTCTTATATCGCGCCAGGATGCTCCAATCAACAAATGGTAACGTTATCGGAATGAAAATTTTATCAAGATTCCAAATCTGCTATCCGTTTTGCGATGCGACGGATACTTTTTGAGAAAATGATATTTTTGGGCAGCCTTCAAAAATTTAAAATTTCTTAAAAAAAAATTCAATGCGAGAATCGTAATTTTTCTTATATCGCGCCAGGATGCTCCAATCACCAAAAGGTTATGTTTTCGGAAAGAAAATTTCATGAGGATTCCAAATCTGCAATCCGTTTTGCGATGCGACGGATACTTTTTGAGAAAATGATATTTTTGAGCAGCCTTCAAAAACTTAAAATTTCTTTAAGAAAAATTCAATGCGTGAATCGTAATTTTTCTTATATCGCGCCAGGATGCTCCAATCAACAAATGGTAATGTTATCGGAATGAAAATTTCATCAAGATTCCAAATCTGCAATCCGTTTTGCGATGCGACGGATACTTTTTGAGAAAATGATATTTTTGAGCAGCCTTAAAAAACTTAAAATTTCTTTAAAAAAAATTCAATGCGTGGAACGTAATTTTTCTTATAGCGCGCCAAGATGTTCCAATGGACAAATGGTAATGTTATCGGAAAGAAAATTTCATCAAGATTCCAAATCTGCAATCCGTTTTGCGATGCTACGGATACTTTTTGAGAAAATGATATTTTTGAGCAGCCTTCAAAAACTTAAAATTTCTTTAAAAAAAATTCAATGCGTGAATCGTAATTTTTCTTATATCGCGCCAGGATGCTCCAATCAACAAAGGGTAATGTTATCGGAAAGAAAATTTCATGAGGATTCTAAATCTGCAATCCGTTTTGCGATGCGATGGATACTTTTAGAGAAAATGATATTTTTGAGCAACCTTCAAAAACTTAAAATTTCTTTAAAAAATATTCAATGCGTGGAACGTACTTTTTCTTATAGCGCGCCAAGATGTTCCAATCGACAAATGGTAACGTTATCGGAATGAAAATTTCATCAAGATTCCAAATCTGCTATCCGTTTTGCGATGCGACGGATACTTTTTGAGAAAATGATATTTTTGGGCAGCCTTCAAAAATTTAAAATTTCTTAAAAAAAAATTCAATGCGAGAATCGTAATTTTTCTTACATCGCGCCAGGATGCTCCAATCACCAAAAGGTAACGTTTTCGGAAAGAAAATTTCATGAGGATTCTAAATCTGCAATCCGTTTTGCGATGCGACGGATACTTTTTGAGAAAATGATATTTTTGAGCAGCCTTCAAAAACTTAAAATTTCTTTAAAAAAAATTCAATGCGTGAATCGTAACTTCTCTTATATCGCGCCAGGATGCTCCAATCAACAAAGGGTAATGTTATCGGAAAGAAAATTTCATGAGGATTCCAAATCTGCAATCCGTTTTGCGATGCGACGGATACTTTTTGAGAAAATGATATTTTTGAGCAGCCTTCAAAAACTTAAAATTTCTTTAAAAAAAATTCAATGCGTGTATCGTAATTTTTCTTATATCGCGCCAGGATGCTCCAATCAACAAATGGTAACGTTATCGGAATGAAAATTTCATCAAGATTCCAAATCTGCTATCCGTTTTGCGATGCGACGGATACTTTTTGAGAAAATGATATTTTTGGGCAGCCTTCAAAAATTTAAAATTTCTTAAAAAAAAATTCAATGCGAGAATCGTAATTTTTCTTATATCGCGCCAGGATGCTCCAATCACCAAAAGGTTATGTTTTCGGAAAGAAAATTTCATGAGGATTCTAAATCTGCAATCCGTTTTGCGATGCGACGGATACTTTTTGAGAAAATGATATTTTTGAGCAGCCTTCAAAAACTTAAAATTTCTTTAAAAAAAATTCAATGCGTGAATCGTATTTTTTCTTATATCGCGCCAGGATGCTCCAATCACCAAAAGGTAATGTTATCGGAAAGGAAATTTCATGAGGATTCTAAATCTGCAATCCGTTTTGCGATGCGACGGATACTTTTTGAGAAAATGATATTTTTGAGCAACCTTCAAAAACTTAAAATTTCTTTAAAAAATATTCAATGCGTGGAACGTACTTTTTCTTATAGCGCGCCAAGATGTTCCAATCGACAAATGGTAACGTTATCGGAATGAAAATTTCATCAAGATTCCAAATCTGCTATCCGTTTTGCGATGCGACGGATACTTTTTGAGAAAATGATATTTTTGGGCAGCCTTCAAAAATTTAAAATTTCTTAAAAAAAAATTCAATGCGAGAATCGTAATTTTTCTTACATCGCGCCAGGATGCTCCAATCAACAAATGGTAACGTTATCGGAATGAAAATTTCATCAAGATTCCAAATCTGCTATCCGTTTTGCGATGCGACGGATACTTTTTGAGAAAATGATATTTTTGGGCAGCCTTCAAAAATTTAAAATTTCTTAAAAAAAAATTCAATGCGAGAATCGTAATTTTTCTTATATCGCGCCAGGATGCTCCAATCACCAAAAGGTTATGTTTTCGGAAAGAAAATTTCATGAGGATTCTAAATCTGCAATCCGTTTTGCGATGCGACGGATACTTTTTGAGAAAATGATATTTTTGAGCAGCCTTCAAAAACTTAAAATTTCTTTAAAAAAAATTCAATGCGTGAATCGTAATTTTTCTTATATCGCGCCAGGATGCTCCAATCAACAAATGGTAACGTTATCGGAATGAAAATTTCATCAAGATTCCAAATCTGCTATCCGTTTTGCGATGCGACGGATACTTTTTGAGAAAATGATATTTTTGGGCAGCCTTCAAAAATTTAAAATTTCTTAAAAAAAAATTCAATGCGAGAATCGTAATTTTTCTTATATCGCGCCAGGATGCTCCAATCACCAAAAGGTTATGTTTTCGGAAAGAAAATTTCATGAGGATTCTAAATCTGCAATCCGTTTTGCGATGCGACGGATACTTTTTGAGAAAATGATATTTTTGAGCAGCCTTCAAAAACTTAAAATTTCTTTAAAAAAAATTCAATGCGTGAATCGTAATTTTTCTTATATCGCGCCAGGATGCTCCAATCAACAAATGGTAACGTTATCGGAATGAAAATTTCACCAAGATTCCAAATCTGCAATCCGTTTTGCGATGCTACGGATACTTTTTGAGAAAATGATATTTTTGAGCAGCCTTCAAAAACTTAAAATTTCTTTAAAAAAAATTCAATGCGTGAATCGTAATTTTTCTTATATCGCGCCAGGATGCTCCAATCAACAAAGGGTAATGTTATCGGAAAGAAAATTTCATGAGGATTCTAAATCTGCAATCCGTTTTGCGATGCGATGGATACTTTTAGAGAAAATGATATTTTTGAGCAACCTTCAAAAACTTAAAATTTCTTTAAAAAATATTCAATGCGTGGAACGTACTTTTTCTTATAGCGCGCCAAGATGTTCCAATCGACAAATGGTAACGTTATCGGAATGAAAATTTCATCAAGATTCCAAATCTGCTATCCGTTTTGCGATGCAACGGATACTTTTTGAGAAAATGATATTTTTGGGCAGCCTTCAAAAATTTAAAATTTCTTAAAAAAAAATTCAATGCGAGAATCGTAATTTTTCTTACATCGCGCCAGGATGCTCCAATCACCAAAAGGTAATGTTTTCGGAAAGAAAATTTCATGAGGATTCTAAATCTGCAATCCGTTTTGCGATGCGACGGATACTTTTTGAGAAAATGATATTTTTGAGCAGCCTTCAAAAACTTAAAATTTCTTTAAAAAAAATTCAATGCGTGAATCGTAACTTTTCTTATATCGCGCCAGGATGCTCCAATCAACAAAGGGTAATGTTATCGGAAAGAAAATTTCATGAGGATTCCAAATCTTCAATCCGTTTTGCGATGCGACGGATACTTTTTGAGAAAATGATATTTTTGAGCAGCCTTCAAAAACTTAAAATTTCTTTAAAAAAAATTCAATGCGTGAATCGTAATTTTTCTTATATCGCGCCAGGATGCTCCAATCAACAAATGGTAACGTTATCGGAATGAAAATTTCATCAAGATTCCAAATCTGCTATCCGTTTTGCGATGCGACGGATACTTTTTGAGAAAATGATATTTTTGGGCAGCCTTCAAAAATTTAAAATTTCTTAAAAAAAAATTCAATGCGAGAATCGTAATTTTTCTTATATCGCGCCAGGATGCTCCAATCACCAAAAGGTTATGTTTTCGGAAAGAAAATTTCATGAGGATTCTAAATCTGCAATCCGTTTTGCGATGCGACGGATACTTTTTGAGAAAATGATATTTTTGAGCAGCCTTCAAAAACTTAAAATTTCTTTAAAAAAAATTCAATGCGTGGAACGTAATTTTTCTTATAGCGCGCCAGGATGCTCCAATCACCAAAAGGTGATGTAATCAGAAAGGAAATTTCATGAGGATTCTAAATCTGCAATCCGTTTTGCGATGCGACGGATACTTTTTGAGAAAATTATATTTTTGAGCAGCCTTCAAAAACTTAAAATTTCTTTAAAAAAAATTCAATGCGTGAATCGTAACTTTTCTTATATCGCGCCAGGATGCTCCAATCAACAAAGGGTAATGTTATCGGAAAGAAAATTTCATGAGGATTCCAAATCTGCAATCCGTTTTGCGATGCGACGGATACTTTTTGAGAAAATGATATTTTTGAGCAGCCTTCAAAAACTTAAAATTTCTTTAAGAAAAATTCAATGCGTGAATCGTAATTTTTCTTATATCGCGCCAGGATGCTCCAATCAACAAATGGTAATGTTATCGGAATGAAAATTTCATCAAGATTCCAAATCTGCAATCCGTTTTGCGATGCGACGGATACTTTTTGAGAAAATGATATTTTTGAGCAGCCTTAAAAAACTTAAAATTTCTATAAAAAAAATTCAATGCGTGGAACGTAATTTTTCTTATAGCGCGCCAAGATGTTCCAATGGACAAATGGTAATGTTATCGGAAAGAAAATTTTATCAAGATTCCAAATCTGCAATCCGTTTTGCGATGCTACGGATACTTTTTGAGAAAATGATATTTTTGAGCAGCCTTCAAAAACTTAAAATTTCTTTAAAAAAAATTCAATGCGTGAATCGTAATTTTTCTTATATCGCGCCAGGATGCTCCAATCAACAAAGGGTAATGTTATCGGAAAGAAAATTTCATGAGGATTCTAAATCTGCAATCCGTTTTGCGATGCGATGGATACTTTTAGAGAAAATGATATTTTTGAGCAGCCTTCAAAAACTTAAACTTTCTTTAAAAAATATTCAATGCTTGGAACGTAGTTTTTCTTATATCGCGCCAAGATGTTCCAATGGACAAATGGTAATGTTATCGGAAAGGAAATTTCATGAGGATTCTAAATCTGCAATCCGTTTTGCGATGCGACGGATACTTTTAGAGAAAATGATATTTTTGAGCAGCCTTCAAAAACTTAAAATTTCTTTAAAAAAAATTCAATGCGTGAATCGTAACTTTTCTTATATCGCGCCAGGATGCTCTAATCAACAAAGGGTAATGTTATCGGAAAGAAAATTTCATGAGGATTCCAAATCTGCAATCCGTTTTGCGATGCGACGGATACTTTTTGAGAAAATGATATTTTTGAGCAGCCTTCAAAAACTTAAAATTTCTTTAAAAAAAATTCAATGCGTGAATCGTAATTTTTCTTATATCGCGCCAGGATGCTCCAATCAACAAAGGGTAATGTTATCGGAAAGAAAATTTCATGAGGATTCTAAATCTGCAATCCGTTTTGCGATGCGATGGATACTTTTTGAGAAAATGATATTTTTGAGCAGCCTTCAAAAACTTAAAATTTCTTTAAAAAATATTCAATGCGTGGAACGTACTTTTTCTTATAGCGCGCCAAGATGTTCCAATCGACAAATGGTAACGTTATCGGAATGAAAATTTCATCAAGATTCCAAATCTGCTATCCGTTTTGCGATGCAACGGATACTTTTTGAGAAAATGATATTTTTGGGCAGCCTTCAAAAATTTAAAATTTCTTAAAAAAAAATTCAATGCGAGAATCGTAATTTTTCTTATATCGCGCCAGGATGCTCCAATCACCAAAAGGTAATGTTTTCGGAAAGAAAATTTCATGAGGATTCTAAATCTGCAATCCGTTTTGCGATGCGACGGATACTTTTTGAGAAAATGATATTTTTGAGCAGCCTTCAAAAACTTAAAATTTCTTTAAAAAAAATTCAATGCGAGAATCGTAATTTTTCTTATATCGCGCCAGGATGCTCCAATCACCAAAAGGTAATGTTATCGGAAAGGAAATTTCATGAGGATTCTAAATCTGCAATCCGTTTTGCGATGCGACGGATACTTTGAGAAAATTATATTTTTGAGCAGCCTTCAAAAACTTAAAATTTCTTTAAAAAAAATTCAATGCGTGAATCGTAACTTTTCTTATATCGCGCCAGGATGCTCCAATCAACAAAGGGTAATGTTATCGGAAAGAAAATTTCATGAGGATTCCAAATCTGCAATCCGTTTTGCGATGCGATGGATACTTTTAGAGAAAATGATATTTTTGAGCAGCCTTCAAAAACTTAAACTTTCTTTAAAAAATATTCAATGCTTGGAACGTAGTTTTTCTTATATCGCGCCAGGATGCTCCAATCACCAAAAGGTAATGTTATCGGAAAGGAAATTTCATGAGGATTCTAAATCTGCAATCCGTTTTGCGATGCGACGGATACTTTTTGAGAAAATGATATTTTTGAGCAGCCTTCAAAAACTTAAAATTTCTTTAAAAAAAATTCAATGCGTGAATCGTAACTTTTCTTATATCGCGCCAGGTTGCTCCAATCAACAAAGGGTAATGTTATCGGAAAGAAAATTTCATGAGGATTCCAAATCTGCAATCCGTTTTGCGATGCGACGGATACTTTTTGAGAAAATGATATTTTTGAGCAGCCTTCAAAAACTTAAAATTTCTTTAAAAAAAATTCAATGCGTGAATCGTAATTTTTCTTATATCGCGCCAGGATGCTCCAATCAACAAAGGGTAATGTTATCGGAAAGAAAATTTCATGAGGATTCTAAATCTGCAATCCGTTTTGCGATGCGATGGATACTTTTTGAGAAAATGATATTTTTGAGCAGCCTTCAAAAACTTAAAATTTCTTTAAAAAATATTCAATGCGTGGAACGTACTTTTTCTTATAGCGCGCCAAGATGTTCCAATCGACAAATGGTAACGTTATCGGAATGAAAATTTCATCAAGATTCCAAATCTGCTATCCGTTTTGCGATGCAACGGATACTTTTTGAGAAAATGATATTTTTGGGCAGCCTTCAAAAATTTAAAATTTCTTAAAAAAAAATTCAATGCGAGAATCGTAATTTTTCTTATATCGCGCCAGGATGCTCCAATCACCAAAAGGTAATGTTTTCGGAAAGAAAATTTCATGAGGATTCTAAATCTGCAATCCGTTTTGCGATGCGACGGATACTTTTTGAGAAAATGATATTTTTGAGCAGCCTTCAAAAACTTAAAATTTCTTTAAAAAAAATTCAATGCGAGAATCGTAATTTTTCTTATATCGCGCAAGGATGCTCCAATCACCAAAAGGTAATGTTATCGGAAAGGAAATTTCATGAGGATTCTAAATCTGCAATCCGTTTTGCGATGCGACGGATACTTTGAGAAAATTATATTTTTGAGCAGCCTTCAAAAACTTAAAATTTCTTTAAAAAAAATTCAATGCGTGAATCGTAACTTTTCTTATATCGCGCTAGGATGCTCCAATCAACAAAAGGTAATGTTATCGGAAAGGAAATTTCATGAGGATTCTAAATCTGCAATCCGTTTTGCGATGCGACGGATACTTTTAGAGAAAATGATATTTTTGAGCAGCCTTCAAAAACTTAAAATTTCTTTAAAAAAAATTCAATGCGTGAATCGTAACTTTTCTTATATCGCGCCAGGATGCTCTAATCAACAAAGGGTAATGTTATCGGAAAGAAAATTTCATGAGGATTCCAAATCTGCAATCCGTTTTGCGATGCGACGGATACTTTTTGAGAAAATGATATTTTTGAGCAGCCTTCAAAAACTTAAAATTTCTTTAAAAAAAATTCAATGCGTGAATCGTAATTTTTCTTATATCGCGCCAGGATGCTCCAATCAACAAAGGGTAATGTTATCGGAAAGAAAATTTCATGAGGATTCTAAATCTGCAATCCGTTTTGCGATGCGATGGATACTTTTTGAGAAAATGATATTTTTGAGCAGCCTTCAAAAACTTAAAATTTCTTTAAAAAATATTCAATGCGTGGAACGTACTTTTTCTTATAGCGCGCCAAGATGTTCCAATCGACAAATGGTAACGTTATCGGAATGAAAATTTCATCAAGATTCCAAATCTGCTATCCGTTTTGCGATGCAACGGATACTTTTTGAGAAAATGATATTTTTGGGCAGCCTTCAAAAATTTAAAATTTCTTAAAAAAAAATTCAATGCGAGAATCGTAATTTTTCTTATATCGCGCCAGGATGCTCCAATCACCAAAAGGTAATGTTTTCGGAAAGAAAATTTCATGAGGATTCTAAATCTGCAATCCGTTTTGCGATGCGACGGATACTTTTTGAGAAAATGATATTTTTGAGCAGCCTTCAAAAACTTAAAATTTCTTTAAAAAAAATTCAATGCGAGAATCGTAATTTTTCTTATATCGCGCCAGGATGCTCCAATCACCAAAAGGTAATGTTATCGGAAAGGAAATTTCATGAGGATTCTAAATCTGCAATCCGTTTTGCGATGCGACGGATACTTTGAGAAAATTATATTTTTGAGCAGCCTTCAAAAACTTAAAATTTCTTTAAAAAAAATTCAATGCGTGAATCGTAACTTTTCTTATATCGCGCCAGGATGCTCCAATCAACAAAGGGTAATGTTATCGGAAAGAAAATTTCATGAGGATTCCAAATCTGCAATCCGTTTTGCGATGCGATGGATACTTTTAGAGAAAATGATATTTTTGAGCAGCCTTCAAAAACTTAAACTTTCTTTAAAAAATATTCAATGCTTGGAACGTAGTTTTTCTTATATCGCGCCAGGATGCTCCAATCACCAAAAGGTAATGTTATCGGAAAGGAAATTTCATGAGGATTCTAAATCTGCAATCCGTTTTGCGATGCGACGGATACTTTTAGAGAAAATGATATTTTTGAGCAGCCTTCAAAAACTTAAAATTTCTTTAAAAAAAATTCAATGCGTGAATCGTAACTTTTCTTATATCGCGCCAGGTTGCTCCAATCAACAAAGGGTAATGTTATCGGAAAGAAAATTTCATGAGGATTCCAAATCTGCAATCCGTTTTGCGATGCGACGGATACTTTTTGAGAAAATGATATTTTTGAGCAGCCTTCAAAAACTAAAAATTTCTTTAAAAAAAATTCAATGCGTGAATCGTAATTTTTCTTATATCGCGCCAGGATGCTCCAATCAACAAAGGGTAATGTTATCGGAAAGAAAATTTCATGAGGATTCTAAATCTGCAATCCGTTTTGCGATGCGATGGATACTTTTTGAGAAAATGATATTTTTGAGCAGCCTTCAAAAACTTAAAATTTCTTTAAAAAATATTCAATGCGTGGAACGTACTTTTTCTTATAGCGCGCCAAGATGTTCCAATCGACAAATGGTAACGTTATCGGAATGAAAATTTCATCAAGATTCCAAATCTGCTATCCGTTTTGCGATGCAACGGATACTTTTTGAGAAAATGATATTTTTGGGCAGCCTTCAAAAATTTAAAATTTCTTAAAAAAAAATTCAATGCGAGAATCGTAATTTTTCTTATATCGCGCCAGGATGCTCCAATCACCAAAAGGTAATGTTTTCGGAAAGAAAATTTCATGAGGATTCTAAATCTGCAATCCGTTTTGCGATGCGACGGATACTTTTTGAGAAAATGATATTTTTGAGCAGCCTTCAAAAACTTAAAATTTCTTTAAAAAAAATTCAATGCGAGAATCGTAATTTTTCTTATATCGCGCAAGGATGCTCCAATCACCAAAAGGTAATGTTATCGGAAAGGAAATTTCATGAGGATTCTAAATCTGCAATCCGTTTTGCGATGCGACGGATACTTTGAGAAAATTATATTTTTGAGCAGCCTTCAAAAACTTAAAATTTCTTTAAAAAAAATTCAATGCGTGAATCGTAACTTTTCTTATATCGCGCTAGGATGCTCCAATCAACAAAGGGTAATGTTATCGGAAAGAAAATTTCATGAGGATTCCAAATCTGCAATCCGTTTTGCGATGCGACGGATACTTTTTGAGAAAATGATATTTTTGAGCAGCATTCAAAAACTTAAAATTTCTTTAAGAAAAATTCAATGCGTGAATCGTAATTTTTCTTATATCGCGCCAGGATGCTCCAATCAACAAATGGTAATGTTATCGGAATGAAAATTTCATCAAGATTCCAAATCTGCAATCCGTTTTGCGATGCGACGGATACTTTTTGAGAAAATGATATTTTTGAGCAGCCTTCAAAAACTTAAAATTTCTTTAAAAAAAATTCAATGCGTGGAACGTACTTTTTCTTATAGCGCGCCAAGATGTTCCAATCGACAAATGGTAACGTTATCGGAATGAAAATTTCATCAAGATTCCAAATCTGCTATCCGTTTTGCGATGCGACGGATACTTTTTGAGAAAATGATATTTTTGGGCAGCCTTCAAAAATTTAAAATTTCTTAGAAAAAAATTCAATGCGAGAATCGTAATTTTTCTTATATCGCGCCAGGATGCTCCAATCAACAAATGGTAATGTTTTCGGAAAGAAAATTTCATGAGGATTCTAAATCTGCAATCCGTTTTGCGATGCGATGGATACTTTTAGAGAAAATGATATTTTTGAGCAGCCTTCAAAAACTTAAACTTTCTTTAAAAAATATTCAATGCTTGGAACGTAGTTTTTCTTATATCGCGCCAGGATGCTCCAATGACCAAAAGGTAATGTTATCGGAAAGAAAATTTCATGAGGATTCTAAATCTGCGATCCGTTTTGCGATGCGACGGATACTTTTTGAGAAAATGGTATTTTTGAGCAGCCTTCAAAAACTTAAAATTTCTTTAAAAAAAATTCAATGCGAGAATCGTAATTTTTCTTATATCGCGCCAGGATGCTCCAATCACCAAAAGGTAATGTTATCGGAAAGGAAATTTCATGAGGATTCTAAATCTGCAATTCGTTTTGCGATGCGACGGATACTTTTTGAGAAAATGATATTTTTGGGCAGCCTTCAAAAATTTAAAATTTCTTAGAAAAAAATTCAATGCGAGAATCGTAATTTTTCTTATATCGCGCCAGGATGCTCCAATCACCAAAAGGTAACGTTATCGGAAAGGAAATTTCATGAGGATTCTAAATCTGCGATCCGTTTTGCGATGCGACGGATACTTTTTGAGAAAATGGTATTTTTGAGCAGCCTTCAAAAACTTAAAATTTCTTTAAAAAATATTCAATGCGAGAATCGTAATTTTTCTTATATCGCGCCAGGATGCTCCAATCACCAAAAGGTAATGTTATCGGAAAGGAAATTTCATGAGGATTCTAAATCTGCAATCCGTTTTGCGATGCGACGGATACTTTTTGAGAAAATGATATTTTTGAGCAGCCTTCAAAAACTTAAAATTTCTTTAAAAAAAATTCAATGCGTGAATCGTAACTTTTCTTATATCGCGCCAGGATGCTCCAATCAACAAAGGGTAATGTTATCGGAAAGAAAATTTCATGAGGATTCTAAATCTGCAATCCGTTTTGCGATGCGACGGATACTTTTTGAGAAAATGATATTTTTGAGCAGCCTTCAAAAACTTAAAATTTCTTTAAAAAAAATTCAATGCGAGAATCGTAATTTTTCTTATGTCGCGCCAGGATGCTCCAATCACCAAAAGGTAATGTTATCGGAAAGGAAATTTCATGAGGATTCTAAATCTGCAATTCGTTTTGCGATGCGACGGATACTTTTTGAGAAAATTATATTTTTGAGCAGCCTTCAAAAACTTAAAATTTCTTTAAAAAAAATTCAATGCGTGAATCGTAACTTTTCTTATATCGCGCCAGGATGCTCCAATCAACAAAGGGTAATGTTATCGGAAAGAAAATTTCATGGGGATTCCAAATCTGCAATCCGTTTTGCGATGCGACGGATACTTTTTGAGAAAATGATATTTTTGAGCAGCCTTCAAAAACTTAAAATTTCTTTAAGAAAAATTCAATGCGTGAATCGTAATTTTTCTTATATCGCGCCAGGATGCTCCAATCAACAAAGGGTAATGTTATCGGAAAGAAAATTTCATGAGGATTCTAAATCTGCAATCCGTTTTGCGATGCGATGGATACTTTTTGAGAAAATGATATTTTTGAGCAGCCTTCAAAAACTTAAAATTTCTTTAAAAAATATTCATGGCTTGGAACGTAGTTTTTCTTATATCGCGCCAGGATGCTCCAATCACCAAAAGGTAATGTTATCGGAAAGAACATTTCATGAGGATTCTAAATCTGCAATCCGTTTTGCGATGCGACGGATACTTTTTGAGAAAATGATATTTTTGAGCAGCCTTCAAAAACTTAAAATTTCTTTAAAAAATATTCAATGCGTGGAACGTACTTTTTCTTATAGCGCGCCAAGATGTTCCAATCGACAAATGGTAACGTTATCGGAATGAAAATTTCATCAAGATTCCAAATCTGCTATCCGTTTTGCGATGCGACGGATACTTTTTGAGAAAATGATATTTTTGGGCAGCCTTCAAAAATTTAAAATTTCTTAGAAAAAAATTCAATGCGAGAATCGTAATTTTTCTTATATCGCGCCAGGATGCTCCAATCACCAAAAGGTAATGTTTTCGGAAAGAAAATTTCATGAGGATTCTAAATCTGCAATCCGTTTTGCGATGCGACGGATACTTTTTGAGAAAATGATATTTTTGAGCAGCCTTCAAAAACTTAAAATTTCTTTAAAAAAAATTCAATGCGAGAATCGTAATTTTTCTTATATCGCGCCAGGATGCTCCAATCACCAAAAGGTAACGTTATCGGAAAGGAAATTTCATGAGGATTCTAAATCTGCAATCCGTTTTGCGATGCGACGGATACTTTTTGAGAAAATGATATTTTTGAGCAGCCTTCAAAAACTTAAAATTTCTTTAAAAAAAATTCAATGCGTGAATCGTAACTTTTCTTATATCGCGCCAGGATGCTCCAATCACCAAAAGGTAATGTTATCGGAAAGAACATTTCATGAGGATTCTAAACCTGCAATCCGTTTTGCGATGCGACGGATACTTTTTGAGAAAATGATATTTTTGAGCAGCCTTCAAAAACTTAAAATTTCTTTAAAAAATATTCAATGCGTGGAACGTACTTTTTCTTATAGCGCGCCAAGATGTTCCAATCGACAAATGGTAACGTTATCGGAATGAAAATTTCATCAAGATTCCAAATCTGCTATCCGTTTTGCGATGCGACGGATACTTTTTGAGAAAATGATATTTTTGGGCAGCCTTCAAAAATTTAAAATTTCTTAAAAAAAAATTCAATGCGAGAATCGTAATTTTTCTTATATCGCGCCAGGATGCTCCAATCACCAAAAGGTAATGTTTTCGGAAAGAAAATTTCATGAGGATTCTAAATCTGCAATCCGTTTTGCGATGCGACGAATACTTTTTGAGAAAATGATATTTTTGAGCAGCCTTCAAAAACTTAAAATTTCTTTAAAAAAAATTCAATGCGAGAATCGTAATTTTTCTTATATCGCGCCAGGATGCTCCAATCACCAAAAGGTAATGTTATCGGAAAGGAAATTTCATGAGGATTCTAAATCTGCAATCCGTTTTGCGATGCGACGGATACTTTTTGAGAAAATTATATTTTTGAGCAGCCTTCAAAAACTTAAAATTTCTTTAAAAAAAATTCAATGCGTGAATCGTAACTTTTCTTATATCGCGCCAGGATGCTCCAATCACCAAAAGGTAATGTTATCGGAAAGAACATTTCATGAGGATTCTAAATCTGCAATCCGTTTTGCGATGCGACGGATACTTTTTGAGAAAATGATATTTTTGAGCAACCTTCAAAAACTTAAAATTTCTTTAAAAAATATTCAATGCGTGGAACGTACTTTTTCTTATAGCGCGCCAAGATGTTCCAATCGACAAATGGTAACGTTATCGGAATGAAAATTTCATCAAGATTCCAAATCTGCTATCCGTTTTGCGATGCGACGGATACTTTTTGAGAAAATAATATTTTTGAGCAGCCTTCAAAAACTTAAAATTTCTTTAAAAAAAATTCAATGCGTGAATCGTAATTTTTCTTATATCGCGCCAGGATGCTCCAATCACCAAAAGGTAATGTTTTCGGAAAGAACATTTCATGAGGATTCCAAATCTGCAATCCGTTTTGCGATGCGACGGATACTTTTTGAGAAAATGATATTTTTGAGCAGCCTTCAAAAACTTAAAATTTCTTTAAAAAATATTCAATGCGTGGAACGTACTTTTTCTTATAGCGCGCCAAGATGTTCCAATCGACAAATGGTAACGTTATCGGAATGAAAATTTCATCAAGATTCCAAATCTGCTATCCGTTTTGCGATGCGACGGATACTTTTTGAGAAAATGATATTTTTGGGCAGCCTTCAAAAATTTAAAATTTCTTAAAAAAAAATTCAATGCGAGAATCGTAATTTTTCTTATATCGCGCCAGGATGCTCCAATCACCAAAAGGTAATGTTTTCGGAAAGAAAATTTCATGAGGATTCTAAATCTGCAATCCGTTTTGCGATGCGACGGATACTTTTTGAGAAAATGATATTTTTGAGCAGCCTTCAAAAACTTAAAATTTCTTTAAAAAAAATTCAATGCGTGAATCGTAACTTTTCTTATATCGCGCCAGGATGCTCCAATCACCAAAAGGTAATGTTATCGGAAAGAACATTTCATGAGGATTCTAAATCTGCAATCCGTTTTGCGATGCGACGGATACTTTTTGAGAAAATGATATTTTTGAGCAGCCTTCAAAAACTTAAAATTTCTTTAAAAAATATTCAATGCGTGGAACGTACTTTTTCTTATAGCGCGCCAAGATGTTCCAATCGACAAATGGTAACGTTATCGGAATGAAAATTTCATCAAGATTCCAAATCTGCTATCCGTTTTGCGATGCGACGGATACTTTTTGAGAAAATGATATTTTTGGGCAGCCTTCAAAAACTTAAAATTTCTTTAAAAAATATTCAATGCGAGAATCGTAATTTTTCTTATATCGCGCCAGGATGCTCCAATCACCAAAAGGTAATGTTATCGGAAAGGAAATTTCATGAGGATTCTAAATCTGCAATCCGTTTTGCGATGCGACGGATACTTTTTGAGAAAATGATATTTTTGAGCAGCCTTCAAAAACTTAAAATTTCTTTAAAAAAAATTCAATGCGTGAATCGTAACTTTTCTTATATCGCGCCAGGATGCTCCAATCAACAAAGGGTAATGTTATCGGAAAGAAAATTTCATGAGGATTCTAAATCTGCAATCCGTTTTGCGATGCGACGGATACTTTTTGAGAAAATGATATTTTTGTGCAGCCTTCAAAAACTTAAAATTTCTTTAAAAAAAATTCAATGCGAGAATCGTAATTTTTCTTATGTCGCGCCAGGATGCTCCAATCACCAAAAGGTAATGTTATCGGAAAGGAAATTTCATGAGGATTCTAAATCTGCAATTCGTTTTGCGATGCGACGGATACTTTTTGAGAAAATTATATTTTTGAGCAGCCTTCAAAAACTTAAAATTTCTTTAAAAAAAAATTCAATGCGTGAATCGTAACTTTTCTTATATCGCGCCAGTATGCTCCAATCAACAAAGGGTAATGTTATCGGAAAGAAAATTTCATGGGGATTCCAAATCTGCAATCCGTTTTGCGATGCGACGGATACTTTTTGAGAAAATGATATTTTTGAGCAGCCTTCAAAAACTTAAAATTTCTTTAAGAAAAATTCAATGCGTGAATCGTAATTTTTCTTATATCGCGCCAGGATGCTCCAATCAACAAAGGGTAATGTTATCGGAAAGAAAATTTCATGAGGATTCTAAATCTGCAATCCGTTTTGCGATGCGATGGATACTTTTTGAGAAAATGATATTTTTGAGCAGCCTTCAAAAACTTAAAATTTCTTTAAAAAATATTCATGGCTTGGAACGTAGTTTTTCTTATATCGCGCCAGGATGCTCCAATCACCAAAAGGTAATGTTATCGGAAAGAACATTTCATGAGGATTCTAAATCTGCAATCCGTTTTGCGATGCGACGGATACTTTTTGAGAAAATGATATTTTTGAGCAGCCTTCAAAAACTTAAAATTTCTTTAAAAAATATTCAATGCGTGGAACGTACTTTTTCTTATAGCGCGCCAAGATGTTCCAATCGACAAATGGTAACGTTATCGGAATGAAAATTTCATCAAGATTCCAAATCTGCTATCCGTTTTGCGATGCGACGGATACTTTTTGAGAAAATGATATTTTTGGGCAGCCTTCAAAAATTTAAAATTTCTTAGAAAAAAATTCAATGCGAGAATCGTAATTTTTCTTATATCGCGCCAGGATGCTCCAATCACCAAAAGGTAATGTTTTCGGAAAGAAAATTTCATGAGGATTCTAAATCTGCAATCCGTTTTGCGATGCGACGGATACTTTTTGAGAAAATGATATTTTTGAGCAGCCTTCAAAAACTTAAAATTTCTTAAAAAAAAATTCAATGCGAGAATCGTAATTTTTCTTATATCGCGCCAGGATGCTCCAATCACCAAAAGGTAACGTTATCGGAAAGGAAATTTCATGAGGATTCTAAATCTGCAATCCGTTTTGCGATGCGACGGATACTTTTTGAGAAAATGATATTTTTGAGCAGCCTTCAAAAACTTAAAATTTCTTTAAAAAAAATTCAATGCGTGAATCGTAACTTTTCTTATATCGCGCCAGGATGCTCCAATCACCAAAAGGTAATGTTATCGGAAAGAACATTTCATGAGGATTCTAAATCTGCAATCCGTTTTGCGATGCGACGGATACTTTTTGAGAAAATGATATTTTTGAGCAGCCTTCAAAAACTTAAAATTTCTTTAAAAAATATTCAATGCGTGGAACGTACTTTTTCTTATAGCGCGCCAAGATGTTCCAATCGACAAATGGTAACGTTATCGGAATGAAAATTTCATCAAGATTCCAAATCTGCTATCCGTTTTGCGATGCGACGGATACTTTTTGAGAAAATGATATTTTTGGGCAGCCTTCAAAAATTTAAAATTTCTTAAAAAAAAATTCAATGCGAGAATCGTAATTTTTCTTATATCGCGCCAGGATGCTCCAATCACCAAAAGGTAATGTTTTCGGAAAGAAAATTTCATGAGGATTCTAAATCTGCAATCCGTTTTGCGATGCGACGAATACTTTTTGAGAAAATGATATTTTTGAGCAGCCTTCAAAAACTTAAAATTTCTTTAAAAAAAATTCAATGCGAGAATCGTAATTTTTCTTATATCGCGCCAGGATGCTCCAATCACCAAAAGGTAATGTTATCGGAAAGGAAATTTCATGAGGATTCTAAATCTGCAATCCGTTTTGCGATGCGACGGATACTTTTTGAGAAAATGATATTTTTGAGCAGCCTTCAAAAACTTAAAATTTCTTTAAAAAAAATTCAATGCGTGAATCGTAACTTTTCTTATATCGCGCCAGGATGCTCCAATCACCAAAAAGGTAATGTTATCGGAAAGAACATTTCATGAGGATTCTAAATCTGCAATCCGTTTTGCGATGCGACGGATACTTTTTGAGAAAATGATATTTTTGAGCAACCTTCAAAAACTTAAAATTTCTTTAAAAAATATTCAATGCGTGGAACGTACTTTTTCTTATAGCGCGCCAAGATGTTCCAATCGACAAATGGTAACGTTATCGGAATGAAAATTTCATCAAGATTCCAAATCTGCTATCCGTTTTGCGATGCGACGGATACTTTTTGAGAAAATAATATTTTTGAGCAGCCTTCAAAAACTTAAAATTTCTTTAAAAAAAATTCAATGCGTGAATCGTAATTTTTCTTATATCGCGCCAGGATGCTCCAATCACCAAAAGGTAATGTTTTCGGAAAGAACATTTCATGAGGATTCCAAATCTGCAATCCGTTTTGCGATGCGACGGATACTTTTTGAGAAAATGATATTTTTGAGCAGCCTTCAAAAACTTAAAATTTCTTTAAGAAAAATTCAATGCGTGAATCGTAATTTTTCTTATATCGCGCCAGGATGCTCCAATCAACAAATGGTAATGTTATCGGAATGAAAATTTCATCAAGATTCCAAATCTGCAATCCGTTTTGCGATGCGACGGATACTTTTTGAGAAAATGATATTTTTGAGCAGCCTTCAAAAACTTAGAATTTCTTTAAAAAAAATTCAATGCGTGGAACGTAATTTTTCTTATAGCGCGCCAAGATGTTCCAATGGACAAATGGTAATGTTATCGGAAAGAAAATTTCATCAAGATTCCAAATCTGCAATCCGTTTTGCGATGCTACGGATACTTTTTGAGAAAATGATATTTTTGAGCAGCCTTCAAAAACTTAAAATTTCTTTAAAAAAAATTCAATGCGTGAATCGTAATTTTTCTTATATCGCGCCAGGATGCTCCAATCAACAAAGGGTAATGTTATCGGAAAGAAAATTTCATGAGGATTCTAAATCTGCAATCCGTTTTGCGATGCGATGGATACTTTTTGAGAAAATGATATTTTTGAGCAGCCTTCAAAAACTTAAAATTTCTTTAAAAAATATTCATGGCTTGGAACGTAGTTTTTCTTATATCGCGCCAGGATGCTCCAATCACCAAAAGGTAATGTTATCGGAAAGAACATTTCATGAGGATTCTAAATCTGCAATCCGTTTTGCGATGCGACGGATACTTTTTGAGAAAATGATATTTTTGAGCAGCCTTCAAAAACTTAAAATTTCTTTAAAAAATATTCAATGCGTGGAACGTACTTTTTCTTATAGCGCGCCAAGATGTTCCAATCGACAAATGGTAACGTTATCGGAATGAAAATTTCATCAAGATTCCAAATCTGCTATCCGTTTTGCGATGCGACGGATACTTTTTGAGAAAATGATATTTTTGGGCAGCCTTCAAAAATTTAAAATTTCTTAAAAAAAAATTCAATGCGAGAATCGTAATTTTTCTTATATCGCGCCAGGATGCTCCAATCACCAAAAGGTAATGTTTTCGGAAAGAAAATTTCATGAGGATTCTAAATCTGCAATCCGTTTTGCGATGCGACGGATACTTTTTGAGAAAGTGATATTTTTGAGCAGCCTTCAAAAACTTAAAATTTCTTTAAAAAAAATTCAATGCGTGAATCGTAACTTTTCTTATATCGCGCCAGGATGCTCCAATCACCAAAGGGTAATGCTATCGGAAAGAACATTTCATGAGGATTCTAAATCTGCAATCCGTTTTGCGATGCGACGGATACTTTTTGAGAAAATGATATTTTTGAGCAGCCTTCAAAAACTTAAAATTTCTTTAAAAAATATTCAATGCGTGGAACGTACTTTTTCTTATAGCGCGCCAAGATGTTCCAATCGACAAATGGTAACGTTATCGGAATGAACATTTCATCAAGATTCCAAATCTGCTATCCGTTTTGCGATGCGACGGATACTTTTTGAGAAAATGATATTTTTGGGCAGCCTTCAAAAATTTAAAATTTCTTAAAAAAAAATTCAATGCGAGAATCGTAATTTTTCTTATATCGCGCCAGGATGCTCCAATCACCAAAAGGTAATGTTATCGGAAAGGAAATTTCATGAGGATTCTAAATCTGCAATCCGTTTTGCGATGCGACGGATACTTTTTGAGAAAATGATATTTTTGAGCAGCCTTCAAAAACTTAAAATTTCTTTAAAAAAAATTCAATGCGAGAATCGTAATTTTTCTTATATCGCGCCAGGATGCTCCAATCACCAAAAGGTAATGTTATCGGAAAGGAAATTTCATGAGGATTCTAAATCTGCAATCCGTTTTGCGATGCGACGTATACTTTTTGAGAAAATGATATTTTTGAGCAGCCTTCAAAAACTTAAAATTTCTTTAAAAAAAATTCAATGCGTGAATCGTAACTTTTCTTATATCGCGCCAGGATGCTCCAATCACCAAAAGGTAATGTTATCGGAAAGAACATTTCATGAGGATTCTAAATCTGCAATCCGTTTTGCGATGCGACGGATACTTTTTGAGAAAATGATATTTTTGAGCAACCTTCAAAAACTTAAAATTTCTTTAAAAAATATTCAATGCGTGGAACGTACTTTTTCTTATAGCGCGCCAAGATGTTCCAATCGACAAATGGTAACGTTATCGGAATGAAAATTTCATCAAGATTCCAAATCTGCTATCCGTTTTGCGATGCGACGGATACTTTTTGAGAAAATGATATTTTTGGGCAGCCTTCAAAAATTTAAAATTTCTTAAAAAAAAATTCAATGCGAGAATCGTAATTTTTCTTACATCGCGCCAGGATGCTCCAATCACCAAAAGGTAATGTTTTCGGAAAGAAAATTTCATGAGGATTCTAAATCTGCAATCCGTTTTGCGATGCGACGGATACTTTTTGAGAAAATGATATTTTTGAGCAGCCTTCAAAAACTTAAAATTTCTTTAAAAAAAATTCAATGCGTGAATCGTAACTTTTCTTATATCGCGCCAGGATGCTCCAATCAACAAAGGGTAATGTTATCGGAAAGAAAATTTCATGAGGATTCCAAATCTGCAATCCGTTTTGCGATGCGACGGATACTTTTTGAGAAAATGATATTTTTGAGCAGCCTTCAAAAACTTAAAATTTCTTTAAAAAAAATTCAATGCGTGAATCGTAATTTTTCTTATATCGCGCCAGGATGCTCCAATCAACAAATGGTAACGTTATCGGAATGAAAATTTCATCAAGATTCCAAATCTGCTATCCGTTTTGCGATGCGACGGATACTTTTTGAGAAAATGATATTTTTGGGCAGCCTTCAAAAATTTAAAATTTCTTAAAAAAAAATTCAATGCGAGAATCGTAATTTTTCTTATATCGCGCCAGGATGCTCCAATCACCAAAAGGTAATGTTATCGGAAAGGAAATTTCATGAGGATTCTAAATCTGCAATCCGTTTTGCGATGCGACGTATACTTTTTGAGAAAATGATATTTTTGAGCAGCCTTCAAAAACTTAAAATTTCTTTAAAAAAAATTCAATGCGTGAATCGTAACTTTTCTTATATCGCGCCAGGATGCTCCAATCACCAAAAGGTAATGTTATCGGAAAGAACATTTCATGAGGATTCTAAATCTGCAATCCGTTTTGCGATGCGACGGATACTTTTTGAGAAAATGATATTTTTGAGCAACCTTCAAAAACTTAAAATTTCTTTAAAAAATATTCAATGCGTGGAACGTACTTTTTCTTATAGCGCGCCAAGATGTTCCAATCGACAAATGGTAACGTTATCGGAATGAAAATTTCATCAAGATTCCAAATCTGCTATCCGTTTTGCGATGCGACGGATACTTTTTGAGAAAATGATATTTTTGGGCAGCCTTCAAAAATTTAAAATTTCTTAAAAAAAAATTCAATGCGAGAATCGTAATTTTTCTTACATCGCGCCAGGATGCTCCAATCACCAAAAGGTAATGTTTTCGGAAAGAAAATTTCATGAGGATTCTAAATCTGCAATCCGTTTTGCGATGCGACGGATACTTTTTGAGAAAATGATATTTTTGAGCAGCCTTCAAAAACTTAAAATTTCTTTAAAAAAAATTCAAAGCGTGAATCGTAACTTTTCTTATATCGCGCCAGGATGCTCCAATCAACAAAGGGTAATGTTATCGGAAAGAAAATTTCATGAGGATTCCAAATCTGCAATCCGTTTTGCGATGCGACGGATACTTTTTGAGAAAATGATATTTTTGAGCAGCCTTCAAAAACTTAAAATTTCTTTAAAAAAAATTCAATGCGTGAATCGTAATTTTTCTTATATCGCGCCAGGATGCTCCAATCAACAAATGGTAACGTTATCGGAATGAAAATTTCATCAAGATTCCAAATCTGCTATCCGTTTTGCGATGCGACGGATACTTTTTGAGAAAATGATATTTTTGGGCAGCCTTCAAAAATTTAAAATTTCTTAAAAAAAAATTCAATGCGAGAATCGTAATTTTTCTTATATCGCGCCAGGATGCTCCAATCACCAAAAGGTTATGTTTTCGGAAAGAAAATTTCATCAGGATTCTAAATCTGCAATCCGTTTTGCGATGCGACGGATACTTTTTGAGAAAATGATATTTTTGAGCAGCCTTCAAAAACTTAAAATTTCTTTAAAAAAAATTCAATGCGAGAATCGTAATTTTTCTTATATCGCGCCAGGATGCTCCAATCACCAAAAGGTAATGTTATCGGAAAGGAAATTTCATGAGGATTCTAAATCTGCAATTCGTTTTGCGATGCGACGGATACTTTTTGAGAAAATTATATTTTTGAGCAGCCTTCAAAAACTTAAAATTTCTTTAAAAAAAATTCAATGCGTGAATCGTAACTTTTCTTATATCGCGCCAGGATGCTCCAATCAACAAAGGGTAATGTTATCGGAAAGAAAATTTCATGAGGATTCCAAATCTGCAATCCGTTTTGCGATGCGACGGATACTTTTTGAGAAAATGATATTTTTGAGCAGCCTTCAAAAACTTAAAATTTCTTTAAGAAAAATTCAATGCGTGAATCGTAATTTTTCTTATATCGCGCCAGGATGCTCCAATCAACAAATGGTAATGTTATCGGAATGAAAATTTCATCAAGATTCCAAATCTGCAATCCGTTTTGCGATGCGACGGATACTTTTTGAGAAAATGATATTTTTGAGCAGCCTTAAAAAACTTAAAATTTCTTTAAAAAAAATTCAATGCGTGGAACGTAATTTTTCTTATAGCGCGCCAAGATGTTCCAATGGACAAATGGTAATGTTATCGGAAAGAAAATTTCATCAAGATTCCAAATCTGCAATCCGTTTTGCGATGCTACGGATACTTTTTGAGAAAATGATATTTTTGAGCAGCCTTCAAAAACTTAAAATTTCTTTAAAAAAAATTCAATGCGTGAATCGTAATTTTTCTTATATCGCGCCAGGATGCTCCAATCAACAAAGGGTAATGTTATCGGAAAGAAAATTTCATGAGGATTCTAAATCTGCAATCCGTTTTGCGATGCGATGGATACTTTTAGAGAAAATGATATTTTTGAGCAACCTTCAAAAACTTAAAATTTCTTTAAAAAATATTCAATGCGTGGAACGTACTTTTTCTTATAGCGCGCCAAGATGTTCCAATCGACAAATGGTAACGTTATCGGAATGAAAATTTCATCAAGATTCCAAATCTGCTATCCGTTTTGCGATGCGACGGATACTTTTTGAGAAAATGATATTTTTGGGCAGCCTTCAAAAATTTAAAATTTCTTAAAAAAAAATTCAATGCGAGAATCGTAATTTTTCTTACATCGCGCCAGGATGCTCCAATCACCAAAAGGTAATGTTTTCGGAAAGAAAATTTCATGAGGATTCTAAATCTGCAATCCGTTTTGCGATGCGACGGATACTTTTTGAGAAAATGATATTTTTGAGCAGCCTTCAAAAACTTAAAATTTCTTTAAAAAAAATTCAATGCGTGAATCGTAACTTTTCTTATATCGCGCCAGGATGCTCCAATCAACAAAGGGTAATGTTATCGAAAAGAAAATTTCATGAGGATTCCAAATCTGCAATCCGTTTTGCGATGCGACGGATACTTTTTGAGAAAATGATATTTTTGAGCAGCCTTCAAAAACTTAAAATTTCTTTAAGAAAAATTCAATGCGTGAATCGTAATTTTTCTTATATCGCGCCAGGATGCTCCAATCAACAAATGGTAATGTTATCGGAATGAAAATTTCATCAAGATTCCAAATCTGCAATCCGTTTTGCGATGCGACGGATACTTTTTGAGAAAATGATATTTTTGAGCAGCCTTAAAAAACTTAAAATTTCTTTAAAAAAAATTCAATGCGTGGAACGTAATTTTTCTTATAGCGCGCCAAGATGTTCCAATGGACAAATGGTAATGTTATCGGAAAGAAAATTTCATCAAGATTCCAAATCTGCAATCCGTTTTGCGATGCTACGGATACTTTTTGAGAAAATGATATTTTTGAGCAGCCTTCAAAAACTTAAAATTTCTTTAAAAAAAATTCAATGCGTGAATCGTAATTTTTCTTATATCGCGCCAGGATGCTCCAATCAACAAAGGGTAATGTTATCGGAAAGAAAATTTCATGAGGATTCTAAATCTGCAATCCGTTTTGCGATGCGATGGATACTTTTAGAGAAAATGATATTTTTGAGCAGCCTTCAAAAACTTAAACTTTCTTTAAAAAATATTCAATGCTTGGAACGTAGTTTTTCTTATATCGCGCCAGGATGCTCCAATCACCAAAAGGTAATGTTTTCGGAAAGAAAATTTCATGAGGATTCTAAATCTGCAATCCGTTTTGCGATGCGACGGATACTTTTTGAGAAAGTGATATTTTTGAGCAGCCTTCAAAAACTTAAAATTTCTTTAAAAAAAATTCAATGCGTGAATCGTAACTTTTCTTATATCGCGCCAGGATGCTCCAATCACCAAAGGGTAATGCTATCGGAAAGAACATTTCATGAGGATTCTAAATCTGCAATCCGTTTTGCGATGCGACGGATACTTTTTGAGAAAATGATATTTTTGAGCAGCCTTCAAAAACTTAAAATTTCTTTAAAAAATATTCAATGCGTGGAACGTACTTTTTCTTATAGCGCGCCAAGATGTTCCAATCGACAAATGGTAACGTTATCGGAATGAACATTTCATCAAGATTCCAAATCTGCTATCCGTTTTGCGATGCGACGGATACTTTTTGAGAAAATGATATTTTTGGGCAGCCTTCAAAAATTTAAAATTTCTTAAAAAAAAATTCAATGCGAGAATCGTAATTTTTCTTATATCGCGCCAGGATGCTCCAATCACCAAAAGGTAATGTTATCGGAAAGGAAATTTCATGAGGATTCTAAATCTGCAATCCGTTTTGCGATGCGACGGATACTTTTTGAGAAAATGATATTTTTGAGCAGCCTTCAAAAACTTAAAATTTCTTTAAAAAAAATTCAATGCGAGAATCGTAATTTTTCTTATATCGCGCCAGGATGCTCCAATCACCAAAAGGTAATGTTATCGGAAAGGAAATTTCATGAGGATTCTAAATCTGCAATCCGTTTTGCGATGCGACGTATACTTTTTGAGAAAATGATATTTTTGAGCAGCCTTCAAAAACTTAAAATTTCTTTAAAAAAAATTCAATGCGTGAATCGTAACTTTTCTTATATCGCGCCAGGATGCTCCAATCACCAAAAGGTAATGTTATCGGAAAGAACATTTCATGAGGATTCTAAATCTGCAATCCGTTTTGCGATGCGACGGATACTTTTTGAGAAAATGATATTTTTGAGCAACCTTCAAAAACTTAAAATTTCTTTAAAAAATATTCAATGCGTGGAACGTACTTTTTCTTATAGCGCGCCAAGATGTTCCAATCGACAAATGGTAACGTTATCGGAATGAAAATTTCATCAAGATTCCAAATCTGCTATCCGTTTTGCGATGCGACGGATACTTTTTGAGAAAATGATATTTTTGGGCAGCCTTCAAAAATTTAAAATTTCTTAAAAAAAAATTCAATGCGAGAATCGTAATTTTTCTTACATCGCGCCAGGATGCTCCAATCACCAAAAGGTAATGTTTTCGGAAAGAAAATTTCATGAGGATTCTAAATCTGCAATCCGTTTTGCGATGCGACGGATACTTTTTGAGAAAATGATATTTTTGAGCAGCCTTCAAAAACTTAAAATTTCTTTAAAAAAAATTCAATGCGTGAATCGTAACTTTTCTTATATCGCGCCAGGATGCTCCAATCAACAAAGGGTAATGTTATCGGAAAGAAAATTTCATGAGGATTCCAAATCTGCAATCCGTTTTGCGATGCGACGGATACTTTTTGAGAAAATGATATTTTTGAGCAGCCTTCAAAAACTTAAAATTTCTTTAAAAAAAATTCAATGCGTGAATCGTAATTTTTCTTATATCGCGCCAGGATGCTCCAATCAACAAATGGTAACGTTATCGGAATGAAAATTTCATCAAGATTCCAAATCTGCTATCCGTTTTGCGATGCGACGGATACTTTTTGAGAAAATGATATTTTTGGGCAGCCTTCAAAAATTTAAAATTTCTTAAAAAAAAATTCAATGCGAGAATCGTAATTTTTCTTATATCGCGCCAGGATGCTCCAATCACCAAGAGGTTATGTTTTCGGAAAGAAAATTTCATCAGGATTCTAAATCTGCAATCCGTTTTGCGATGCGACGGATACTTTTTGAGAAAATGATATTTTTGAGCAGCCTTCAAAAACTTAAAATTTCTTTAAAAAAAATTCAATGCGAGAATCGTAATTTTTCTTATATCGCGCCAGGATGCTCCAATCACCAAAAGGTAATGTTATCGGAAAGGAAATTTCATGAGGATTCTAAATCTGCAATTCGTTTTGCGATGCGACGGATACTTTTTGAGAAAATTATATTTTTGAGCAGCCTTCAAAAACTTAAAATTTCTTTAAAAAAAATTCAATGCGTGAATCGTAACTTTTCTTATATCGCGCCAGGATGCTCCAATCAACAAAGGGTAATGTTATCGGAAAGAAAATTTCATGAGGATTCCAAATCTGCAATCCGTTTTGCGATGCGACGGATACTTTTTGAGAAAATGATATTTTTGAGCAGCCTTCAAAAACTTAAAATTTCTTTAAGAAAAATTCAATGCGTGAATCGTAATTTTTCTTATATCGCGCCAGGATGCTCCAATCAACAAATGGTAATGTTATCGGAATGAAAATTTCATCAAGATTCCAAATCTGCAATCCGTTTTGCGATGCGACGGATACTTTTTGAGAAAATGATATTTTTGAGCAGCCTTAAAAAACTTAAAATTTCTTTAAAAAAAATTCAATGCGTGGAACGTAATTTTTCTTATAGCGCGCCAAGATGTTCCAATGGACAAATGGTAATGTTATCGGAAAGAAAATTTCATCAAGATTCCAAATCTGCAATCCGTTTTGCGATGCTACGGATACTTTTTGAGAAAATGATATTTTTGAGCAGCCTTCAAAAACTTAAAATTTCTTTAAAAAAAATTCAATGCGTGAATCGTAATTTTTCTTATATCGCGCCAGGATGCTCCAATCAACAAAGGGTAATGTTATCGGAAAGAAAATTTCATGAGGATTCTAAATCTGCAATCCGTTTTGCGATGCGATGGATACTTTTAGAGAAAATGATATTTTTGAGCAACCTTCAAAAACTTAAAATTTCTTTAAAAAATATTCAATGCGTGGAACGTACTTTTTCTTATAGCGCGCCAAGATGTTCCAATCGACAAATGGTAACGTTATCGGAATGAAAATTTCATCAAGATTCCAAATCTGCTATCCGTTTTGCGATGCGACGGATACTTTTTGAGAAAATGATATTTTTGGGCAGCCTTCAAAAATTTAAAATTTCTTAAAAAAAAATTCAATGCGAGAATCGTAATTTTTCTTACATCGCGCCAGGATGCTCCAATCACCAAAAGGTAATGTTTTCGGAAAGAAAATTTCATGAGGATTCTAAATCTGCAATCCGTTTTGCGATGCGACGGATACTTTTTGAGAAAATGATATTTTTGAGCAGCCTTCAAAAACTTAAAATTTCTTTAAAAAAAATTCAATGCGTGAATCGTAACTTTTCTTATATCGCGCCAGGATGCTCCAATCAACAAAGGGTAATGTTATCGAAAAGAAAATTTCATGAGGATTCCAAATCTGCAATCCGTTTTGCGATGCGACGGATACTTTTTGAGAAAATGATATTTTTGAGCAGCCTTCAAAAACTTAAAATTTCTTTAAGAAAAATTCAATGCGTGAATCGTAATTTTTCTTATATCGCGCCAGGATGCTCCAATCAACAAATGGTAATGTTATCGGAATGAAAATTTCATCAAGATTCCAAATCTGCAATCCGTTTTGCGATGCGACGGATACTTTTTGAGAAAATGATATTTTTGAGCAGCCTTAAAAAACTTAAAATTTCTTTAAAAAAAATTCAATGCGTGGAACGTAATTTTTCTTATAGCGCGCCAAGATGTTCCAATGGACAAATGGTAATGTTATCGGAAAGAAAATTTCATCAAGATTCCAAATCTGCAATCCGTTTTGCGATGCTACGGATACTTTTTGAGAAAATGATATTTTTGAGCAGCCTTCAAAAACTTAAAATTTCTTTAAAAAAAATTCAATGCGTGAATCGTAATTTTTCTTATATCGCGCCAGGATGCTCCAATCAACAAAGGGTAATGTTATCGGAAAGAAAATTTCATGAGGATTCTAAATCTGCAATCCGTTTTGCGATGCGATGGATACTTTTAGAGAAAATGATATTTTTGAGCAGCCTTCAAAAACTTAAACTTTCTTTAAAAAATATTCAATGCTTGGAACGTAGTTTTTCTTATATCGCGCCAGGATGCTCCAATCACCAAAAGGTAATGTTATCGGAAAGGAAATTTCATGAGGATTCTAAATCTGCAATCCGTTTTGCGATGCGACGGATACTTTTAGAGAAAATGATATTTTTGAGCAGCCTTCAAAAACTTAAAATTTCTTTAAAAAAAATTCAATGCGTGAATCGTAATTTTTCTTATATCGCGCCAGGATGCTCCAATCAACAAAGGGTAATGTTATCGGAAAGAAAATTTCATGAGGATTCTAAATCTGCAATCCGTTTTGCGATGCGATGGATACTTTTAGAGAAAATGATATTTTTGAGCAACCTTCAAAAACTTAAAATTTCTTTAAAAAATATTCAATGCGTGGAACGTACTTTTTCTTATAGCGCGCCAAGATGTTCCAATCGACAAATGGTAACGTTATCGGAATGAAAATTTCATCAAGATTCCAAATCTGCTATCCGTTTTGCGATGCGACGGATACTTTTTGAGAAAATGATATTTTTGGGCAGCCTTCAAAAATTTAAAATTTCTTAAAAAAAAATTCAATGCGAGAATCGTAATTTTTCTTACATCGCGCCAGGATGCTCCAATCACCAAAAGGTAATGTTTTCGGAAAGAAAATTTCATGAGGATTCTAAATCTGCAATCCGTTTTGCGATGCGACGGATACTTTTTGAGAAAATGATATTTTTGAGCAGCCTTCAAAAACTTAAAATTTCTTTAAAAAAAATTCAATGCGTGAATCGTAACTTTTCTTATATCGCGCCAGGATGCTCCAATCAACAAAGGGTAATGTTATCGGAAAGAAAATTTCATCAGGATTCTAAATCTGCAATCCGTTTTGCGATGCGACGGATACTTTTTGAGAAAATGATATTTTTGAGCAGCCTTCAAAAACTTAAAATTTCTTTAAAAAAAATTCAATGCGAGAATCGTAATTTTTCTTATATCGCGCCAGGATGCTCCAATCACCAAAAGGTAATGTTATCGGAAAGGAAATTTCATGAGGATTCTAAATCTGCAATCCGTTTTGCGATGCGACGGATACTTTTTGAGAAAATTATATTTTTGAGCAGCCTTCAAAAACTTAAAATTTCTTTAAAAAAAATTCAATGCGTGAATCGTAACTTTTCTTATATCGCGCCAGGATGCTCCAATCAACAAAGGGTAATGTTATCGGAAAGAAAATTTCATGAGGATTCCAAATCTGCAATCCGTTTTGCGATGCGACGGATACTTTTTGAGAAAATGATATTTTTGAGCAGCCTTCAAAAACTTAAAATTTCTTTAAGAAAAATTCAATGCGTGAATCGTAATTTTTCTTATATCGCGCCAGGATGCTCCAATCAACAAATGGTAATGTTATCGGAATGAAAATTTCATCAAGATTCCAAATCTGCAATCCGTTTTGCGATGCGACGGATACTTTTTGAGAAAATGATATTTTTGAGCAGCCTTAAAAAACTTAAAATTTCTTTAAAAAAAATTCAATGCGTGGAACGTAATTTTTCTTATAGCGCGCCAAGATGTTCCAATGGACAAATGGTAATGTTATCGGAAAGAAAATTTCATCAAGATTCCAAATCTGCAATCCGTTTTGCGATGCTACGGATACTTTTTGAGAAAATGATATTTTTGAGCAGCCTTCAAAAACTTAAAATTTCTTTAAAAAAAATTCAATGCGTGAATCGTAATTTTTCTTATATCGCGCCAGGATGCTCCAATCAACAAAGGGTAATGTTATCGGAAAGAAAATTTCATGAGGATTCTAAATCTGCAATCCGTTTTGCGATGCGATGGATACTTTTAGAGAAAATGATATTTTTGAGCAACCTTCAAAAACTTAAAATTTCTTTAAAAAATATTCAATGCGTGGAACGTACTTTTTCTTATAGCGCGCCAAGATGTTCCAATCGACAAATGGTAACGTTATCGGAATGAACATTTCATCAAGATTCCAAATCTGCTATCCGTTTTGCGATGCGACGGATACTTTTTGAGAAAATGATATTTTTGGGCAGCCTTCAAAAATTTAAAATTTCTTAAAAAAAAATTCAATGCGAGAATCGTAATTTTTCTTATATCGCGCCAGGATGCTCCAATCACCAAAAGGTAATGTTATCGGAAAGGAAATTTCATGAGGATTCTAAATCTGCAATCCGTTTTGCGATGCGACGTATACTTTTTGAGAAAATGATATTTTTGAGCAGCCTTCAAAAACTTAAAATTTCTTTAAAAAAAATTCAATGCGTGAATCGTAACTTTTCTTATATCGCGCCAGGATGCTCCAATCACCAAAAGGTAATGTTATCGGAAAGAACATTTCATGAGGATTCTAAATCTGCAATCCGTTTTGCGATGCGACGGATACTTTTTGAGAAAATGATATTTTTGAGCAACCTTCAAAAACTTAAAATTTCTTTAAAAAATATTCAATGCGTGGAACGTACTTTTTCTTATAGCGCGCCAAGATGTTCCAATCGACAAATGGTAACGTTATCGGAATGAAAATTTCATCAAGATTCCAAATCTGCTATCCGTTTTGCGATGCGACGGATACTTTTTGAGAAAATGATATTTTTGGGCAGCCTTCAAAAATTTAAAATTTCTTAAAAAAAAATTCAATGCGAGAATCGTAATTTTTCTTACATCGCGCCAGGATGCTCCAATCACCAAAAGGTAATGTTTTCGGAAAGAAAATTTCATGAGGATTCTAAATCTGCAATCCGTTTTGCGATGCGACGGATACTTTTTGAGAAAATGATATTTTTGAGCAGCCTTCAAAAACTTAAAATTTCTTTAAAAAAAATTCAATGCGTGAATCGTAACTTTTCTTATATCGCGCCAGGATGCTCCAATCAACAAAGGGTAATGTTATCGGAAAGAAAATTTCATGAGGATTCCAAATCTGCAATCCGTTTTGCGATGCGACGGATACTTTTTGAGAAAATGATATTTTTGAGCAGCCTTCAAAAACTTAAAATTTCTTTAAAAAAAATTCAATGCGTGAATCGTAATTTTTCTTATATCGCGCCAGGATGCTCCAATCAACAAATGGTAACGTTATCGGAATGAAAATTTCATCAAGATTCCAAATCTGCTATCCGTTTTGCGATGCGACGGATACTTTTTGAGAAAATGATATTTTTGGGCAGCCTTCAAAAATTTAAAATTTCTTAAAAAAAAATTCAATGCGAGAATCGTAATTTTTCTTATATCGCGCCAGGATGCTCCAATCACCAAGAGGTTATGTTTTCGGAAAGAAAATTTCATCAGGATTCTAAATCTGCAATCCGTTTTGCGATGCGACGGATACTTTTTGAGAAAATGATATTTTTGAGCAGCCTTCAAAAACTTAAAATTTCTTTAAAAAAAATTCAATGCGAGAATCGTAATTTTTCTTATATCGCGCCAGGATGCTCCAATCACCAAAAGGTAATGTTATCGGAAAGGAAATTTCATGAGGATTCTAAATCTGCAATTCGTTTTGCGATGCGACGGATACTTTTTGAGAAAATTATATTTTTGAGCAGCCTTCAAAAACTTAAAATTTCTTTAAAAAAAATTCAATGCGTGAATCGTAACTTTTCTTATATCGCGCCAGGATGCTCCAATCAACAAAGGGTAATGTTATCGGAAAGAAAATTTCATGAGGATTCCAAATCTGCAATCCGTTTTGCGATGCGACGGATACTTTTTGAGAAAATGATATTTTTGAGCAGCCTTCAAAAACTTAAAATTTCTTTAAGAAAAATTCAATGCGTGAATCGTAATTTTTCTTATATCGCGCCAGGATGCTCCAATCAACAAATGGTAATGTTATCGGAATGAAAATTTCATCAAGATTCCAAATCTGCAATCCGTTTTGCGATGCGACGGATACTTTTTGAGAAAATGATATTTTTGAGCAGCCTTAAAAAACTTAAAATTTCTTTAAAAAAAATTCAATGCGTGGAACGTAATTTTTCTTATAGCGCGCCAAGATGTTCCAATGGACAAATGGTAATGTTATCGGAAAGAAAATTTCATCAAGATTCCAAATCTGCAATCCGTTTTGCGATGCTACGGATACTTTTTGAGAAAATGATATTTTTGAGCAGCCTTCAAAAACTTAAAATTTCTTTAAAAAAAATTCAATGCGTGAATCGTAATTTTTCTTATATCGCGCCAGGATGCTCCAATCAACAAAGGGTAATGTTATCGGAAAGAAAATTTCATGAGGATTCTAAATCTGCAATCCGTTTTGCGATGCGATGGATACTTTTAGAGAAAATGATATTTTTGAGCAACCTTCAAAAACTTAAAATTTCTTTAAAAAATATTCAATGCGTGGAACGTACTTTTTCTTATAGCGCGCCAAGATGTTCCAATCGACAAATGGTAACGTTATCGGAATGAAAATTTCATCAAGATTCCAAATCTGCTATCCGTTTTGCGATGCGACGGATACTTTTTGAGAAAATGATATTTTTGGGCAGCCTTCAAAAATTTAAAATTTCTTAAAAAAAAATTCAATGCGAGAATCGTAATTTTTCTTACATCGCGCCAGGATGCTCCAATCACCAAAAGGTAATGTTTTCGGAAAGAAAATTTCATGAGGATTCTAAATCTGCAATCCGTTTTGCGATGCGACGGATACTTTTTGAGAAAATGATATTTTTGAGCAGCCTTCAAAAACTTAAAATTTCTTTAAAAAAAATTCAATGCGTGAATCGTAACTTTTCTTATATCGCGCCAGGATGCTCCAATCAACAAAGGGTAATGTTATCGAAAAGAAAATTTCATGAGGATTCCAAATCTGCAATCCGTTTTGCGATGCGACGGATACTTTTTGAGAAAATGATATTTTTGAGCAGCCTTCAAAAACTTAAAATTTCTTTAAGAAAAATTCAATGCGTGAATCGTAATTTTTCTTATATCGCGCCAGGATGCTCCAATCAACAAATGGTAATGTTATCGGAATGAAAATTTCATCAAGATTCCAAATCTGCAATCCGTTTTGCGATGCGACGGATACTTTTTGAGAAAATGATATTTTTGAGCAGCCTTAAAAAACTTAAAATTTCTTTAAAAAAAATTCAATGCGTGGAACGTAATTTTTCTTATAGCGCGCCAAGATGTTCCAATGGACAAATGGTAATGTTATCGGAAAGAAAATTTCATCAAGATTCCAAATCTGCAATCCGTTTTGCGATGCTACGGATACTTTTTGAGAAAATGATATTTTTGAGCAGCCTTCAAAAACTTAAAATTTCTTTAAAAAAAATTCAATGCGTGAATCGTAATTTTTCTTATATCGCGCCAGGATGCTCCAATCAACAAAGGGTAATGTTATCGGAAAGAAAATTTCATGAGGATTCTAAATCTGCAATCCGTTTTGCGATGCGATGGATACTTTTAGAGAAAATGATATTTTTGAGCAGCCTTCAAAAACTTAAACTTTCTTTAAAAAATATTCAATGCTTGGAACGTAGTTTTTCTTATATCGCGCCAGGATGCTCCAATCACCAAAAGGTAATGTTATCGGAAAGGAAATTTCATGAGGATTCTAAATCTGCAATCCGTTTTGCGATGCGACGGATACTTTTAGAGAAAATGATATTTTTGAGCAGCCTTCAAAAACTTAAAATTTCTTTAAAAAAAATTCAATGCGTGAATCGTAATTTTTCTTATATCGCGCCAGGATGCTCCAATCAACAAAGGGTAATGTTATCGGAAAGAAAATTTCATGAGGATTCTAAATCTGCAATCCGTTTTGCGATGCGATGGATACTTTTAGAGAAAATGATATTTTTGAGCAACCTTCAAAAACTTAAAATTTCTTTAAAAAATATTCAATGCGTGGAACGTACTTTTTCTTATAGCGCGCCAAGATGTTCCAATCGACAAATGGTAACGTTATCGGAATGAAAATTTCATCAAGATTCCAAATCTGCTATCCGTTTTGCGATGCGACGGATACTTTTTGAGAAAATGATATTTTTGGGCAGCCTTCAAAAATTTAAAATTTCTTAAAAAAAAATTCAATGCGAGAATCGTAATTTTTCTTACATCGCGCCAGGATGCTCCAATCACCAAAAGGTAATGTTTTCGGAAAGAAAATTTCATGAGGATTCTAAATCTGCAATCCGTTTTGCGATGCGACGGATACTTTTTGAGAAAATGATATTTTTGAGCAGCCTTCAAAAACTTAAAATTTCTTTAAAAAAAATTCAATGCGTGAATCGTAACTTTTCTTATATCGCGCCAGGATGCTCCAATCAACAAAGGGTAATGTTATCGGAAAGAAAATTTCATCAGGATTCTAAATCTGCAATCCGTTTTGCGATGCGACGGATACTTTTTGAGAAAATGATATTTTTGAGCAGCCTTCAAAAACTTAAAATTTCTTTAAAAAAAATTCAATGCGAGAATCGTAATTTTTCTTATATCGCGCCAGGATGCTCCAATCACCAAAAGGTAATGTTATCGGAAAGGAAATTTCATGAGGATTCTAAATCTGCAATCCGTTTTGCGATGCGACGGATACTTTTTGAGAAAATTATATTTTTGAGCAGCCTTCAAAAACTTAAAATTTCTTTAAAAAAAATTCAATGCGTGAATCGTAACTTTTCTTATATCGCGCCAGGATGCTCCAATCAACAAAGGGTAATGTTATCGGAAAGAAAATTTCATGAGGATTCCAAATCTGCAATCCGTTTTGCGATGCGACGGATACTTTTTGAGAAAATGATATTTTTGAGCAGCCTTCAAAAACTTAAAATTTCTTTAAGAAAAATTCAATGCGTGAATCGTAATTTTTCTTATATCGCGCCAGGATGCTCCAATCAACAAATGGTAATGTTATCGGAATGAAAATTTCATCAAGATTCCAAATCTGCAATCCGTTTTGCGATGCGACGGATACTTTTTGAGAAAATGATATTTTTGAGCAGCCTTAAAAAACTTAAAATTTCTTTAAAAAAAATTCAATGCGTGGAACGTAATTTTTCTTATAGCGCGCCAAGATGTTCCAATGGACAAATGGTAATGTTATCGGAAAGAAAATTTCATCAAGATTCCAAATCTGCAATCCGTTTTGCGATGCTACGGATACTTTTTGAGAAAATGATATTTTTGAGCAGCCTTCAAAAACTTAAAATTTCTTTAAAAAAAATTCAATGCGTGAATCGTAATTTTTCTTATATCGCGCCAGGATGCTCCAATCAACAAAGGGTAATGTTATCGGAAAGAAAATTTCATGAGGATTCTAAATCTGCAATCCGTTTTGCGATGCGATGGATACTTTTAGAGAAAATGATATTTTTGAGCAACCTTCAAAAACTTAAAATTTCTTTAAAAAATATTCAATGCGTGGAACGTACTTTTTCTTATAGCGCGCCAAGATGTTCCAATCGACAAATGGTAACGTTATCGGAATGAAAATTTCATCAAGATTCCAAATCTGCTATCCGTTTTGCGATGCGACGGATACTTTTTGAGAAAATGATATTTTTGGGCAGCCTTCAAAAATTTAAAATTTCTTAAAAAAAAATTCAATGCGAGAATCGTAATTTTTCTTACATCGCGCCAGGATGCTCCAATCACCAAAAGGTAATGTTTTCGGAAAGAAAATTTCATGAGGATTCTAAATCTGCAATCCGTTTTGCGATGCGACGGATACTTTTTGAGAAAATGATATTTTTGAGCAGCCTTCAAAAACTTAAAATTTCTTTAAAAAAAATTCAATGCGTGAATCGTAACTTTTCTTATATCGCGCCAGGATGCTCCAATCAACAAAGGGTAATGTTATCGAAAAGAAAATTTCATGAGGATTCCAAATCTGCAATCCGTTTTGCGATGCGACGGATACTTTTTGAGAAAATGATATTTTTGAGCAGCCTTCAAAAACTTAAAATTTCTTTAAGAAAAATTCAATGCGTGAATCGTAATTTTTCTTATATCGCGCCAGGATGCTCCAATCAACAAATGGTAATGTTATCGGAATGAAAATTTCATCAAGATTCCAAATCTGCAATCCGTTTTGCGATGCGACGGATACTTTTTGAGAAAATGATATTTTTGAGCAGCCTTAAAAAACTTAAAATTTCTTTAAAAAAAATTCAATGCGTGGAACGTAATTTTTCTTATAGCGCGCCAAGATGTTCCAATGGACAAATGGTAATGTTATCGGAAAGAAAATTTCATCAAGATTCCAAATCTGCAATCCGTTTTGCGATGCTACGGATACTTTTTGAGAAAATGATATTTTTGAGCAGCCTTCAAAAACTTAAAATTTCTTTAAAAAAAATTCAATGCGTGAATCGTAATTTTTCTTATATCGCGCCAGGATGCTCCAATCAACAAAGGGTAATGTTATCGGAAAGAAAATTTCATGAGGATTCTAAATCTGCAATCCGTTTTGCGATGCGATGGATACTTTTAGAGAAAATGATATTTTTGAGCAGCCTTCAAAAACTTAAACTTTCTTTAAAAAATATTCAATGCTTGGAACGTAGTTTTTCTTATATCGCGCCAGGATGCTCCAATCACCAAAAGGTAATGTTATCGGAAAGGAAATTTCATGAGGATTCTAAATCTGCAATCCGTTTTGCGATGCGACGGATACTTTTAGAGAAAATGATATTTTTGAGCAGCCTTCAAAAACTTAAAATTTCTTTAAAAAAAATTCAATGCGAGAATCGTAACTTTTCTTATATCGCGCCAGGATGCTCCAATCAACAAAGGGTAATGTTATCGGAAAGAAAATTTCATGAGGATTCCAAATCTGCGATCCGTTTTGCGATGAGACGGATACTTTTTGAGAAAATGATATTTTTGAGCAGCCTTCAAAATCTTAAAATTTCTTTAAAAAAAATTCAATGCGTGAATCGTAATTTTTCTTATATCGCGCCAGGATGCTCCAATCAACAAAGGGTAATGTTATCGGAAAGAAAATTTCATGAGGATTCTAAATCTGCAATCCGTTTTGCGATGCGATGGATACTTTTTGAGAAAATGATATTTTTGAGCAGCCTTCAAAAACTTAAAATTTCTTTAAAAAATATTCAATGCGTGGAACGTACTTTTTCTTATAGCGCGCCAAGATGTTCCAATCAACAAAGGGTAATGTTATCGGAAAGAAAATTTCGTGAGGATTTTAAATCTGCAATCCGTTTTGCGATGCGATGGATACTTTTAGAGAAAATGATATTTTTGAGCAGCCTTCAAAAACTTAAACTTTCTTTAAAAAATATTCAATGCTTGGAACGTAGTTTTTCTTATATCGCGCCAGGATGCTCCAATCACCAAAAGGTAATGTTATCGGAAAGGAAATTTCATGAGGATTCTAAATCTGCAATCCGTTTTGCGATGCGACGGATACTTTTTGAGAAAATTATATTTTTGAGCAGCCTTCAAAAACTTAAAATTTCTTTAAAAAAAATTCAATGCGAGAATCGTAACTTTTCTTATATCGCGCCAGGATGCTCCAATCAACAAAGGGTAATGTTATCGGAAAGAAAATTTCATGAGGATTCCAAATCTGCAATTCGTTTTGCGATGCGACGGATACTTTTTGAGAAAATGATATTTTTGGGCAGCCTTCAAAAATTTAAAATTTCTTAAAAAAAAATTCAATGCGAGAATCGTAATTTTTCTTATATCGCGCCAGGATGCTCCAATCACCAAAAGGTTATGTTTTCGGAAAGAAAATTTCATCAGGATTCTAAATCTGCAATCCGTTTTGCGATGCGACGGATACTTTTTGAGAAAATGATATTTTTGAGCAGCCTTCAAAAACTTAAAATTTCTTTAAAAAAAATTCAATGCGAGAATCGTAATTTTTCTTATATCGCGCCAGGATGCTCCAATCACCAAAAGGTAATGTTATCGGAAAGGAAATTTCATGAGGATTCTAAATCTGCAATTCGTTTTGCGATGCGACGGATACTTTTTGAGAAAATTATATTTTTGAGCAGCCTTCAAAAACTTAAAATTTCTTTAAAAAAAATTCAATGCGTGAATCGTAACTTTTCTTATATCGCGCCAGGATGCTCCAATCAACAAAGGGTAATGTTATCGGAAAGAAAATTTCATGAGGATTCCAAATCTGCAATCCGTTTTGCGATGCGACGGATACTTTTTGAGAAAATGATATTTTTGAGCAGCCTTCAAAAACTTAAAATTTCTTTAAGAAAAATTCAATGCGTGAATCGTAATTTTTCTTATATCGCGCCAGGATGCTCCAATCAACAAAGGGTAATGTTATCGGAAAGAAAATTTCATGAGGATTCTAAATCTGCAATCCGTTTTGCGATGCGATGGATACTTTTTGAGAAAATGATATTTTTGAGCAGCCTTCAAAAACTTAAAATTTCTTTAAAAAATATTCAATGCGTGGAACGTACTTTTTCTTATAGCGCGCCAAGATGTTCCAATCGACAAATGGTAACGTTATCGGAATGAAAATTTCATCAAGATTCCAAATCTGCAATCCGTTTTGCGATGCGACGGATACTTTTTGAGAAAATGATATTTTTGAGCAGCCTTCAAAAACTTAAAATTTCTTTAAAAAAAATTCAATGCGTGAATCGTAACTTTTCTTATATCGCGCCAGGATGCTCCAATCAACAAAGGGTAATGTTATCGAAAAGAAAATTTCATGAGGATTCCAAATCTGCAATCCGTTTTGCGATGCGACGGATACTTTTTGAGAAAATGATATTTTTGAGCAGCCTTCAAAAACTTAAAATTTCTTTAAGAAAAATTCAATGCGTGAATCGTAATTTTTCTTATATCGCGCCAGGATGCTCCAATCAACAAATGGTAATGTTATCGGAATGAAAATTTCATCAAGATTCCAAATCTGCAATCCGTTTTGCGATGCGACGGATACTTTTTGAGAAAATGATATTTTTGAGCAGCCTTAAAAAACTTAAAATTTCTTTAAAAAAAATTCAATGCGTGGAACGTAATTTTTCTTATAGCGCGCCAAGATGTTCCAATGGACAAATGGTAATGTTATCGGAAAGAAAATTTCATCAAGATTCCAAATCTGCAATCCGTTTTGCGATGCTACGGATACTTTTTGAGAAAATGATATTTTTGAGCAGCCTTCAAAAACTTAAAATTTCTTTAAAAAAAATTCAATGCGTGAATCGTAATTTTTCTTATATCGCGCCAGGATGCTCCAATCAACAAAGGGTAATGTTATCGGAAAGAAAATTTCATGAGGATTCTAAATCTGCAATCCGTTTTGCGATGCGATGGATACTTTTAGAGAAAATGATATTTTTGAGCAGCCTTCAAAAACTTAAACTTTCTTTAAAAAATATTCAATGCTTGGAACGTAGTTTTTCTTATATCGCGCCAGGATGCTCCAATCACCAAAAGGTAATGTTATCGGAAAGGAAATTTCATGAGGATTCTAAATCTGCAATCCGTTTTGCGATGCGACGGATACTTTTAGAGAAAATGATATTTTTGAGCAGCCTTCAAAAACTTAAAATTTCTTTAAAAAAAATTCAATGCGAGAATCGTAACTTTTCTTATATCGCGCCAGGATGCTCCAATCAACAAAGGGTAATGTTATCGGAAAGAAAATTTCATGAGGATTCCAAATCTGCGATCCGTTTTGCGATGAGACGGATACTTTTTGAGAAAATGATATTTTTGAGCAGCCTTCAAAATCTTAAAATTTCTTTAAAAAAAATTCAATGCGTGAATCGTAATTTTTCTTATATCGCGCCAGGATGCTCCAATCAACAAAGGGTAATGTTATCGGAAAGAAAATTTCATGAGGATTCTAAATCTGCAATCCGTTTTGCGATGCGATGGATACTTTTTGAGAAAATGATATTTTTGAGCAGCCTTCAAAAACTTAAAATTTCTTTAAAAAATATTCAATGCGTGGAACGTACTTTTTCTTATAGCGCGCCAAGATGTTCCAATCAACAAAGGGTAATGTTATCGGAAAGAAAATTTCATGAGGATTCTAAATCTGCAATCCGTTTTGCGATGCGATGGATACTTTTAGAGAAAATGATATTTTTGAGCAGCCTTCAAAAACTTAAACTTTCTTTAAAAAATATTCAATGCTTGGAACGTAGTTTTTCTTATATCGCGCCAGGATGCTCCAATCACCAAAAGGTAATGTTATCGGAAAGGAAATTTCATGAGGATTCTAAATCTGCAATCCGTTTTGCGATGCGACGGATACTTTTAGAGAAAATGATATTTTTGAGCAGCCTTCAAAAACTTAAAATTTCTTTAAAAAAAATTCAATGCGAGAATCGTAACTTTTCTTATATCGCGCCAGGATGCTCCAATCAACAAAGGGTAATGTTATCGGAAAGAAAATTTCATGAGGATTCCAAATCTGCGATCCGTTTTGCGATGAGACGGATACTTTTTGAGAAAATGATATTTTTGAGCAGCCTTCAAAATCTTAAAATTTCTTTAAAAAAAATTCAATGCGTGAATCGTAATTTTTCTTATATCGCGCCAGGATGCTCCAATCAACAAAGGGTAATGTTATCGGAAAGAAAATTTCATGAGGATTCTAAATCTGCAATCCGTTTTGCGATGCGATGGATACTTTTTGAGAAAATGATATTTTTGAGCAGCCTTCAAAAACTTAAAATTTCTTTAAAAAATATTCAATGCGTGGAACGTACTTTTTCTTATAGCGCGCCAAGATGTTCCAATCGACAAATGGTAACGTTATCGGAATGAAAATTTCATCAAGATTCCAAATCTGCTATCCGTTTTGCGATGCAACGGATACTTTTTGAGAAAATGATATTTTTGGGCAGCCTTCAAAAATTTAAAATTTCTTAAAAAAAAATTCAATGCGAGAATCGTAATTTTTCTTATATCGCGCCAGGATGCTCCAATCACCAAAAGGTAATGTTTTCGGAAAGAAAATTTCATGAGGATTCTAAATCTGCAATCCGTTTTGCGATGCGACGGATACTTTTTGAGAAAATGATATTTTTGAGCAGCCTTCAAAAACTTAAAATTTCTTTAAAAAAAATTCAATGCGAGAATCGTAATTTTTCTTATATCGCGCCAGGATGCTCCAATCACCAAAAGGTAATGTTATCGGAATGAAAATTTCATCAAGATTCCAAATCTGCAATCCGTTTTGCGATGCGACGGATACTTTGAGAAAATTATATTTTTGAGCAGCCTTCAAAAACTTAAAATTTCTTTAAAAAAAATTCAATGCGTGAATCGTAACTTTTCTTATATCGCGCCAGGATGCTCCAATCAACAAAGGGTAATGTTATCGGAAAGAAAATTTC